>CM038677.1:159714926-159959583 GCA_021605205.1 Aegilops longissima
AATAATAATCTCACATCTGTCATGGATATTCACTCACCCAATCCACGTCTACTAGCATAGCATGGCACAATAAGCAAACGAGAAGTAACTCCCAAGGTTTCATAAGTAAAACAGTAATAGGTACTACCTCAATCTACTTCCCAAACCCACAATTTAATTTGATCCTAAACATGCAAGTGTTTGAGGGTTTGATCTAATGCATAAAAACTGGTTAGTAGAAAAGGTATGATCAAGTGTTACTTGCCTTGCTGATGATCCGCGAGACCTAAAGATTCGAAGTAACAAGCGGCGCACTCCGGGTGATCTAACGCAGACAAACAACAAGCATACAATAAGTACTCATCTAATGCACGGGGAAATCTCGAATAAAAGATCTAACCAGAAAGTTCAACTTAAGAACCCTGGTTGCAAAAGAATCGAATCAAAATAAACTCCGAAAGTCGAAACTCGAGAGAGAACGACTCGGTTTTGAAATCTGAAACTAGGTCAAAATTTCACAGTAACAAAACTCTGTGAAAATAGGTTAGTCGGAACGGCGGTTTCGTTACGAAACTCCAGGCGCTTGAATCGACTGATTCCGATAAACGAGCGAGAAATAAAACAGATTTGAAAATCGGATCTGAAATCGAATCAGAAAAATAACGGATTAAATCCGATTAAAAGAAAACGACGAACGGTTTAAATAGCGGACGTTCGTTAACAGAACAAATCCAACGAACACGTTCATTGAAACGAACGGTTGGTGAACGTCGTAAATAAGAAAACCGAAAAAATAAAACCAATCTAGGTTTTTTTTTAAAAACCAACATCTTAAAAAAGCGGATCGGTCTTTTGAAAAAAACCGGATCGGGGGTGGGGCAGCGGTGGCTACCTCCGGCCTCGCGTGCGGGCTCTGACCTCGGCCTGGTCAGGCGAGGGGTCCGGCGGGTCGGGTGGGTCGGGCGGCGATCAGGCGAGGCGCGCGGCGGGCGTCACTGGCTCGGCACGGGTTAGGGGCGGCCGGCGGAGAGAGGGGGGGCGGTTATAAGGGGGGGGCGCCGGGTGGCTTGGGAGGGTAAGGGGGCGGCTCGGGGTCGGACTCAGGCGTGGCGGCTCGTCTTGGCGGCGGAGATCACATGAGGAGAGAGAGGGAGGCGGCGGCCTGGCCGGGCCTGGCTGGTCGGGCCGGCTGGGCCTTAGCCTGTGGGCGTTTTTTTTTTTAAATTTAAACCAAACGAATTAAAAAAAATACCAAATGAACTCCGATTTAAATAAAACAAATTTTCCCCGACTCCTAAAAATGAGTCGAACAAAATGAACTTTAAAAACTACAAACATGCGTAAATTTTTAAAATGCTCATTTTTGCCTAAGCAAAATAAATCTTCCAAAAGCCAAATTTGGTTTATTTATAATATCTTCATTTTTCCTAAATGTTGGGAAAGTCATATTATTCCCTCTCCAAATATTTTTATAGGAAAACTTTATGAAGATAATTTAAATAATCCAAATGATCCTATTTTCAAAATTTGGGAAATCCCAAATATGAAAATAATGATACTTCCAACTCTCTCCGAGGGTCCTTGAGTTGCGTGAAATTTCTAGGATCGGAAAAATGCGAGAAAAATATGATATGCATGATGACCTAATGTATAACATTCCAAATTGAAAATTTGGGATGTTACAAACCTACCCTTTAAGATGAATCTCACCCTCGAGATTCGGGTTGGCTAGAAAATAGGTGAGGGTGGTCCTTACAAAACTTCCTCTCTTTCCCGGTGGCTTCATCCTCGGTGTGGTGGCTCCATGAACTTTGCAAAACTTGATAACCTTGCTGCGGGTAACTCTGCTGGCATAATCAAGAATCTTAACCGGTTTTCCTCATATGTCAAGTCATCCTTCAACTGAATTGCTTCCAGTGTACTGTGTTCTTAACGGTACCTCTGCTATCTCGGGTGACATTTCTTCAATCGAGAAACATGGAATACATCATGAACTCCCGACAGTCCTTCCGCAATTCCAACTTATACGCAATCTCTCCCATGCGTTGCAAAATCTTATATGGTCCAACAAACGGGTGCTAACTTTCCTTTCACTCCAAAACGCTTAACTCCTCGAGCGGGGATACTCGAGATATACTCTGTCTCCAACTTCATACTCAATCGCTGGCGCTTTGAATCGGCATAGCTCTTACATGCGACTGGGCTACCTTGAGCTCGTCTCAATCAACTTAACCTTCATTCACTCCTTAATCAAATATGGTCCAAACAAGCGGCGATCTCCGGTTTAGTCCCATGACAACGGTGTCCTGCACCTTCTTCCATACTGAGCCTCGAAAGGTGCCATCTTTAAGCTGGTTTGGTAACTGTTATTGTAGGAAAATTCTGCATCTGACAAATTATCATCCCAACTAGATCCATAATCTAGTGCACAAGCTCTCAAAGATGTCCTCCAAAATCTGATTGACTCTCTCGTCATCCATCGATCTGTGGGTGGAAAGCAGATCAATTCCAATCGGGTTCCCAATGTTTCGTGTAACCGGTTCCAAAATTTCAAGTAAACGGGTTCCTCTATCCGATCGATGCTCCTCGGAACTCCGTGTAAACACACAATTCTGGTCATGTATATCTTTGCCAACTTAGCACTGCTATAGGTAGTCTTGATCGGAATGAAATGAGCTACCTTGGTCAAACGGTCGACTATGACCCAAATCGAGTCATATCTGAACGGGTCTTTGGCAAACCTGTGATGAAATCCATGCCTAGTTTATCCCACTTCCATTCGGTATCGCAACGGTTGTAACAATCCTGCCGCTTCGATGTTCTCGCCTTTACTTTCGACATACGCCGCAAACTGCTACATACTCCGCAATATCCTTCTTCATTCCGTCCACCGAAAATATTCTTCAAATCCAAATACATCTTGGTATTTCCTGGGTGAATCGAATAAGGTGAATCATGGGCTTCTTGTAAAATCAACTTCCTGATCTCTGGGTCATTGGGCACATAAACACGGTCTTCAAACCATAGGGTATCGTGCTCATCCTCACGAAATCCTTTAGCTTTTCCTTTGCTCATTTTCTCCTTTATAGAGGTAACTTCCTTATCTCGCCTTTTGGGCATCTCGATTTTGTCCATTAGTGTCGATCAATCTCCAATGCTGCTACATAGCCTCTCGGAACTATTTCCAAACATAGTTCTCGAAGGTCCTCGGCTAACTCATTGGGTATCCCTCCCATCATTAGGGTATTGACGTGGCTCTTACGGCTCAATGCGTCTGCTACGACATTAGCCTTTCCGGGGTGATAATGCAATCTCATATCATAATCCTTGATTAGCTCTAACCATCTCCTCTGTCTCGAGATTCAATTCTTACGTGTGAAGATGTACTTCAAACTCTTGTGATCCGTATATACTTCACAATGATTTCCAATGAGAAAATGTCTCCATGTCTTCAAGGCATGCACAACGGCTGCTAACTCCAAATCATGAGTGGCATAATTCAACTCATGAGGCTTAAGTTGTCGTGAAGCATACAAAACAACTCTTCCTTCCTGCATAAGCACTGCTCCAAGTCCTCGACGTGAAGCGCCGCAATACACCTCATAATCCTTAGTCCGATCCGCAATATCAAACTGGTGAGGTAACCAATCTTTTCTTCAACTCCTGAAAACTTGCCTCACAGTCCTCACCCATATGAATTTGTTTTCCTTCTTCAACAATTCAGTCATAGGCTTTGCAATCCTTGAGAAATTCTCAATGAATCTTGGTAGTATCCTCGCGAGTCCAAGGAAACTCGAATCTCTCCAACTGTCGTTGGTGCTTCCCATTTGGTTACGGTCTCAACTTTTGTGGGGTCAACTGCTATTCCTTCTCCGGATATAACATGTCCGAGAATCCAACTTCCTTTAGCCAAAACTCACATTTGCTGAACTTGGCATACAACCTGGTGTTCCTCGCCTCCAAAACCAATCGCAAATGTTCCTTGTGTTCCTCTTCATTCTTGAGAAAATCAAAATATCATCAATGAACACCACGATTTAACTTATCCAAAAACTCCATAAACACTTTGTTCATCGTGTTCATGAAATAGGCTGGTGCGTTAGTCAGTCCAAATGACATAACGGTATACTCGTACAGTCCATATCTCGTGGTAAATGCGGTCTTGGGTATGTCTTGATCCCGAATCTTCAACTGATGGTACCCTGATCGCAAGTCGATCTTAAAAAACACTTTGGCTCCTTGCAAGCGATCAAACAGATCATTTATCATAGGTAGTGGGTACTTGTTCTTGATGGTTACTTCATTCAATCCACAATAATCAACAACCATTCTCAATGATCCATCCTTCTTCTCCACTAACAAAACGGGTGATCCCCAAGGTGAAGAACTTGGGCGAATAAAGCCTTTATCCAATAGTTCCTTAATCGCTTCTTGATTTCCGCCAAATCCTGCGGGCATCCTCTGACGGTCGCTTCGATATCGGGCCTGTTCACGCAACAGCTCGATCAAAACTCAATGTCTCTATCCGTGGCATTCACGCAACTCTTAGGAAATACATCAGATAATCCTTTACCATCGGTACTTCTTCCCGTACCACTCCGATAAGCAATTAACTTGTGCTCTCCTCGTCTCGTGCCGGATATCATCTTAATCCTCCTTCCTTCGGTGTGGTGAGCAAAATTGACCTTGTGGTACAATCAATGTTTCCTCCATACTTTGATAACCAATCCATTCCTAATATCACATCCAATCCTTGGGATTCCGAACTATTAGGTCTAAGGGAAAACATAGTGTCCAATCCTTAGTGGCAATCGATCACACCATTTACTAGCCATGTACTCGCTCTCCGGTGAGGTTACTAACATGGGTGACCTAAGGGCTTGGGTTGGTAACTTGTACTTATCCACAAATCCCTTGATATGTATGAATGCGATGCACCATGTCGAAAAGAACAACTGCGAGAAATGACTTAACCAAAAACTTACCGATTCTTGCATCGGGCTGATCTTCAACCTCCTCCACATCAATGTGGTTCACCCGTCCCCTGTTGAAAGGGTTTGGCTTCTTTCGAGCTTCCATTGCCATTTCCATTCGCCTTCGGGCGGTCATTTGCATAGTGCCCGATCTTGCGGCACTTAAAGCAAGTAATGTGACTCGAGTCTACCTTGGATGGTGTAGACGGGTTGGTGCGGTTCTGTCCGTTGCTTCCTCCATTCCGTTCCCATTCTTGGTGCCATTATGGTTATCGAATTACCTCCTCCATGGGTATGCTGAAACTGAATTCGGATTTAGGGGTATAACGAGGCTTCACCGGGATCGAGTTATACTTCCCTTGTCCATACTTCCGCTTGCAGTTCTCAATTTGTTGCTGCTTCCTTCAATCATGAGAGCTCGGTCTACTAACTCCTGGTAGTTGTTGAAACTTGCTACCATCAATGGCATGCTGAACTCATCATTCAGTCCTTCTAGAAACTTCTCTGTTTAGCTGCATCCGTAGTAACGTCATCCGGGGCATAACGTGCTAATTTGCTAAAATCATCCACGTCTTGCCAACATCCTTCCTCCTTGGCGTAAGTTGCGAACTCACGCTTCTTCATGGCCATGGCTCCTGCTGAAACATGAGCGGTCGAAAAGCTTGTCAAACCGGTCCCATGTGGCGGTGTCTCACGGGTAAGTGGCTGTAAAATTCTCCCACCATCTTTGCTGCGGGTCCTTCAAGCTGATGTGCTGCAAACTTCACTCTTTCACCATCTGTGCATCCTGCAGTAGTCAGCTCCTTCCTATCTTGCGGAGCCAGGTCATACGCCACAATCGGCTCGGTGCTCTTTGGAATACACCGCGGTTCAATCTAAGGAAACGAGTCGATGATCCGCAGTGGTGGTGGTGGCGGTGGGTTGTTGTTGTTGTTGTTGTTCGCACCAATGTTTGAATCAGGGTATTCTGCTGCTGGATCAATTGGGTGATCTCTGGCGGAAAAGCGAATCCGGGTCGCGTCTCGGAGGCATCGATGGGTTTAGAAGAGAAGAGAAATGTAGAATAGAATGAGGTCTAAGGAATCACTACCCAAATGCACATGAGCAAAAACACACAAAATCACTCCATTCAATCAAACAAGGGCTTACAACGATCTAACTATCGCAAAAGTGCGTGTACTATAATGTTTACATGGAGGAAATACTACTATTATGTGGGGACTTCTACTAATTTGAACCGTGGAAGACTCCATGATGTACGCTCGACCGTCTTCAAAGTCGGGTTCACTTGGATCCGAATCGGTGTCGTCGATGTTGATGTAGTCGCTTGGGTATTCGACATACTGGTCTTCATTCCTGAGCGCCAACTTCTTCTTGAGTTCTTCGATCTCGTACTTAAGATCGTTATTGTGTCTTGCTAGAGCTACGACCTCGTCCATGTAGTCCTTGCGTGTAGTCTTTAGTTCTTCTTCCAGTTCGATGATCCTTCCCTTTGTCTTCTGCAACTCCAACATGTCATTGCACATTTGGTTCTCCTGACGTCGAATGTGCTGGTTTAACTCCTGGATGAAAGCTGCAATGGACCTATCCTTCTTGGTGCTGACGACGTCCCAGTTGTCATCTCAGCGTCCGCAAATCTGGTAGATGGTGTCCTTGAGGTCTTCTTGATAAACTTCTCCAATGCGTCCCATGGTGATGTGAGCTGCCATGCTCTTTCCTGCACTCCAAGTTGGTGCATCAAAACACTATCTATAGGCTTGGTGATTGGGGCGAATGTCCTTCCCGAACGTGAGCGTGAATCTTCCAGCTCCTCTTGAGCAGAGTGGCGTTGAAAGTCCCGTGAAGCTTGGTAATCCAATGTTCAGTACTTAGTAACTTCCTTCAAGTGAAATCCAAAAGGTGTGCCTTCATCCGGTTGGGTGTACTTGATCTTCGCGTCAAATCATCCTAAAGAGAGTAGAAAAGATGAGGAGTTAGAAAATGGGAAGAGAGTAGTGATCTATGGCTTTAACTTAGTGGTCGTGTCCTACAATCGGTGTGCTCGATACCATTCTCTCAGAGCGACCAGACCGAATGGATCCATCTCTGTGCTCGATGTCATCCTCGGATCAAGAATCCGACACCACACAAGATTTGAAGGATTTATTGCGAGTAGCAATCACACACTTATTACATCGTTGTCCACAAGGGAACTTATTACAATAATATGGCTTAAGGCCATCTAATAATAACAGCGAAGGCTTGGAAGATAAGCGAGTCCATCAACTCCAACGGCATCACCGAGTATAGAACCACGACCTAACACCTTACTGTCGTTCGAAAAGTCTCGCAACGTGAAAAGTTGCAGCCCGAAAACGGTCAAGACATGGAATATGCCGGCAATGTAACACATAAGAGCAATGAATGAATAAGCCTATACTACATGCATATATGGCTGGTGGTAAGGCTCTACGATTACATTTGCATAAAGCTGATTTTTCCCTACATCAAAGGAATAATTTTATTTAACTATCATGGTGGTTGTTAAACATTGAGAATGGTTGACAAGATCCTCAATCCCAATTAAAATACTCATCAAAACCCAACAACTTTTATTAGAGGTAACATGTTGAGATTCACATGATATTCAATTACGGATACTCAAATTGTCCATAACCGGGACACGGCTAATCATGATTAGTTTATACACTCTGCAGAGGTTTGCACTTTTCCCCACAAGACTCGATCGCCTCCGCTTGGTTCTCGTGACTACATGGTGTTTGAGAAACGGATGACCGAGACATAGTCTTTCGAAGCGCTAGCACCTTACATGTGGGTAGACCGTACCAACCTACATCCCCACGCAGCTAGCCTACCCGTAAGAGTTCGCACAACTTAGTCAACTACGCCAGAGCCCATAATTGGCTTGTGGCTGCACACGGAAGTTTCCAGCTTGAATAATCTTATGATCCCTTAGAGCCTGGGTGGCGGTCCAAGAAATACAGTAAGTCTGATGGAAACCAGTGCCTCAATCCACCCAGATGTGTGTTTAGGTTGCCACCTTAGATAAACCATTAAATAATAATCTCACATCTGTCATGGATATTCACTCACCCAATCCACGTCTACTAGCATAGCATGGCATGAACAAGCAAACGTAGAAGTAACTCCCAAGGTTTCATAAGCAACAGGTAATAGGTACTACCTCAATCTACTTCCCATCCCACAATTTAATTAGATCCTAACCATGCAAGTGTTTGAGGAATAGATCTAATGCATAAAAACTGGGTAGTAGAAAAGGTATGATCAAAGTGTTACTTGCCTTGCTGATGATCCGCAAGACCTAGAGATTCGAAGTAACAAGCGGCGCACTCCGGGTGATCTAACGCAGACAAACAACAAGCATACAATAAGTACTCATCTAATGCACGGGGAAATCTCGAATAAAAGATCTAACCAGAAAGTTCAACTTAAGAACCCTGGTTGCAAAAGAATCGAATCAAAATAAACTCCGAAATTCGAAACTCGAGAGAGAACGACTCGGTTTTGAAATCTGAAACTAGGTCAAAATTTCACAGTAACAAAACTCTGTGAAAATAGGTTAGTCGAACGGCGGTTTCATTCTTAAACTCCAGCGCTTGAATCACCGATTCCGATAAACGAGCGAGAAATAAAACAGATTTGAAAATCGGATCTCAAATCGAATCGGAAAAATAACGGATTAAATCCGATTAAAAGAAAACGATTTAACGGTTTAAATAGCGGACGTTAGTTAACAGAACAAATCCAACGAACACGTTTATTGAAACGAACGGTTCGGTGAACGTTCATAAATAAGAAAACCAAAAAATAAAACCAATCTAGGTTTTTTTTTAAAAAACCAACATCTAAAAAAATGGATCGGTCTTTTGAAAAAAACCGGATCTGGGGCGCGGCGGCTACCTCCGGCGGCTCGCGGCAGGGTCTGGACCTCCGGTGGGCGAGGGAGTCCCATGGGTCGGGTGGGGTCGGGCGACGGCGATCGGGCGGCGAGAGGCGGCGGCGGCGGCGGTGTCCTTCTTGGCAAGGCACAAGGGCGGCACGGTCGGGCACGGTGAGGGCGGCGGCGGCGGAGAGAGAGGGGGGCGGTTATAAAGGGGGGCGCCGGGTGGCTTGGGGAGGGTAAGGGGCGGCTCGGGGTCGGACTCGGCGGCGGCGGCTCGTCTTGGCGGCGAGATCACACATGCGAGGGAGAGAGGGAGGCGGCGGGGCTGGGGGCCTGGCTGGTGGGCTGGCTGGCCTTGGCCCTGTGGGGCGCGTTTTTTTTAAAAATTTTTAAACCAAACGAATTAAAAAATACCAAATGAACTCCGATTTAAATAAAACAAATTTTCCCGACTCCTAAAATGAGTCGAACAAAATGAACTTTAAAACTACAAACATGCGTAAATTTTAAAAGCGCTCATTTTGCCTAAGCAAAATAAATCTTCCAAAGCCAAATTTGGTTTATTTATAATATCTTCATTTTTCCTAAATGTTGGGAAAGTCATATTATTCCCTCTCCAAATATTTTTATAGGAAAACTTTATGAAGATAATTTAAATAATCCAAATGATCCTATTTTCAAAATTTGGGAAATCCCAAATATGAAAATAATGAAACTTCCAACTCTCTCCGAGGGTCCTTGAGTTGCGTGAAATTTCTAGGATCGGAAAAATGCGAGAAAAATATGATATGCATGATGACCTAATGTATAACATTCCAAATTGAAAATTTGGGATGTTACAGTGGACTACATAAGGAGCAAAATGAATGAATCCACACTTAAAATGCATCTATATACATCCGTATGTAATTCATAATGGAATCCCTACAGACTTATATTTAGGAACGGAGGGAGTACTACTTCAAGGTGCATTAAATCAACACATGCAAGTATCAAAAGAAGAGTCACGGCATGCATGCATGCGTTGTAATTAATGCATCGGTAAACGCAAATTATTGAAATATATCGAGTGCAGTGCTTTGATGTGTCGCGTCAACTCGTACATCAATGAGAAGTTTGATTATCCTCTCCCTCGCGGACTTAACTGCACCTGCCTTTGGCTGTATGATAGGTTGGCCACACACCTGTCGGGCCCACTTGTCATACACGCAAAGGCAGGAGCGTCCCTCCCTCGCCCATGAGCGTGGTGGCTGGCTAGACTAGGAGAAGCTTTAGCACGCTCTCCCTCCCACGCCGTGGACATGCAACAGTTCAATCGGTGTCGATGGCGGTAAGCGTCTTGTAGTACTCCTCGGGCAGTAATACTCCATCATTGTTCGACTTCCCGAAGAGGCGAAGAGCCAAGCGCAGCCCGGACGCTCGTGTGGCAGTTGCATGTGTAGAGCAGTCTAGGATAGCGTGTACCGTGCCTGTAAGCTTAAAATCGTTGGGGTCGGCTCCATGCTATGTGGCCGTCTCGAAGTTTTTTAAAAAAATTTAAATAGTCTTCTGGCTCTACCTGTCACCCTGGTGATTGTAGTTTGCAGGCTCATCTGGTCAAGACAGGAATATATATTTTAATTTGTTTTTTTTTAAAAGGGGGGATTCCCCGGCCTCTGCATCAGAACGATGCATACGGCCACATATATTTTAATTTGTGGTGGTTAATGTTAGAGGTTGCAGCAAATATATTGTACACTACGGGTCTTTCAGCCAAGTTTAGAGGCAAGCATGTGGGGCCAGTGCTATGATGTGTCGCGTCAACTCGTACAACGAGGAGAAGCTTGATTTTACTACACGCCTTCTCCCTCGCCCATGCGCGCGGTTGCTCGAAAACGAGGACATGCTTTTTCTTAGTAGTACTTCTACAACAAGCTATCTGCCCCGCTCGTGGTGGACGGACATGCAGCGATGGACTCGACATCGTAGAAGCAGTAGTAGTAACATCATTGTTCGCCTTCTCAAGAGGCGAAGAGCCAAGCGCAAACCGAACGTTGCGATTCTGTAACATTGGAGCACACATATAGCCAGGCTCTTGCATGAGACAAAATTGCTATGTGAGCCCACTATTGTACTAGTACGCATAACTACTTGCTAGTATAGCCCCGTAAACCAGAAAGGAGTATTTGCCCTTCTAGAGATTTCAACAAGTGACTAGACTACACTGAGACGGAGTACATATGGAGTAAAATGAGTGAATCTGCACCGTAAATAAATACGTACTAGTTTTATCGTTTTCCTCTCCGAGGTGCACAATATTGAGTATACTGACTAGTCTCTTTTTGACACGCATTTATGTTTTTTTTGACACAGTACAGACGCAAGCGCTCATATACACGCGCATACACTCACCCCTATGAACGCATACACGCACGGCACTATCATCTTGAAATTTACGAAGTTACCATAGGCACCTCGTCGTCGACGGGTCCATAGGTGCTTGAATGCCAAGGAGGAAGAGGGTAGCGGTTCCTGAGACGTTGAACGGTCAATGATGCATCCTCAATTACATGCGAGGGAATTAATTGGAGAAGCGAGAATAGAGCCAAAGACGATGTGAATGCAACGAGTTTGGAATCTCATATAATAAAGGCGCCCACCACTCCAATCCATCTACTCCCAAGTCTCTGCGCAACACCGCTCACTCCAATCCAAGGCCAAGTGACGAAGCCACAACCACCTATGGAGGCGATGGGCGTGGCGGCAATCGGTGTGCCAAATTATCAAAGCGCCGCCTGCGCCCCCGCACCGTGCAGCGTTCAAGACGGTCTTGGCGACCGCAGCATCGTAGCCCTCACCGACGCCGGCTTCGCCTCTCGCATGGACGACATGATGGTCAACTCCATCCGCAAGTTCACCGCCGTCAAGAAGCGCGCGGACGACTTTGCCGTACTGCTCCAGCCCACGCGCCCAGGCTCCTCATTGCCTGCCACCCTCATCGGCCTACATGGTGACGAACTCTTTCAATCCCTGATGGACCTGCAGGTGCCGGAGGTCGCGACGAAGAATGTGCACTCGAGGCGCTTCCGCAGCAGCAGCTCTCGCCATGCAAGAAACCGTTGACCTGCACATCCACGTCTACGAGGAAATCGTCTACATAGGCCACTACAAGGCAAGCGAGGACAGAAAGACGTTGGCCTTCTTCCAGCGGCTAGAATCTTTGGACGCCATTGTTCAGAAGCACGTTGACCTGGCCACGAAAGCCGCTGCTACTTAGTCGCAGTTCGGTGGGCCGGCGCCCTGAGTCGAGGAGGTGGACGTCGTCCATGGATGCATTTCTTCTTCTTGCCTCCTGTAACTAGCACTGCATCGCCTCGTGGCCTTAATGTTTTATTAGTATAGTACTCCCTCTGTTCCCAAATATAAGTCTTTCTAAAGATTCCAGCAAGTGACTACTACATACAGAGCAAAATGAGTGAATCTACACTCTAAACTATGTCTACATACATCTGTATGTTGTATTCCATTTGAACTAGTATCTATAAAGGCTTATATTTATGAACGGAGGGAGTATATGGCATTATTATTCCAACGTAACGCTTTCACCGTGAGGTGGGGCATGATTGAGCAAACCCACCCGCCCACCGGCCGGCCGAGTTTAGAATTAGAAGAGAGAAACGAGGAGGAGAGCTAGCTGTAGTACTGACGCTGTTGTCAGATGGGACTCGTGTTTATAGAATAGGAGTACTGAGCACTCGTGCCTCTTTTTTTTTGAGGGAAAAATTAGTCGTATGTCTAGTACCACTAGTTGGGTGCGTGCGACTTATAGCTGTCATCACTTTAGGTCTCCTTTTCGAACCATGGCTACGCTTCACAGTACATATTTTTTCATGCATTTATCCTCCTATATGTACTCCTAGGCTATTTCCACGTGCTCCCATTCACCGACATGTGGGACATAGAGCATCTGGGTCGTAGTGCATGCACGACTCAGAGCATATGCCGGGGTACTTTACATTTCAGACCTCACGAATTACATGCAAACCCCCCGTAGAAGAATAAATAAATGAATGAAATACTACATGAAACCGGATTATTTTCATGGAAACCGGAGCACGTTCATTAAATTTTGGACATAACACGTTTATAAAAAATGACCGGACGTAAACCAGTCTAAGGGCCTCTTTGATTTTTCCCGCAAAAAAGGGCCTATTTGATTCGCAGGATACTGAAAAGACAGGAATGGGGAAAGTATGATGGCGATGAACCGAGACGAGGAGAACTCTAACTCAATTAGAGGTTAGAGTTAGATTCTAACCCTGAACTAACTCTAAACCAAAGAGGTGTATGGATGGCAGGGTTAGATTGACAATAAATGCTCTATCTCAATCATTTGACTACTTTGGACCCTATTTTTAGTCAGACTAAAAAAAGTCCCTTGGATCCAAGCACCCTCTTGGTGTGGCCGGCTCTTCTGTGGCCTCCTCCCGCTCACAATTGACATAAACGAACCATCTATACAAATCAAGCATGCAAAACATGATAATTTTTACTTTGTCCATACAAATGAGATATCCCACTTAAAACATACAAGTCGTCAATCAAGCTTCACAAAATAAATAAAAAACACTTCATAAAACAAAGAATGAGCTAACTCATCACGGAAGTCATTCACGATAGGGAGGGAGCCCGGAGCCCCTCACGCACCGAGGGAGGAGCTCGCCATCGTCGCTCTGGAGGAAGCCTCTGTAGAGCCCAAGCCCCGAACACCTCAACGCCTTGGCCCTTGCGAGTTGAGGTCGACACCGCATGGGTAGCAGGGCCGCTTGCCGATCGGGAACTTAATCTTTGGGCCTCTAGAAATAATGCAAGCTCAGAACTAAAATACCTAGAAAGGTGAACTGAATCTTTGGGCCTCTAGAAATAATGCAAGCCTAAAACTGAAATACCTAGAAAGGTGAACTGAATCTTTGGGCCTCTAGAAATAATGCAAGCTCTGAAACTAAAATACCTAGAAAGGTGAACTGAATCTTTGGGCCTCTAGAAATAATGCAAGCCTCTAAATGGAATACCTAGAAAGGTGAACTGAATCTTTGGCCTCTAGAAATAATGCAAGCCTGAAACTGAAATACCTAGAAAGGTGAACTGAATCTTTGGGCCTCTAGAAATAATGCAAGCCTAAAAATGAAATACCTAGAAAGGTGAACTGAATCTTTGGGCCTCTAGAAATAATGCAAGCCTGAAATTGAAATACCTAGAAAGGTGAACTGAATCTTTGGGCCTCTACAAATAATGCAAGCCTAAAATTGAAATACCTAGAAAGGTGACCTGAATCTTTGGGCCTCTAGAAAGATTCATTACCTCCTCAAGCAGCATCAAACAATTCCATGCGTGCACCACAAATCTATAGCAAGTTTGATCAGGATCTACGTTTCCAAATCAGAATTAGCGCTAGAGCAAGCAAGATCAATGATATGGTCGTGAGACAGTGAAGGAACGAACAAACTCACCCCTCTGGCGACCTCCATGGTAGATGCGCCGCCGCCACGCACGACAGAGGGAGAAAACGACCGTGAAGGGGAGCGGGCGACCTTCAAGGCCGGAGGAGAGGGCAGCCGAGAGGGCGGCGGAGGCCGAAGGAGAGGGCGGCCGAGGAGAGAGAGGCGAGCGGCGCTTGGGCGGGCGGCCCTATGGGGAACAAAAGAGGAGTCGTGCGAGAGGGGGGAGCGATCTGGTGCGGGCATGTGAGATTTTTTTAGTTCTCTTTTAGTGGACCCGAGGATAACTAACCCAATTAGAACCTCTCTACCGGGCTAGTTTTTTTAGCTGGGTTGGAGCAAACTAGCTCAAACTAACCCCTCTTGTTTCGATAATTTGAGGCTATTTCAACCCAAACTAGCTCTAACTCAGGGATCCAAACAAAGAGGAGTGTTACTGTACATGCTACAGTGTGGACCGTAGCACATTGTTTTTTATGGCCATATCACCATATTTTTTTCTACTGCTGGTTCACTGGGCTACCGTGGTTCGCACTGCTGGTTCACTGGGCTGCCGTGGTTCGCACTCCTCCGACCTGAGTAGTACTCCCTCTGTTCCTAAATATAAGTCTTCGTAGATATTTCACTGTGGACCACATACGGATGTATATAGATGCATTTTATGTGTAGATTCACTCATTTTCTCCGTATGTGGTCCATAGTAAAATCTCTCCAAAGACTTATATTTAGGAACGGAGGGAGTAGTATAGTACTAGTATATACCGCATCATTCTTTGCTCCTTCTTACTACTCCGACATGTGGGAGAGCCAGCATCCGGGTCGACGTGTCATGCACCACATTAGAGCGCGGAACGGAAGGGGCATCACCCGGTCGGGCGCCGAGAATTCATGACTATAGTGAGTGGTCATATCACAAGTCTTTCTAGCAGTAACGCACCGTCAAATCGCACAGCCCCACTCGCCTCTCTGTCAAACCGCCTACCCGAAAACTGCCACGCGTACTGCCCGGGAAAAGCCCCGCCCTCAACTTTTAACTACACGAAAATAGTTCGAGCTTGTTCGTTCTATATAAATACAGTACTTATTGTATGTTTATTCACCCGTGGGGTTGTTCAATGAATGGAGGGGCGTGGAGCACAAGTGAACAATACTACCTCTGTCCGGGTTTATTGGTCCCCATTGTATTTCGTGCCAAATTTTGACCATAGATTAAACTAAGAAAATGTTCACGCATTTCACCAAACATTATATTTTTCAAAACTATGTTCAAATACGAATCCAATGAGATAAGTTTTCTTGACATGCATTAACATTTTGTTAGTTAAATCTTTATTCAAAATTTGGCACAAGCTATAAAAGGGACCTATAAACTAGGACGGAGGTAGTACTGTAGTAGTAAGTAGGAGTCGTAGAGTAGTCACCTTAAATAGAGAGTTTCTTATCTTTAATGCCACGTACACAAATTGAAACGCTTGTTGTGGAGGGAAAAAAGATAATCACTCCACTATATATGGACGCAGGGGCCTGAGCGCTTGCTTTACTAGGGTTGCTCTCTTCATTCTCTCATGCTCTCCAGATATAAACAAGACAGCGGTAGCGACATTTTCTCTCTGCTCACCGCTGGTCACAGATCCGGCCGGATCCCTTCGGCCGATGTGTGTAGAGGACTAAAAGGTGCATCGTTCACGCGGTCATCGCCGCCGAGGGAGGAAACCCACAGCTGCCAGAGGGGCCCGGCCCTTCTTCCTCCCTGCCGTATTGTCCGCAGATCCGACCTGCCGCCGCCGACATCCCGGCGACCCTCAGGTATAAGTTCTTCAAAAGCGGCCTTGCTCTACTGCCCCATCTCCCCACGTGTCTGCATGTGCATCTTTTTCTACTCCCATCAGCTCTTCCAAAGCCACCTAAATTTTTAGTATTATTATAGGTAAAGCTACTTCATGCATTCGAATCTAGGGCTTTGTTCAAACAACGAAGAAAGGGGGGGCGGAAAGTTGTAGCATGAATCTAGGACTTGATTCAAAGAGGAAATAATATGGTGAAAGTAGTAGAGACCGGATACCCAACCGGTCTCTTGGTTGAAAAAGGAAATAATGGGAAAACGTAGTACAAACTGGATATGGAACATATCTATTATTGGTTGAAAAAAGGATAGAAAGTGGCGGCTGGTGGACAAGTCAACAGAGTATGTCCAGGATTAGATTTGCTGCCATCACATAGTAAAAGGTCTTCGGGATTAGATTTGCTGCCCTCACATAGTAAAAGGTATCAGTATTAGATTTTCTGCCCTCACATAGTAAAAGGTCTCAGGATTAGATTTGCTGCCCTCACATAGTAAAAGGTCTCCAGGATTAGATTTGCTGCCCTCACATAGTAAAAGGTCTCCAGGATTAGATTTGCTGCTCTCACATAGTAAAAGGTCTCCAGGATTAGATTTGCTGCCCTCACATAGTACAAGGTCTCCAGGATTAGGTTTGCTACCCTCACATAGCGTGAACAAGCTCGGCATCACCACTTTATGCCTCCTTGTAGGTACATTGTGCCGATGCGTCCACGGTCGCATGTCCTTATACCAACCTTTTGCTGTTGTTAATGCAAGGGCGCACGTAAAATGAAGCGATCACACTGTTACCTTAGGGACATGTCTAACCAATGTTATTGTTAATCTAATGCCTCCAGTGATAAGATGCAGTTAAATTGTGTTGCAAATGGCACTCCTGCTGTTTTCCCCGGTATGATAAGTAAGTTGTTCCTTTACGCTGCTGAGTGTCCTGGTGTCCCCACGGTCCCATGCCCTTAAACCAACTCTTTAGCTGCTGTTGATTTACTGTGTCTGGTAAACAAGCAATGCCACCATTAAAGTAATCCCATATTTGAGGAATCTCATTGTTGATTGTAATGCTTCTGGTAACATGAAGCATTGCTGACGTTTTAAAATTTCTACTGTCCTTACGTGATTGCCATGAACATAATTAAGATGCTTCTTTTCATTTTGTATATGTTTCGTATATTCTTATCGACCAGCAACTGTTTACTTTCTATCATTTTGTGTAGATAGGGATATC
This sequence comes from Aegilops longissima, assembly GCA_021605205.1. Taxonomy (NCBI): domain Eukaryota; kingdom Viridiplantae; phylum Streptophyta; class Magnoliopsida; order Poales; family Poaceae; genus Aegilops; species Aegilops longissima. The sequence goes on from CM038677.1 coordinate 159,732,325, forward strand.
CATTTCACCTTGTTGCTATTGTGACCTTTTGGTGAACTGCACAAAACACTTTTTTTGGAATGAGTGTCTTGTGCAGTTCAACTAAAATGTCACGTGGGCAACATCTCTCAATTTTGGTGGAACTGCACAAAATGGTGATTGGAGTTTCCAAAATCTCCGTCAAGTTCTGCTGGTAATCTCGTGCAACATTTTATTAGCCTTTGCAAGATGGAGCCGTCACTGTCACCATAATGGCACTTTATTTTAGTGGAACTGCACAAAAGGATAAGAAAATTATAGTTGCACCTTACATGAGCCGGACAGCCAACCTTAATGTTCCTCAATTTTAGTGCAACTACTAAAGAAGAACCTGCCAGCTCACAAGAGCAAGTACTTCTTGCTAGATGAATGATGCAATCTTTGCTTCATTTCAGGTGAGCTGCTGAAAAAGGCGCATGAATTGAATCATGGAACTCCAGGCAGACCTCATCCAAGTAGAGCTGGAGGTTGAGTTCAAGGAGGCCGCTATTAAAGCGAAATCATGCTCTCCTGTCTCCTTGTTTATGCTGTGCAAACATGAATACTCAACTACAGATGTTGTGACGGTCAAGAGCATTCGCCAAGTTCTTCGATTGTATGACATGGCTAGCCAAGATGGATTTAATCCCGATATTCACTTTACAAAAAGGCTCTAATGGGTTGGTTCTGAATCTTGCAAGCTGGGAATCAGTGAGATGTGTAGGCATCTTTGTTGTACTTATTATTTGAATCTTATTTATTGGTTCTAAATCTTGCAAGCTGGGAATCAATGAGATATGTAGGCATCTTCGTTGTACTTATTATTTGGATCTTGTTTGTTGGTTCTGAATCTTGCAAGCTGGGAATCAACGAGATGTGTAGGCATCTTTGTTGTACTTATTATTTGGATCTTATTTGTTGGTTCTAAATCTTGCAAGCTGGGAAACACGGCATGATGATGCAGAGGACAACAACCATAACAAATAGTTCAAACTTGGTAGTATTATCTTTTTGAAAGTGCGACAAATGTGCTGATCGTGTGCGTCCTCAGAATAATAATTCTAATTGTTGTGCATGTTGATCCTGTGGCACTGATAGAACGAGCGAATGCATTGCTTGTTTTAAGTATAAATTTCTATTAAAGCTAATTAAATTTAAGTAAAGTGACCACTAACTCCTGTTATTACAGTACCAATACAGACCCGCTCGTGAACCGACGTGTGGCCGGAGTAGGTTTATTAATGGAGGCGTTTGAATGCACCGAGGGTGCATCTTCTGCCGGGCGTGAAGCGGACGAGGGAGGGGTAGTAACTATTGTTGCCTGTACACACTCAGCTTATTGTTGAATCCAGTTCCCCAAGAGCTGAAAAACGAACTGCTGCCGCCGCCTACACACTCGTTCACTCGAAGAGACTCCAATGACGATCCGAGGGGTGAGCCTGCTGGATATGGACTTCAGCAAGGAGTTCCCTTTGAGCTCGCCGTTCAGTCCTATGCCTGCACCAAGTTGAATGTGATGTACACCAACGATACGGACTCGGTGAAGCTCGCCTCACCTCGTCCTATGGCTGCACCAGTTCGGAGCATTCGCCCGTTTCATCGGCAGCGCCGATCGCACCTTCGCTACGGTGGAGAGAAGGAAGAACGCGATGATTCGCCATCCGTGCAACAAGCTTGTCGACATCCGAAGCAATACAAGATCATCGAGAACGGGCAGGAGAAGGACTCCGTGGGTGACCTCACCGAGACCATCATCGACCACGATCGCCAACATGAAAGAAGACGACCTGAACACGTGGGAGGTACCTCTGAATCTAGCCTACATAACCTACGCGGCCAAGGACGCATACGCATGCTACGACATGTACATGCAGATCTTGGATATGAGGGCGTGTCTGCTTCCCGTAACCGACAAGTACACGGACAGCCGCAGCGTCATGATCAAGCATGCAAAGAAGGTCTAGATGTTGTACCTTATCTGTTTATAAGCACCTTTATCATCTGAGTGTTTCATGCATTAGCCTATGTGTTGTAATTATCAGTTTTGTCTGAAATATTTCTTTTAAGAACCCATTAACCTGATTGCTTTTTTAGTGGCTATTTGCTTATGTATGTAAACTAGTTCACTTGTCCGTAAAAAAACTAGTTCACTCGGCTGTCGTGCTTTGAATCTCCTTCCTACCAACATATTCCTCTCCTCAGGTGGACCCAGCAGGTCTCTGAATTTTCTCCCACTTTCTTTTTCGATGTAAACTGAGTTTTCTCCCAGTACTTTCCCCTAGAACCAACTCAACTGTCCCACGTCTAGCCTAAAAAAAATACCCCACGTACTATTAACTCATCAAATTAAAATGATATTTTATTTCATAAGTTGAAAGTTCTTACAAAATAATAATAATAATTGTTTATATATAACTTGCCAAGTTAACTCCTAGTGATTGCGTACATAAGCTTGCAAAGATTTTACTGACATGCAATCATGTGTTTATGTTTTTATAACATTTCTCCGTCTAGCCCAACATGATATTTTCACCCAGCCCAGCAAGTCCGCGGATTTCGATAGAAATGCAAAAGGATTTAAACGGGTTGCATAGATGCTACATCATTGTTTCACCCAGCCCACCAAATGGACTAAAAAAACAAATGGACTGGCTGACATGTGGGCCAGTAGGTCGAAGCCTAAGAAGGCGTCTGGTTTACATCCAACGGCCGGCATTCTTCTTCAATCTCTCGTCTTCTTCCCCCAGCGCTGCCGGAACCGCCTGCTCCAGCCTTCGGCGTCCAGCGGCGTTGTTTTGCGCTCCTCAGCGAAACGCTACCCCGCCGAAGTCCAGGCCATCCCTCCACTCCGCACCTCCTATTATTCCCTGCCGAGTGTAGGCCCACCCGGCACCCGAATCAGTCAAGTTTCCCACTCCCCTCCGTCTGCGACTCCACTGCCGCATTGATACGTCTCCAACGTATCTATAATTTTTGATTGCTCCATGCTACTTTATCTATTGTTTTGGACTATAATGGGCTTTATTTTCAACTTTTATATTATTTTTGGGACTAACCTATTAACCGGAGGCCCAACCCAGAATTCCTGTTTTTTTGCCTTTCTTAGTGTTTCGAAGAAACAGAATATCAAACGGAGTCCAAACGGAATGAAACCTTCGGAAACTTGATTTTCTCACCGAACGTGATCTAGGAGACTTGGACCCTACGCCAAGGAACCAGAGAGGCGGTCACGGGGGTGCCCCCCCCCTAGGGCGCGCCCCTGCCTCATGGGCCCCCTGTTGCTCCACCGACGTACTCCTTCCTAATATATATACCTACGTACCCCCACACGATCAGAACATGGGCAAAAAACCTAATTCCACCGCCGCAACTTCTTGTATCCACGAGATCCCATCTTGGGGCCTGTTCCGGAGCTCCGCCGGAGGGGGCATCCACCACGGAGGGCTTCTACATCAACACCATAGCCTCTCCGATGAAGTGTGAGTAGTTTACTTTAGACCTTCGGGTCCATAGTTAGTAGCTAGATGGCTTCTTCTCTCTTTTTGGATCTCAATACAATGTTCTCCCCCTCTCTCGTGGAGATCTATCCGATGTAATATTCTTTTTGCGGTGTGTTTGTTGAGATCGATGAATTGTGGGTTTATGATCCAGCTTATCTATGAATAATATTTGAATCTTCTCTGAATTCTTTTATGTATGATTGAGTTATCTTTGCAAGTCTCTTCGAATTATCCGTTTGGTTTGGCCAACTAGATTGGTAGTTCTTGCAATGGGAGAAGTGCATGGCTTTGGGTTCAATCTTGCGGTGTCCTTACCCAGTGACAAATAGGGTTGCAAGGCACGTATTGTATTGTTGCCATCGAGGATAACAAGATGGGGTATTTATCATATTGCATGAATTTATTCCTCTACATCATGTCATCTTGTTTAAGGAGTTACTCTGTTTTTAACTTAATACTCTAGATGCATGCTGGATAGTGGTCGATGAGTGGAGTAATAGTAGTAGATGCAGAATCGTTTCGATCTACTTGTCTCGGACGTGTTGCCTATATACATGATCATACCTAGATATACTCATAACTATGCTCAATTCTGTCAATTGCTCAACAGTAATTTGTTCACTCACCGTAGAATACTTATGCTCTTGAGAGAAGCCACTAGTGAAACCTATGGCCCCCGGGTCTATTCTCATCATATCAATCTCCATCACTTTTATACTTGCTTTGTTTTACTTTGCCTTTTACTTTTCACTTTGCATCTTTATACCAAAAATACCAAAAGTATTATCTCTATCAGATCTCACTCTCGTAAGTGACCATGAAGGGATTGACAACCCCTAATCGCGTTGGTTGCGAGTAGCTATCGTTTTGTGCAGGTACGAGGGACTTGTGCGTGGCCTCCTACTGGATTGATACCTTGGTTCTCAGAAACTAAGGGAAATACTTACGCTACTGTGCTGCATCATCGTCTCCTCTTCGGGGAAAACCAATGCAAGCTCAAGACGTAGCAAGAAGGATTTTGGCGCCGTTGCCGGGGAGTCTACGCAAAAGTCAACATACCAAGTACCCATCACAATCCCTATCTCTCGCATTACATTATTTGCCATTTGCCTCTCGTTTTCCTCTCCCCCACTTAACCCTTGCCGTTTTATTTGCCCTCTCTTTCCCAATCTCCTCCTCTTTTTCTCGTTGCCTTTTGCTCGTGTGTTGGTTTGCTTGTTTGTCGCAATGGCTCAAGATGCTACCAAAATGTGTGACTTCACCAATACCAATAATAATGATTTCCTTAGCACTCCGATTTCTCCTCTTGCCAATACTGAATCTTGTGAAATCAACACCGCTTTGTTGAATCTTGTTATGAAAGATCAATTCGCCGGCCTTCCTAGTGAAGATGCCGCTACTCATAAGAATAGCTTCGTTGATTTATGTGATATGCAAAAGAAAAAAGATGTCGATAATGATGTCGTTAAATTGAAGCTATTTCCTTTTTCGCTTAGGGATCGTGCTAAAGCGTGGTTTTCATCTTTGCCTAAAAATAGTATTTATTCTTGGAACAAGTGCAAAGATGCTTTTATATCTAAGTATTTTCCTCCCGCTAAGATTATCTCTCTTAGGAATGATATTATGAATTTTAAGCAACTTGATCATGAACATGTCGCACTAGCTTGGGAGAGAATGAAACTAATGATACGTAATTGTCCTACTCATGGTTTGAATTTGTGGATGATTATACAAAAAATTTATGCCGGATTGAATTTTGCTTCTAGAAATCTTTCAGATTCGGCCGCGGGAGGCACTTTTATGGAAATCACTTTAGGAGATGCTACTAAACTCCTAGATAATATTATGGTTAATGATTCTCAATGGCACACCGAAAAAGATCTACTAATAAAAAAGTGCATGCGATAGAAGAAATTAATGTTTTGAGTGGAAAGATGGATGACCTTATGAAATTATTTGCTACTAAGAGTGTTTATTCTGATCCTAATGATATGCCTTTGTCTACCTTGATTGAGAATAATAATGAATCTATGTATGTGAATTTTGTTGGTAGGAATAATTTTGGTAACAACGCGTATAGAGGGAATTTCAATCCTAGGCCTTATCCTAGTAATCCTTCTAATAATTATGGAAATTCCTACAACAACTCTTATGGAAATTTTAATAAGATGCCCTCTGAATTTGAGAGTAGTGTTAAAGAGTTTATGAATTCATAAAAGAATTTTAATGCTTTGCTTGAAGAGAAATTGCTTAAAGTTGATGATTTGGCTAGGAACGTTGATAGAATTTCTCTTGAGGTTGATTCTTTAAAGCTTAGATCTATTCCTCCTAAGCATGATATCAATGAGTCTCTCAAAGCTATGAGAATTTCCATTGATGAGTGCAAAGAAAGAACCGCTAGGATGCGTGCTTCCAAAAATGCCTTTATTAAAGCGTGTTCTTCTAATTCCTATGATAATCAAGATGAAGATCTAAAAGTTATTGATGTGTCCCCTATTAATTCTTTGTTTTGCAATATGAATCTTGATGAAACTGAATATGATCTTCCTTTACCTAGAAGGCGTCCTAAGAATTCAGAGTTTTTAGATCTTGATGATGAAATTGATAAAAGTGGGATTGAAAGAAATAAAAATCTAGATGTTGCTAAACCCACTATATTGGATCTCAAGGAATTTAATTATGAAAATTGCTCTTTAATTGATTGTATTTCCTTGTTGCAAACCGTGCTAAATTCTCCTCATGCTTATAGTCAAAATAAGGCCTTTACTGAACACATTGTTGATGCCTTGATGCAATCTTATGAAGAAAAACTTGAGTTGAAAGTTTCTATCCCTTGGAAACTCTATGATGAGTGGGAACCTACTATAAAAATTAAAATTAAAGATTATGAGTTTCATGCTTTGTGTGATTTGGGTGCTAGTGTCTCTACTATTCCCAAAACTTTGTGTGATTTGCTAGATTTCTGTGACTTTGATGATTGCTCGCTAAACTTGCATCTTGCGGATTCCACTATTAAAAAGCCTATGGGAAGAATTAATGATGTTCTTATTGTTGCAAATAGGAATTATGTGCCCGTAGATTTTATCGTTCTTGATATAGATTGCAATCCTTCATGTCCTATTATTCTTGGTAGACCTTTCCTTAGAACGTTTGGTGCAATTATTGATATGAAGGAAGAAAATATTAGATTCCAATTTACATTAAAGAAAGGCATGGAACACTTTCCTAGAAATAAAATAAAATTACCATATGAATCTATTATGAGAGCCACTTATGGATTGCCTACCAAAGATGGCAATACCTAGATCTATCCTTACTTTTATGCCTAGTTAGGGGCGTTAAACGATAGCGCTTGTTGTGAGGCAACCCAATTTTATTTTTAGTTTTTTGTTTTTGCTTCTCTTTAGGAATAAATAATACATCTAGCCTCTGTTTAGATGTGGTTTTATCTTTTAGTTAGTGTTTGTGCCAAGTTAAACCTATTGGATCTTCTTGGATGATAGTTATTTGATCTTGCTGTAATTTCCAGAAACTTTGCGCTCAGTGCCCGAATTGTTAAAAATCACCAGAACGAGATAAAATACTGATTCAAATTGCTGCTGATCAATAAAAAAAATTTACAGGTCTTCTAATTTTTGTAGAATTTTTTGAGTACCAGAAGTTTGCGTTAGTTACAGATTACTACAGACTGTTCTGTTTTTGACAGATTCTGTTTTGCGTGTGTTGTTTGCTTATTTCGATGAATCTATGGCTAGTAAAATAGTTTATGATCCATAGAGAAGTTGGAATAAAGTAGGTTTAACACCAATATAAATAAAGAATGAGTTCATTACAGTATCTTAAAGTAGTCTTTTGTTTTCTTTCTCTAACGGAGCTCACGAGATTTCTATTGAGTTTTGTGTTGTGAAGTTTTCAAGTTTTGGGTGAATTCTTTTGATGGATTATGGAACAAGGAGTGGCAGGAGGCTAAGCTTGGGGATGCCCATGGAACCCCCAAGATAATCCAAGGACACCAAAAAGTCAAAGCTTGGGGATGCCCCGGAAGGCATCCCCTCTTTCGTCCACTTCCATCGGTAATTTACTTGGAGCTATATTTTAATTCACCACATGATAAGTGTTTTGCTTGGAGCGTCTTGTATTATTTGTGTCTTTGCTTGTTAGTTTACCACAATCATCCTTGCTGTACACACCTTTTTAGAGAGCCATACATGAATTGGAATCTGATAGAATACCCTGTGTGCTTCACTTATATCTTTTGAGCTTGATAGTTTTGCTCATAGTGCTTCACTTATATCTTTTGAACGTGATAATTTTTGCTCTAGTACTTCACTTAGATCTTTTAGAGCATGGTGGTGGATTTGTTTTATAGAAACTATTGATCTCTCATGCTTCACTTAGATTATTTTGAGAGTCGTTATAGCATGGTAATTTGCTTAATATTAATATACTTGGTATTCAAGATATGTGAAACTTTCTTTTGAATGCGGTTAATACAAAATAAGTTTGATGCTTGATAATTGTTTTGAGATAAGGAGGTGATAATATTAAAGTCGTGCTAGTTGAGTAGTTGTGAATTTGAGAAATGCTTGTGTTGTGGTTTGCAAATCCCGTAGCATGCACGTATGGTTAAAGTTGTGTAACAAATTTGAAACATGAAGTGTACCTGGCTTGTGCATCCTTATGAGTGGCGGTCTAGGACGAGCGATGGTATTTTATTACCAATCTATCCCCCTAGGAGCATGCGCGTAGTACTTGATTTTTGATGAATTCTAAATTTTTGCAATAAGTATATGAGTTCTTTTGACTAATGTTGAGTCCATGGATTATACACACTTTTACCTTTCCGCCTTTGCTAGCCTCTTCGGTACCGTGCATTGCCCTTTCTCACCTTGAGAGTTGGTGCAAACTTCGCCGGTGCATCCAAACCCCGTGATATGGTACACTCTATCACACATAAACCTCCTTATATCTTCCTCAAAACAACCACCATACCTACCTATTATGGCATTTCCATAGCCATTCCGAGATATATTGGCATGCAACTTTCCACCATTTCGTTCATCATAATCATGACATACTTTACTTTTGTCATATTGCCATTGCATGATCATGTAGTTGACATCGTATTTGTGGCAAAGCCACCATGCATTATTTTTCATACATGTCACTCTTGATTCATTGCACCATCCCGGTACACCGCCGGAGGCATTCATATAGAGTCATACCTTGTTCTAATTTCGAGTTGTAATCCTTATGTTGTAATCAATAGAAGTGTGATGATCATCATTATTAGAGCATTGCCAAAAAAAGGATAAAAAGAGAAAGGCCAAAAAGAAAAAAGAAAGGCCCAAAAAAGGAAAATAAATAAAAAGGGCAATGCTACTATCTCTTTTTCCACACTTGTGCTTCAAAGTAGCACCTTGCTCTTCATGTAGTGAGTCTTATGTATTGTGCTTCAAAGTAGCACCTTGTTCTTCATGTAGTGAGTCTCATATATTGTGCTTCAAAGTAGCACCATGTTTTCCATATAGTGAGTCTCATAAGTTGTCTTTTTATACTAGTGGGAATTTTTCATTATAGAACTTGGCTTGTATATTCCTATGATGGGCTTCCTCAAAATGCCCTAGGGCTTCATGAGCAAGCAAGTTGGATGCACACCCACTAGTTTTCTTTTGTTGAGCATTCATAGCTCTAGTGCATCCGTTGCATGGCAATCCCTACTCCTCATGTTGACACCAATTGATGGGCATCTCCATAGCCCGTTGATTATCCTCGTCAATGTGAGACTTTCTCCTTTTTTTGTCTTCTCCACACAATCCCCATCATCATATTCTATTCCACCCATAGTGCTATATCCATGGCTCACGCTTATGTATTGCGTGAAGGTTGAAAAAGTTTGAGATTATTTAAGTATGAAACAATTGCTTGGCTTGTCATCGGGGGTATAGAAGTTGGGAACATCTTTGTGTGACGAAAATGAAACATAGCCTAACTATATGATTTTGTAGGGATGAACTTTCTTTGGCCATGTTATTTTGAGAAGACATAATTGCTTAGTTAGTATGCTTGAAGTATTATTATTTTTTATGTCAATATGAACTTTTGTCTTGAATCTTTCGGATCTGAATATTCATACCACAATTAAGAAGATTTACATTGAAATTATGCCAAAGTATCACTCCGCATCAAAAATTCTCCTTTTATCATTTACCTACTCGAGGACGAGCAGAAATTAAGCTTGGGGATGCCTGATACGTCTCCAACGTATCTATAATTTTTTATTGCTCCATGCTACTTTATCTATTGTTTTGGACTATAATGGGCTTTATTTTCCACTTTTATATTATTTTTGGGACTAACCTATTAACCGGAGGCCCAGCCTGAATTGTTGTTTTTGCCTTTTTCAGTGTTTCAAGAAATGAATATCAAACGGAGTCCAAACGGAATGAAACCTTCGAAACGTGATTTTCTCACCGAACGTGATCCAGAGACTTGGACCCTACGCCAAGGAACTAGAGAGGCGGTCACGAGGTGGGGGCGCCCCTAGGTTGCGCCCGCCTCGTGGGCCCCTGTTGCTCCACCGACGCATTCTTCCTCCTATATATACCTCACGCACTTCAAACGATCGTAACAGAGCCAAAAACCTAATTCCACCACCGCAACTTCCTCAGATCCATGAGATCCCATCTTGGGGCCTGTTCCGAGCTCACGGAGGGGGCATCCACCACGGAGGGCTTCTACATTAACACCATAGCCTCTCCGATGAAGTGTGAGTAGTTTACTTCAGACCTTGGGTCCATAGTTAGTAGCTAGATGGCTTCTTCTCTCTTTTGGATCTCAATACAATGTTCTCCCCTCTCTCGTGGAGATCTATTCGATGTAATCTTCTTTTTGCGGTGTGTTTGTTGAGACCGATGAATTGTGGGTTTATGATCCAGCTTATCTATGAATAATATTTGAATCTTCTCTGAATTCTTTTATGTATGATTGACTTATCTTTGCAAGTCTCTTCAATTATCCGCTTGGTTTGGCCAACTAGATTGGTAGTTCTTGCAATGGGAGAAGTGCATGGCTTTGGGTTCAATCTTGCGGTGTCCTTACCAATGGATGTAAATGGTTGCAAGGCACGATTGTATTGTTGCCATCGAGGATAACAAGATGGGGTATTTATCATATTGCATGAATTTATTCCTCTATATCATGTCATCTTGCTTAAGGCGTTACTCTGTTTTTAACTTAATACTCTAGATGCATGCTGGATAGCGGTCGATGAGTGGAGTAATAGTAGTAGATGCGTAATCGTTTGATCTACTTGTCTCGGACGTGATGCCTATATACATGATCATACCTAGATATACTCATAACTATGCTCAATTCTCGCAATTGCTCAACAGTAATTTGTTCACCCACCGAGAATACTTATGCTCTTGAGAGAAGCCACTAGTGAAACCTATGGCCCCGGTCTATTCTCATCATATCAATCTCCATCACTTTTATACTTGCTTTGTTTTAATTTGCCTTTTACTTTTCACTTTGCATCTTTATACCAAAAATACCAAAAATATTATCTCTATCAGATCTCACTCTCGTAAGTGACCGTGAAGGGATTGACAACCCCTAATCGCGTTGGTTGCGTGTAGCTATCGTTTTGTGCAGGTACGAGGGACTTGTGCGTGGCCTCCTACTGGATTGATACCTTGGTTCTCAAAGACCTGAGGGAAATACTTATGCTACTGTGCTACATCATCCTCTCCTCTTCGGGGAAAACCAACGCAAGCTCAAGATGTAGCATGCATCTTCGTCATCTCCGGGTCGTTCCAGTCTGGGGCCTCGCCGTCGTCCACCGCCTCGGTGCGCTCGGCGCGGCGTGGTCAACATACGAGAGTCATCGGAAGAGGACTGTACGTGGAGAGCTTGACGGCTGGGACCCACGAGGTTCATGGTCGCACGCAAGGAAAGTTCCTCCTTATTACGCACTGTACGTGCACTTGACGTGGGAAGGGCTTCTGTATTTCGCGAAAAAAATGTTCCCCCCACTGACAGGTCGGACCCACCAGCTATATCTTCGCATGCAACGAAGTGCCTCCTTATTACACACCAAAAAATGAATACCCCCCTGCTATCTGGGACCCAGCATAGTGGGTGGCTGACTTGTGGGCCTACTAAGTTGACGAGGACGAAGGGCTTTGTCAACTTAGTCAATATGAACGATTCTAGCTCCAGTGACCGTACGATGTCCATCCAACGGCCATAGTGCTTCTTCAACCTTTGGTCTTCTTGCTCCAGCCGCCCAAAGCAGCGCCGGTCGTGCCGCATGCTCCTGCCTCTCGTGGCCGGCTGTGATGCCGCGGAGGCCTCACCGCCCCCTACTACTCCCACCGCTGGCCCAGGGTATCCCTCTACTCACCACCCCCCTGTTATTCTGCGGCGACGGCAGCCTCACGCTGCAGCCGAACCAGTGAACCCTTGTACTCCTCTCCGCGTGGGCATCCACTGTACGTGGAGAGGCTGACAGCTGGGTCCACGGCCACAGCCCAAACTTTTTGTGATTTGCCAAGTAAGTCGCTTTGTCAGGCATGTTGGGCTGCAAATCTTTCAAGACGAGGAGAGCTTCATTCGGCTGGCCAAGAAAATGCCCTATCAGTAATGAGAAATGGGTTGTACATTTTTAAAACACATCAAACCGGCAACTAGTTTCAAATATCTTTTTTTCATTTCGAGATTTTAAATTACATTAATTTTTATGCGTGGAGAATTTGTTGGATTTTATATTGATATACATTTATTTTTTAAATCAGTTTGAATGTGACTCGAAATTTCGGGATTAAAAACAGTTCGGACCGCACCGAAATATGCAAAATTTCGTATAATTTTTTAACCGTGGCCACAATATGGGTTGTAATGCTAACAAAAAGAATATGGGATCCAAAAAATCCTTAAGAATTAGAAAATGGGCTGTAAATTATTAGAAATAATGGCAGATGGGCTGTATGCTGTTTTCCACAGATTTGAGGCTTTCCTAAAAAAAGGTTGACGCACAAGCAGCGACTGTTGGATGTCCATCTAACAGCCGTCGTGCTTCTTCAATCTCTGCTCTTCCGCTCCAAATTACTCAAACAAGCGCCAAGGGACTGCTGCTCCCTCCTCCCCTGAAGGCCGGCCAGTCTGCCGCCGCAAGCCTCACCGCCCCACCGACTCCCATCGCTGGCCTAGCCATCCTCTACTCACCCACACCGCTGTTATTCTCCGCGATGGCGATTTAACGAAAACCCTCGTGACAACGTATTCCCCCGCGTGGGAAACAACTGCCGAGTCTTCCCTGCCTCCGTGCCGTTCCCTTCCCAGGCTCGCCGTCGTCCACCGCCCTGGTGCTCTCGGCGCGGCCTGGTCAACGATCGACATGCATCTCAAGTGGACTGTACGTCGAGAGGCCTACAGCTGGGTCCACGGCCGCACGCAAGGAAATGCCTCCTTATTACGCGCAAAACAATGATTCCTCCACCTGACATCAGGGACCCACCGAAAGGGCCTCTGTATTTTGCGAAAAAATGTTACCGCCGCTAACAGCTCGGACCCACCAGCTATATCTTCGCACGCAAGGAAGTGCCTCCTTATTACGTACAAAAAAATTGAATACTCCCCCTGTTAGCTGGGACCCAATATAGTGGCAGGCTGACTTGTGGGCCTACTAAGTTGACGGGGACAGATGGCTTTGTCAACTTAGTCAATATGCACGATTCTAGCTCCAGTGACCGTACGATGTCTATCCAACGGCCGTAGTGATTCTTCAACCTCTGGTCTTCTTGCTCCAGCCGCCCAAACCAGCGTCGGTCATGCCTCGTGCTCCTGCCTCCCGTGGCCGGCTGTGATGCGGCTGAGGCCTCACTGTCGGTGTCAAAACCGGAGGATCTCGGGTAGGGGGTCCTGATCTGTGCGTCTAGGCTAATGGTAATAGGAAGCAAGGGACAAAATGTTTACCCAGGTTCGGGCCCTCTCGATGGAGGTAAAACCCTACTTCCTGCTTGATTAATATTGACGATATGAGTAGTACAAGAGTAGATCTACCACGAGATCGTAGAGGCTAAACCCTAAGAGCTAGCCTATGATGGTATGATTGTAATTGTGATCGGCCTTCTAAGGACCAACCTCTCAGGTTTATATAGACACCGGAGAGGGCTAGGGTTTACATGGAGTCGGTTACAAGGACGAAAGTACAATATCCGGATCCCCAAGCTTGTCTTCCATGCCAAGGAGAGTCCCATCCGGACACGGGACGGAGTCTTGAGTCTTGTATCTTCATGCTTCAATAGTCCGGACGATGTATATAGTCCGGTTGTCCGGATACCCCCTAATCCAGGACTCCCTCAGTAGCCCCTGAACCAGGCTTCAATGATGATGAGTCCGGCGCGCAGTCTTGTCTTCGGCATTGCAAGGCGGGTTCCATCTCCGAATCATGCAAAGTATCTCGTTATGATGAATAGTGTCCGCATCCCATCAATGTTGTACTCCTCGGCTTCAGTGCCTAAATAATGACCATCTCCACGTGTCGAACGAATGCGAGGAGCCGAAGCGTTTTCGCATTGGCCACCTCCATTCTTTCGGGCTAACCGTCTATTTGAAGAGACGGGGATTCTCAGATCCAAACCTCACTCTCCCCCCTCGAGCAAGCAAGCAACAGAGCGCTCCGGAAAAACAATTCCAACATGGCCGGTCGTCGCAGCTCCGCTGCTCGCTCTCCTCGCTCCAAGACGGGGGACTGGGATGAGTGTTCAGTTCCCCATAGTTGTTTGATCGAGTTACAAACCCAAGGGTTTCTCCCACCGGCGTTCATGGTCCCCGTCCGAGCAGGAATAGCCACCTATAACGGCGGGAAGAGGCGGAGGGATCTCCTAATCCATCTCCGTGAGGAGCTTAATATGCCTCATCCGCATCTCGCTAAGGGCGCCGGGTTTCCCATCCACCTGCTCCTTCGCAGGCTCCCGGAGTTCTACGGCCTCCGCCAGTTGCACAACTTACCCCTGCCTCTATACTACATATAGCAGGGTACGCTGCCTTTGTGAGCTATTTTAGGCTGCGAGGCTCACTTGGGTTATGGAAGAAGTTGTTCGCTTTGCCCCGCAACTGGGAGAATCCCTATGTCGTGGGCGGGGCAAGCATATGCGCATTGCCGAGACCAGATACCTATCCGGCACTCCCAAGAAGGCACCAGAGAACTAGCCTTCAGAGTGGTTCAACATTGACGACGTTCCCCTTCCGGATCCAGTCCGGACGGGTCTCCCCAAGTTCAGTAACGCCCTGCCGAGGGCACGTCTAAGCTGGCACCCCCGAGGCCCCCAAGAGGAGGATACCAGGGAAATACATTACCTGATGAGCAGGATAAAGTTGCTGGCCAAATCCGGACTGACGATAGTCGAGGTTATGGCAATATGCATAATACGGGGAGTGCAACCGCTTCAATATCGGGGGAAGCCCATGTGGCACTTCAACGGGGAAGATGATGCCACCCGCTGTGGCCGTAAGGGTCCAGACTCCGCCACTGCTCTGGCAAGGATATTGTCCAATTTATACAAAGGGGAAGAGGAAGAATTCCTTCACATCAAACCGCGAGATGGATTCTCCATGCACAACCCCCCAGACTGGGTAAGATTTCATTCCTTTCCCTGCGTCACTTATTGTGGCGTTCTTCGCTAAGATTATCTGCCTCGATATTCCCAAGCAGGAACTGAGGAGGGCTGTAGAAGGAATCTCCAGCCCCTCTCCGCAGCCAGAGGACCCCGGAAGGGCCCTAGATCCAGGACTCGAAGAAGATCCGGATATTACCGTGGAGCTTCTCAACGGGATATTTTATCAAGCGAGCTGCGATGGCGCCTCAGTGGCCATTATTGCCGACTATCCCGGACCGCTGCCTACGTCGCGCGTAAGCCAAGCCGAAAAACCCTATCCTCCGAAGAGGACTCCCTTCAGATGTCATGCCTTACCCTTGAAGTGTCGTGTTTTGCAGAGATGATGGTTTGAGTGGGGCGAGCCCCTAGGGACTCGCCGGCCAAGGGCTTCCGGATCGGGCAGGCTCAAGAGGAAGGCGGTAAGGGTCGACTACCGCCATGCAGGTAAGGCAAAACCCTGTGTTGCGATTATGGTATTTTGAAGTATAACAACACCCTTCGTGTCTGGCAGGGAAGAGGAGCAAAGCGGACTATATCCGGGATCTCACAACCACGCCCACCAATGGATTGCGAACCGGCCGAGAGCGGAGGCGGAGCGGGGCCGATGCCGCATAGTTCTCCGACAGAGGATGCAGATATGCTCTCAGCCACGAATTCCAAAGTAGAGAGCGCCATGAATCACCGGCGCCGACGGGCCGTACTTCGGAACAACATCTTTTCTGAAAAGGCATTTAACGCCTTCAATTCGGGAGACGCATACATCCGAGCTGCTCAAGGCGGGCTTGCCCGAGCGATGGACCAGTATACCAAAGATATACGGGTAAGAAAATTCGATAATCATGTGTAGCAGTAGCCCCTGAGACTTGAAACGGTTGGAACAACTGTTTTAAGGATCAATTTATGCACAGGTCCTTGTAGACAAGAATGAGCAATTGTCTCGGGAGCTGGAGGAGTGCAAGGCCGAGCTGAGAGCCACAGTTGCCAAGTTAGAGGGATCCCAAAAGCCCTCATCTGGTAACATTTGTCGCAATTCTACGAAGATGCACCAGTTAGTAGATGGTTGATATGACAAGTCGAACAGAAAATTCTGCAGACAATCCCGGGGTGAATCTAGAGGACGTAAGAGATGAAAGAATCACATCTCAAAAGGCAGCTGAAGGCTGGTGAGCGCATTCTTACGCAAGTTAGGCAGGAGAAGAACAATCTTCAAGATGCCAAAGTCCAGCTGGACGTAGAGTTAAAAGATGTTCGCACTCAGCTGGCGGACTCCGTGAAGGAGAACAAAAGGCTTCAACGCGGCATTTACGGTAAGTGCCTAGACGAACTGTAGTATAGTTCGCGCAGAAGTATATTGAAAGGATTTTTCTTGTAGGAATGTTAAGGGTCGCCCTGAGGAGGAGATGCCCTCATCTGGAGGTGATTTACTACAAGACCTCTTACAACTGCACGAGCGAGCTCGGCAGGTGATGCAGGGCGTTGCTCAGTCCTTGTGGCCATCAAGCTTCCTGCAGAATGGCATGGGGGAGCTTGTGGATATGCTTCAAGGAGCACGGCGGCGCTTCCGATTGTGGAAGATGTCAGCCTGCCGGCAAGGTGCAAGAGAAGCCTGGGCTATGGTGAAGACGCGCTACACCAAGCTGGACCCGAACCATATGGCACAAAGTTGGACCGGTGGGGCGGATGGGCAAGAAATTCCGTGAGTCCGGTATATGACCGTAGCGTTAGCCGCAAAGTATTCTCAACAGGATTGTAAGCTAGATAGCCTGTTGGATGGTATAGAGGAGGAATATAGTCAGTCCAAGTGACTGTGTAATTCAATGGACATAGGTAGTCCCTAGCCGGATAAAAATCATTTATCATGGCAGACCTTTTCGCTTCAGCCCCCGCATCCTATAGTCCGTGGTGTTTCCGAATACCCACTCAGTTATATAGAACCGGGGTATGCATGGACACCAGGCGTAGGGGTCATAAGTGCTTGAACAGACAAGTACCCAACTATTTATGTTATATTACATGGATAGTAAGAAACATCTTCCAGGGAGAATAGTTCCGTTAGGGGTTCCTTTCCCTGGGTACGCATGCGACGATGCACATGTCCGGACTGCGAACAAGGGCGCAGGATACAAAACTTCTGGGGATTGATGTCGTAATAAACGAATACATCTTGTGTTCACCGACCGAATATTCTCTTAAGGAAGCTAGCTTTCGGCTTCACCCAGTCTGAGGTACACATCCGTCTGAACCGGCAGTAACAATCACAGAGGTGCTCCCCTTATGCCTTAGTCGAATTAACGGGAACATAGGGCATAAACACAAGAGCTAGGCAACCCAGCTTGGACACATCTTAAGTCATATCGGTGCATATAATGGTGAAGAAAAGGCACATATGGAAAAAGAAACACATATGTGATGGGCAAAAAGCCATTAGAGTAATTATTTTTAGCTTCCGTATAGGAAGCCCCCAGGTATTACTTACACACATTGTGCGGCCGGAAGGATCCGGGAGTCCATACTTTATTAAATACTTTGTGTGAAGAGGAAAAAAGGTCGAGAAAGGAAAAGGGGGGAGCATAATTAAAAAGGAGGGGGTAAGGAGACGAACACTTAGTTCGGCGCTAGGCGTAGAATCTCCGGAGTCTGGCCGCGCTCAAGTCTGTTGTCGGATGCATTACGTAAGCGGTACGCTCCTCTGGTGAGAACTTTGTCAATGACGAAGGGACCTTCCCACTTGGGTTTGAGCTTGTCCTTCTTCTTCTCCGGTAGGCGTAGAACGAGCTCGCCAACATTATAAGTTTTGGCCCGCACTTCTCTGCTTTGGTATCGTCGAGCCTGCTGTTGATAGAATGCGGAGCGGGCTTTTGCGACGTCGCGCTCCTCCTCCAGGGCATCCAAGTTATCCTGCCGATCTAACTCGGCTTCCTTCTCTTCGTACATGCATACGCGTGGCGAATCATGTATTATGTCGCAGGGTAGTACTGTTTCCGCACCGTACACCATAAACAATGGTGTATATACGGTGGTGCGATTCAGCGTGGTCCGCAGCCCCCAGAGTACACAGTCGAGCTCCTCGACCCAATGCATATCTGACTATGTCAAGGATCGCACTAGTCTGGGTTTGATGCCGCCCATGATGAGACCGTTTGCCCGTTCGACCTGGCCGTTTGTTTGGGGATGGTAGACGGAAGCGTAGTCGAGCTTAATGCCCATTTTGCCGCACCAAGTTTTCACTTCATCGGCTGTGAAATTGGAGCCATTATCAATGATGATGCTGTGGGGGACGCCAGACGTGTACGACCCGGATATGAAGTCTATTATCGTCCGGATTCGCCGTTTTGACTGGTTTGGCTTCTATCCATTTGGTGAACTTGTCCACCATGACCAACAAGTATTTTTTCTTATGGCTTCCCCTTTAAGGGGTCCGACCATGTCTAGTCCCTGCACCGCAAAGGGCCAAGTTATGGGGATTGTTTGGAGAGCGGTAGGGGCATATGACTCGATTGGCAAAGAGCGGCAACCGACACGTTGTTGGACAAGGTCCTGTGCGTCTGCTCGGGCCGTCGGCCAATAGAAGCCTGTACGGAAGGCTTTGCTGACCAGTGCTCGAGCCACGGCGTGGTGTCCGCCTGGTCCGGCATGGATTTCAGCCAAGAGCTGCCGCCCTCCCTCTTCAGAGATGCATCTTTGGAGCACTCCAGTCGCACTTTTCTTGTAGAGTTCCCCTTCATGGACTTTGTAAGCTTTAGAACACCGGACGATGCAGCGTGCTTCATTTTGGTCTTCGGGGCGCTCCTGCCTATTTAGGTAGGCAAGAAAGGCTCGGTCCATGGGGCGATTACAGCCATGATTTCGTGGGCCGAAGATGTTATTTCGGTGGTGGAGCCTCTGATTATGTCTGATAGTTCAGAATCTGGGGGTGTGTTCGGATCCGTGCTAGTATTGCCGGACTCCCCTTCCCATACTACGGATGGCTTGAACAACCTTTCGAGGAACATGTTAGGTGGGACAGGGTCGCGTTTAGCGCCGATGTGGGCGAGGACGTCCGCCGCTCGGTTGTTTTCTCGAGCCACATGGTGGAATTCGAGCCCCTCGAACCGAGCTGACATTTTGAGGACGGCATTACGGTAGGCCGCCATTTTCGGATCCTTGGCATCAAAGTCTCCGTTGATTTGTGATATTGCGAGGTTTGAATCCCCGTGCACTTCCAGGCGTTGAATGCCCATAAAGACTGCCATCCGGAGACCGTGCAACAGAGCCTCATATTTGGCCGCATTGTTGGAGTCTATGTATAATATTTGGAGGACGTACTGGATCGTGTCTCCGGTGGGAGACGTCAGGACTACACCTGCTCCCAATCCGGCGAACATTTTAGAGCCGTCGAAGTGCATGATCCAGTTAGAGTACGCGCCGTACTCTTTAGGGAGTTCGGCTTCTGTCCATTCGGCGACAAAGTCAGCCAGTACTTGCGACTTGATGACCCGCCGTGGTTTGTATGTTATGTCAAACGGAAGGAGCTCGATGGCCCATTTAGCAATCCGGCCCGTAGCGTCACGGTTATTTATTATGTCATTGAGTGGTACTTCGGAGGCCACCGTAATCGAACACTCTTGAAAGTAGTGTCGTAGCTTCCGGGATGCCATGAAGACCGCGTATGCTATTTTTTGATAGTGTGGGTATCCGGATTTGCATGGGGTGAGGACCGTGGATACGTAATAAACCGGATTCTGGAGCGGGAATTTGTATCCGTCAACCTCTCGTTCGACGACGAGCACTGTGCTTACAACTTGATGTGTTGCGGCTATGTACAACAACATAGGTTCGCCGATATTTGGCGCTGTTAGGACTGGATTACTGGCCAATAAGGTTTTTATTTCATCCAGTCCAGACGCGACTGCATCCGTCCACATGAAGTGTTCGTTGCGCCGGAGAAGGCGGTAAAGAGGTAATGCCTTTTCTCCTAACCTGGAGATAAAGCGACTCAAAGCAGCCACACATCCAGCCAGTTTCTGGATGTGCTTGAGGTCTGTTGGTATAGACAACTGCGACAGAGCTCAGATTTTTGCCGGATTCGCTTCAATTCCTCTATTGGAAACAATGAAGCCCAGCAGTTTCCCCGAGGGGACGCCGAAAACGCATTTTTCCGGGTTCAACTTGATGTCGTATGTCCGGAGGTTATCGAATGTAAGCCTCAAGTCGTCTATTAGGGTTTCGACGTGTCTTGTTTTTATGACCACGTCGTCCACGTATGCCTCCACTGTTTTGCCGATTTGCTTTTCCAGGCATGTTTGAATCATGCGTTGATAGGTTGCGCCGGCATTCTTAAGCCCGAAAGGCATAGTGTTGAAGCAAAAAGGGCCATATGGCGTTATGAAAGCTGTTGTAGCTTGGTCAGACTCCGCCATTTTTATTTGATGGTATCCAGAGTATGCGTCGAGGAAACACAGCGAGTCATGTCCGGCTGTGGCATCGATGATTTGATCGCGAGAGAGGGGAAAGGGATCTTTGGGGCAAGCCTTGTTGAGGTCTTTGAAGTCGACACATAGGCGCCAGGATTTGTCCTTCTTTGGTACCATTACCAGATTTGCCAGCCAATCCGGATGCTTGATATCTCTGATGAATCCGGCCTCGAGTAGTTTGGCTCGCTCTTCCCGCATGGCTTGCCGTTTGGGCTCTGAAAACCGCCTTAGAGTCTGCTTGACCGGTTTGTATCCTTTTAGTATATTGAGGCTGTGTTCGGCCAATCTGCGTGGGATGCCCGGCATGTCCAATGGGTGCCAGGCGAAAATGTCCCAATTCTCGCGTAACAAGTCTCGTAGTGCGGCGTCCATTGCGGGGCTCAACTGTGTCCCGATGGAAGGTGTCTTCGTGGGGTCCGTTGGATGGACTTGGAATTTGACTATCTCGTGTGCGGGTTTAAATGAGGTGGACTTGGGTCGCTTGTCGAGTATCACGTCGTCCCTGTCCACGTTTGACCTAAGTGTTGTTAGTTCTTTGGCCGCTAGGGCTTCGGATAATTCTTCCAGGGCTAGTGCTGCGGTCTTGTTTTCGGCGCGAAGTGCGATGTCCAGATCATTAGCTAGAGTGATGATTCCATTGGGTCCAGGCATTTTAAGCTTCATGTACCCGTAATGGGGTATAGCTTGAAAGCTTGTAAACGCGACCTGCCCTAGAAGGGCGTGGTCTCCGCTGCTAAAAGGAGCCACTTGGAATGTGATTTCTTCGGACCTATAATTCTCCTGGGTGCCGAATACCACATCGAGTGTGATTTTTCCCGCACACCGCGCTTCCCGACTAGGGATAATACCCCTGAAGGTTGTGCCGCTTTGTTCAATGCGACTTTCATCAATTTCCATCTTGTTGAGTGTTTCTGTTCAATCTGCTTCCGCCGTCCATGAGTACTTTAGTGAGCGGAAATCCGTCCACAATTGGGCTAAGGACCAGAGCGGCTGGTGCCCGGACAGTCTGGAATCGAGGTTCATCACTGGCATTGAAAGTTATAGCAGCGTCGTCCCATGGGTTTATTTTTGCCGTATGGCAAATTTCAGCAGAGCTTCGTTGAGCTCGCTTGCGCCTATTGTTTGAGGCAAAAGTCTCAAAGACTATTAGCACTGTATTGTGTTCGTTGGCGGGATGTTGTTCTGCTTTATGGCTTGCAAGAAGGCCCTCGCCACTTTTGCGACTGCGGAGTATCCCACATGCCCTAAGGCTATCGATTGGTGTTGTGTCCGAGTATCAGGAGTTTACATGGCCCATTGAGCCATTCTTCCAATCGGTTCCCATACTGGGTGGGCTTTGGTTTCTTGGGGCTTTGATCGGCCGACTTATTTAGAGTTCGCCTGCTTAGTTCGGACAAAGGTTTTGGTGAGAGCCGGACTATTCCAAAATTCTGTTTGGGGTCTTCTGCACTTTCTATCACACAAGATTTCAGTATTATGGTTGCCAAGTCCGCAAAGTGTACTATGTCACGGCGACTTATAGCATTAAGGATTCCTTTGTTCGTGCAGTTTTTGCAAAAAGTGAGACTACGCCCTCCTCGCGATGAGCCCTTGACCTTTTTAGCACAAGGAGGAATCGGCCCGTAAACGATGTAATCGCCTCCGGGCTCTTGCCTGATATGGGAGAGACGGTTTAAGTCCGTGTGGGTGGGAGTAGCTGAATCCGGATTCTGATCCACTCTAGCACCTAGGGGCATGGGAGCTTCCGAGCCCGACAGCTCGGGATCCGGGGTGCTGCCCAATTTCTCCGGCCCAATGCTCGATTCTAAGTCCGGGATCCGGGTCATGTGTTCCCTTGGGTCGGTGTCTGGCTCAGGGAGCTCGGTGATCGGACATAATTCGTCCTCAGAATTGAGGGGTAATGCGTGTGTGGTTCCCCCACTACCGCTATCTCATGGGTGGCCGGCGGGGATTTAATGTCCCTTTGGTCGAGTTTAAGCCCGATCCGGTCATAGTCCGTAGCGACTCGCAAAGCGGTGACGCGATCCAAGAGCTAATTAAGGGAGGAGAGCTCTATCGGATCCATCTATTCGGGGAGTTCCGAATTGATACGAAGGTTATGTGTGATGACCCGAGAGGCCATCGTCGGTGCAACCGCCGATGGGATAGCCATGATGAAGCTGCCAAGTCGGAGAGTTTGGCCTACAGCCAGTGCTCCCCCAGAGGTAATGTTGTCCTTTACAACGAGATGAGCCATCGAGCCTTGCAGCGACGACACAGAGGAACTCTCAACGAAAGCACCAATGTCGGTGTCAAAACAGGCGGATCTCGGGTAGGGGGTCCCGATCTGTGCGTCTAGGCTGATGGTAATAGGAAGCAAGGGACACAATGTTTACCCAGGTTCGGGCCCTCTCGATGGAGGTAAAACCCTACTTCCTGCTTGATTAATATTGATGATATGAGTAGTACAAGAGTATATCTACCACGAGATCGTAGAGGCTAAACCCGAAAAGCTAGCCTATGATGGTATGATTGTAATTGTGATCGGCCTTCTAAGGACCAACCTCTCCGGTTTATATAGACACCGGAGGGCTAGGTTTGCATGGAGTCGGTTACAAGGAAGGAAGTACAATATCCGGATCGCCAAGCTTGTCTTCCACGCCAAGGAGAGTCCCATCCGGACACGGGACGGAGTCTTGAGTCTTGTATCTTCATGCTTCAATAGTCTGGACGATGTATATAGTCCGGCTGTCCGGATACCCCCTAATCCAGGACTCCCTCACTCACCGCCCCTACTACTCCCTCCGCTGGCCAGGCCATCCCTCTACTCACCCACACCCCCTGTTATTCTGCGGCGACGGCAGCCTCACACCACAGCGAACTAGTGAACCCTCGTACTCCTCTACACGTGGGCATCCACTGCCGCGTCTTCCCCGGCTCCGCGTCGTCCCCTTCCTAGGCCTCGCCGTCGTCCACCGCCCTGGTGCTCTCGGCGCGGGGTGGTCAACGTGGTCAAGGAATGGCTTCCATCGGACGTGGATCAGACGTGGAGAGGCGACACCGGGTCCACAGCCGCAGCAAGGAAGTGCCTCCTTATTACGCGGAAAATAATTATTCCTCCACCTAACAGTGGGGACCCACCGGACGGGCCACCGTATTTCGTGAGAAAACATTTCCCCCTGACTGCTGGGACCCACCAGCTACATCTTCACACGCAAGGAAGTGTGTCCGGGCAAAAAAAAATGATTCGCCCCCCTGACTGCTGGGACCCACCAGCTACATCTTCGCAGGCAAGGAAGTGCCTGACACTCGGGACCCACCTGGTCGAAGCATATGTAGCATTGTCATTCTGGTCGCGAACGTGTACGTACATACTGGTCGTTGCAGAGGCGCGCACGTGTCGTAGTAGAGGTGCGCACGTAGCATGTACACGTACGTACAATGGCGAGGGTGCAAGAAAGAAAATACGGCCACATACGTACATACGGGCAGGATCTCGAACGCCTACTCGCGCATACATACGGCCAGGGGCTCGTGTACATGGCTGGGTCGGAACAGAGAAAAAGCATCGTCATCGTGTTCATGGGGAGGCAACGGAATGCGTCGTGTTCATCGGGAGGCAACGAAATGCATCGTGTTCATGGGGAGGCAACGGAATTCGTCATGTTCATCGGAAGGCAACGGAATGCGTCGTGTTCATTGGGAGGCAACGGAACACGTGGGAGCCAACCGGCTTGGATGGAACAGGCGATGGAAACGAGGCCTCGCGTACCACCCAACGGAGAAAACGGACCTCCTATGTTCGGAACGGGGTCCTGTTGATCGGTAGGGGTGTGGCGTACCGCAAAACGGAGGAAACGGACCTCCTACGGTCGAACCGGGGGGTCCTGTTGATCGGGAGGGGTGTGGCGCACCACAAAACGGACAAAACAGACCTCCTACGGTCGAAACGGGGGTCCTGTTGATCGGGAGGGGTGTGGCGTACCGCAAAACGGACGAAACAGACCTCCTACGGTCGAAACGGGGTCCCGTTCATCGGGGGGCGTGGCGTCGCAAAACGGACTCCACGGATACTGTTCATCTCCACAACGACCTCCTCCAGCCACCACGGGCTACCATCGACCTCCTCCACCTCCACGGGCTCCTGCTCATCCAGCCTCCATTGCGTGCTACTCCACCGCCATCGCTCAACCACCCCTCCACCATCTATCGTTCATCCAGCCCTCCACACCACGGGTCCTGTTCAACCACCCTCCACGGCCACCCCTCCATCGCTCACTGCTCATCCAGCCCTCCACACCACGGGTCCTGTTCATCCGGAGGCAACGCCACCGCTCATCGCTCATCCAAACCCCCGCAGCGCCACTCGTTCATCCAATCGATCGGCTTCAATTAGCAGCAGAGTGAAGGAATCGCCGATCGGGTTCGCTTAACAACCATCGATTGATCGCCGGGTTCAAGAACGCCAGCGTAACGCAGTGCAATCACTCGGGTTGATTAGAGCCCAACGCCTCGCTTCGGGTTCAGTTAGAGCCAACGCCTCGCACGTGTACGAGAGAAAACCGCATGGCTCGGCCCCCGACCTCCCACCGTAACCGGGAACTCCCCGAAATTTTCCTCCCCCTCACTTCTACCACGGGTTTTTCCGTCATGGACGGCCCAAAGAATATCATGCAACTGCGTCTGCCCGCCAGTGACGAAAAGCCCATTTTCTCATCATGATTTTTTGTCATAGAAGTAGGAGCCCACCACATCTATGATGATACCGGGTTTTGTCACAATTATCGTCATAGAAGTGTCATATGTATGACAGAAAAAAAAGCGTTCGGCCCAAAATGTCACGGATGTGTCTTTTTTTTTGTAGTGTTAGGAATGTTCGGATGCACAAGTAGTATATCTACTTGGTGCAGAAGATTTGGCTAGCATAAGAGGGAAAAGCAAGCTCAACATGTTGGAGGATCCATGACAATATAACTTCTATTCGGATATAAGAAAGCATAATTCATTATGTTGTCTTGTCCAACATCAACTTTTTAGCATGTCATATGTTAATGAGTACTCAAAATTACAAAAGATGTCCAAGATAGTATATTTATATGTGAAACCTCTCTTCTTTATTACTTCCTATTAACTGCAATAATGACCAAAACTATGTTTGTCAACTCTCAACAACTTTTATTCATCATACTCTTTGTATGTGAAGTCATTACTCTCCATAAGATCAACATATGAACTTTTTATTTCTTTTCATTCTTTCTCTAATACTATTCCCTTAAGATCATGGCAAGAAAGCAAAGCCCTTAACTCAAAACTACTCTTTATTATATATAACTCACGGACTCAATTATATAGATAGATCTCGAAACAATACATAATACTAGATCATACTAAAAACTTTATTCTACGAGATCAGGATATAATAAAAAGGATCGAACTAAGAAAAATGATAAAGGTAAAGGTGTGCTGATGATACGATACCAGGGCACCTCCCCCAAGCTTGGCAGTGGCCAAGGGGAGTGCCCATACCCATGTATTTATGTCTCTTTCTTCGGCAGTGGTGATGTGACATTCTTGGCGATGATGCCTCTTAGGATGTGATTCTCCTCCTCGAGCCTATTATTTTAACGCTTGAGATCCATTACCTCCTTGCGGAGTTTACCAGCGATGGCTAGATCTCCATTCACCCATGGATGTTTCATAGCCACTGGGGAGAAAGCAACACTCTTTTTCATATTTTCATAAGAGAGAAATTTAGCATTGGGAGGGATGACCGAATTTGGTATTGCTGAGCTCTGAAGTTCCTCCGGCATGAATCCAGTTTGAAGAAGAGATGTAACTTATTGATCCTCCTCCATGGCATCCACCCTTTTCAAGTTGGCCTCCATCTCTTCCTCTGTTGATTGCCCAAAGTGGTCAGCTTCCCTGTTTGCTCTTGGGCCCGGCGTCGGATGACAGACACGACTCTCCCCGACTGACTCTTGCGAAGATATCTTGCTCCAAATCTGCTGCAGAAACAACTCAAAATGAAAAATAGGGGATTTTGCCGTGGTACGGTGGTCAAAACCTTCGGGAGATTATATAATGATTTTTTACCAACGTAAAGAATTATTGTGCAAGAAAACAGAGTCCGGAGGGCACACGAGGTGGCCACAAGGCAGGGGCGCGCCCAGGGGGGTAAGGCGCGCCCTCCACCCTTGTGGTATCCTCGTGCATCTTTCGGACTACTTTTAATTTTCCTAGTTTTTTTAAATATTCCAAAACGGAGTAAAATTGCCACTAGAAACGTTTTGGAGTCGGTTTACTTACCGTACCACATACCTATTCCTTTTCAGAGTCTGAAACATTCTGGGAAGTGTCCCTCATGTACTCCCACGGAGTTATGGTATTAATTATATTTGTCTCAACATTTATGGGATTACCTGAGATACAATGTTTGATTCTTTGACCGTTTACCACCTTCGGATTTGTGCCTTCGGCGTTGTTCATCTTGATGGCACCAGAACGACAAACCTCCTCGATAGTGTAAGGACCTTCCCATTTAGAGAGAAGCTTTCCTGCAAAAAAATTTAACGAGAGTTGTATAGGAAAACATGATCACCTACATTAAACTAATGCTTTTGTATCCTTTTATCATGCCATATTTTAACCTTCTCTTTAAATAACTTGTCATTCTCATAGGCTTGGGTTCTCCATTCATCAAGCGAGCTAATGTCAAATAACCTCTTCTCACTGGCAAGTTTGAAATCATAGTTGAGCTCTTTAATTGCCCAATAAGCTTTATGTTCTAGTTCGAGAGGTAAGTGACAAGCTTTTCCATAAACCATTTTATACGGAGACATACGCATAGAGTCCTTATAAGCAGTTCTATAAGCCCATAATGCATCATCAAGTTTCTTAGACCAATTCTTTCTAGTTCTATTAACAGTCTTTTGCAAAATCAATTTAATCTCTCTATTGCTTAACTCTAGTTGACCACTAGACTGAGAGTGATAAGGAGATGCAATTCTATGGTTAACATCATCTTTAGCAAGCAATTTACGGAAAGCACCATGAATAAAATATGAACCACCACCATTCATTAAATATCTAGGGACTCCAAACCTCGGAAAAATAACTTCTTTAATCATCTCAATAGAAGTGGTATGATCAACACTACTAGTTGGAATAGCTTCTACCCACTTAGTAACGTAATCAAAGCAACTAAAATATGTGTATACCCATTAGAGGAAGGAAAAGGTCCCATATAATCAAAGCCCCAAACATCAAATGGTTCAATAACAAGTGAATAATTCATAGGCATTTCCTGACGTCTACTGATATTGCCAATTCTCTGGCATTCATCACAAGACAAGACAAACTTACGAGAAACCTTGAAGAGAGTAGGCCAATAAAAACCATATTGTAATACCTTGTGTGCAGTTCTATCTCCAGCATGGTGTCCTCCGTAGGCCTCGGAGTGACACTTGCGTAGGATCTGTTCCTATTCATGCTCAGGTACACAATGTCTAATGACACCATCTACTCCTTTATAAAGGTGTGGGTCATCCCAAAATTAATGTCTTAAATCGTAGAAAAACTTTTTCTTTTGATGGTATGTGAAACTAGGTGGTATAAATTTAGCAACAATGTAATTAGCATAATCAGCATACCATGGAGTATTAGGAGAAGCATTTATGACAACTAATTGCTCATCAGGAAAACTATCATCAATAGGCATTGGGTCATCAAGAACATTTTCTAACCTAGACAAGTTGTTTGCAACGGGGTTCTCAGCTCCCTTTCTATCAATAATATGCAAATCAAATTCTTGCAGCAAGAGAACCCATCTAATAAGTCTAGGTTTAGCATCTTTCTTTTCCATAAGATATTTAATAGCAACATGATCAGTGTGAACAATTACTTTGGAATCAACAATATAAGATCTAAACTTACCACAAGCAAAAACAACTGCTAAAAATTCCTTTTCAGTGGTATCATAATTTCTTTGGGAACTGTCTAGAGTTTTACTAGCATAATGAATAACATTCAATTTCTTATCAACTCTTTGTCCTTGAACAGCACCAACAGCATAATCACTAGCATCACACATAATTTCAAAGGGTAGGCTCCAATCATGTGGTTGAACCATAGGTGCAGAAATGAAGGCTTTCTTACGTATTTCAAATGCTTCTACTCAATCATCATAAAAAACAAAAGGAACATCTTTTTGCAAATGATTAGTGAGAAGCCAAGAAATTTTAGAGAAGTCTTTAATAAATGTAGCGACCAAACCTCAAACAGTCTGATCTCTGTGCTCAGGTGTCATCCCTTTTAGAGAAGTCTTTAATAAATGTAGCGACCAGACCTCAAACAGTCTGATCTCTGTGCTCAGGTGTCATCCCTGGATCAGTAATGCTGACACCACACAGTACTTGAAGGATTTATAACAGAGTAGCAATCACACACTTATTACATCGAATGTCTCCAAAGGATAACTTATTATAATAAACATGGCTTAAGGCCATCTAATAATGATAACAGCGGAAGGCTTGGAAGAATAGCGAGTCCATCAACTCCAACGGCATCACTGAGTATAGGACCACGACCTAAGGCACCTTACTGTCGTTCGAAAAGTCTCGCAACATGAACGTTGCAGCCCGAAAACGGGTCAACACATGGAATATGCTGGCAATGTAACACATAGAGAGTAATTGAAAGAAATAAGCTATACTACATGCATATATGGCTGGTGGAAAGCTCTATGGTTACAGTTTTGCGTAAAGCCAGTTTTTCCCTACATCAAAGGAATACATTTTATTTAACTATCATGGTGGTTGTTAAACATTGAGAATGGTTGACAGCATTCTCAATCCCAATTAAGCATCATCATTAAAACCCAACAATATTAATTAAAGTAACATGATGAGATTCACATGATATCCAAGTACTAGATACTCAAGATGTCCATAACCGTGGACACGACTAACCATTATTAGTTTATAAACTCTGCAGAGGTTTGTGCACTTTTCCCCACAAGACTCGATCTCCTCCGTTAAGATTCTCGCACTACATGATGTTTGAGAAACGGATGGCCGAGACATAGTCTTTCAGAAGCGCTAGCACCTTACGAATGGGTAGACCGTACCAACTTACATCCCCTACATCTGCTAGTCTACCACTGTAAGAGTTCGCACGACTTAGTCAACTATGCTAGAGCCCATAGTAGCTTGTGGCTGCACACGGAAGTTTCTAGCATGAATAATCTCCCTTTGAGCCTGGGTGGCGGTCCAAAAAGAAACAGGCAATCCTGGAATACCCAGGTACCTCAATCCACCCATATGTGTGTTTAAGTTGCCACCTTAGATAAACCATTAATTAAAATATCACATTTGTCATGGATACACTCACCCAATCCACGTCTACTAGAATAGCATGGCATAATAAGCAAACGTAGAAGTAACTCCC
This sequence comes from Aegilops longissima, assembly GCA_021605205.1. NCBI lineage: Eukaryota > Viridiplantae > Streptophyta > Magnoliopsida > Poales > Poaceae > Aegilops > Aegilops longissima. The sequence goes on from CM038677.1 coordinate 159,762,361, forward strand.
AAGGGTTTGATAATAAAACAGGTAATAGGTACTACCTCATCTACTTCCCAAAACCCACAATTTAGTTAGATCCTAATCATGCAATGTTTGAGGATTGATCTAATGCATAAAAACTGGGTATGAGAAGGAATATGATCAAAGTGTTACTTGCCTTGCTGATGATCCGTGAAACCTAGAGATTCAAAGTAGCAAGTGGCGCACTCCGGGTACTCTATCGCAAACAAACAAACACACAATAAGTGCTCAACTAATGCACAGCTAAAACTCCAAATAAAAGATCTAACCAGAAAGTTCAACTTAAGAACTCCGGTTTGCAAAAAGAATCAAATCTAACGAAGCAACGAAAGTAAAACGGCGAAAGAAAACAGCTTCATTTCACTAATATGGATCTAAGTTAGATTTTATAGAAGAAAAAACTTGTTTAAGTTGGTTAAACGGATGGAGGCTTTCGAGAAGAAACTCCAGGCGCTTGAATCGCCTGATTCCGATGAACGAGCGAAAAAACATACTAGAACGAAAATCAGATCAGAAATCGCGATCAGAAAATTCGCGGAATAAATCCGAGAAAAGGAAAAACGACGAACAGCTTAACGAATGATCGTTCGTTAACTGGGTCTAAACGATGAACACGTTCGTTAAAACGAACGAACGAGCGAACACTCGCTATTTAACCGAACCGAAAATAAACCGATCTAAAAAAACGAAACTAAAAAAATTAAATAAACCGCGGCTATAAAAAAACCGGGCGGTTTTCTAAAGGAAACCGCCAATGACGGCGGCTACCGGCGGGGTCCGGGTCCGCGAGGGCGGCGGGTCCGCGACGGCGACGGGTCCGGCGATGGCGGGTCGGCGATGCGGCGCGCGCGGCTCTGGGCGGCGGTGGCGGCAAATGGGCTAGGGTTAGGGTTTTGGGGCGGCGGCAGAGTGGGCTGGGCGGCAGGCGGCGGCTTGGGCTGGCCTGTGGTGGCGCTATTTAAAGGCCCCGACCGAGGAGTCCTGGCCGGAACCGGCCCATAGGCGGTTCGCGTTTTTTTAAAATAATAACACGCAGAAAAAGAAATAAAATAAATAATAAACGGACTCCAAAAATCCCGAAATAAATATTGCCGGCTTCTAAAATCAAGCCGGACAAGACAAACATTTATTTGGGGCCTAAATGCTATTTTGAAAAACGCGCATTTGTCCTAAATTCAAATAAAATAGCGAAAAACTCCCAATAAAAAATCTTATTTGATTTTTTATTAAATCTTCAATATTTCTTTATTTTGGGAAAGTCATTTTATTCCCTCTCTCATATTTTTGTAATAGAAGTAATTGAAGATAAAATAATTAAAATCAAATGATCCTATTCTCAAAATTTGAGAAAACTCAAATATGAAAATAACGAAATCCCCAACTCTCTACGTGGGTCCTTGAGTTGCGTAGAATTTCTAGGATCAAAACCAAAAGCAATTAAAATATGATATGCATTGATGATCTAATGTATAACATTCCAAATTGAAAATTTGGGATGTTACAATAAACCTCCTATAGAAACCAGCATGACCAAGGAAACTTCTTATACCTTTGATATCTTTAGGACACGACATCTTTTCAATAGCATCTACTTTAGCTTTATCAACTACAATACCTCTTTCAGAAATTTTGTGCCCCAAGACAATACCTTCATTAACCGTAAAGTGACACTTCCCAATTCAAGACAAGATTAGTTTCTTCACATCTCTGTAAAACTCGATCAAGGTTGCTTAAGCAATCATCAAAAGAAGTTCCGTAAATGGAGAAATCATCTGTGAAAACCTCAATAATCTTTTCACGAAAGTCGGAGAATATAGCAGTCATACATCTTTGAAAGGTAGCAGGTGCATTGCATAAACCAAAAGGCATACGTATATAAGCAAAAGTACCAAAAGTACAAGTAAAAGTGGTATTTTCATGGTCCTCTTTTGACACAAGTATTTGAGAGAAACCAGAATAACCATCTAGAAAGCAAAAATCTGTATGGTTGGATAGTCTTTCTAGCATTTGATCAATAAAAGGTAGGGGGTAATGATCTTTTCTAGTAGCTTTGTTTCATTTGCGAAAATAAATAACCATTCTATAACCTGTAACAATTCTTTGAGGGATCAATTCATTCTTATCATTAGGAACAACAGTAATACCTCCCTTCTTAGGGACACAATGAACGAGACTTACCCATCTACTATCAGCATAGGATAAATTATACCTGCCTCCAGAAGCTTTAATATTTCATTTATTACCACTTCTTTCATCTTAGGGTTTAACCTTCGTTGGTGATCAACAACTGGTTTAGCATCAGGCTCCATATTAATTTTGTGCTGACATAGAGTGGGACTTAAGATCATCAAGAGTATATCCAATAGCGGCACGGTGCTTCATCAGAGATTGCAATAATCTCTTTTCTTCATGCTCTGAAAGGCTAGCACTAATAACATTATATATCTTCTTTTCATCAAGATAAGCATATTTAAAAGTATGAGGTAATTGTTTAAGCTCAAACACGGGATCACCCTTAGGTGGAGGAGGATCTCCAAGGATTTGAACAGGCAAATTGTGTTTCAAAACAGGCCCTTGATTACAGAATACTCTAATTCCTTTCTTTCATTCATAAATGTATCATTTTTCATGGTCTAACAAATATTGTCTAAAGGATCAGTAGGAGGCACGACAATAGAAGCAAGACCAATAATTTCATCCTTACTAGGAAATTCTTTAACATGGGGTTTTCTACAAAATTTAGAGAAACTAAAATCATGAGACATATTCCCAAAACTTACAGTAACAACTTCCTTCTCACAGTCTATCTTAGCTTTAACAGTATTCAAGAAAGGTCTACCAAATATAATGGGACAAAAATCATCTTGTGGGAAACCAAGAACAATAAAATCAATAGGTTATTTAATTTTCCCACACAAGACTTCAATATCTCTAACAATCCCAATTGGTGATATATTATCTGGCAAGCTTAATAGTAACATCAATAACTTCTATCTCAGCGGGTGCAATATCATTCATAGTTTCTTGATATAAGGTAAAAGGAGTTGCACTCATAATAGCACCCACATCACATAAACCATGATGACAATGATCTCCTTTTTTAACAGAAACAACAGGCATGCCAACATGTCTATGTTTATCTTTAATATCGGGTTTGGCAATTCTAGCAGCTTCATCACAGAAATAAATAACATGCCCATCAATATTATCGACCAATAGATCTTTAACCATAGCAATACTAGGTTCAACTTTAATTTGTTCAGGAGGTGTAGGTGTTCTAGTATAACTCTTACGACCATAGTTGAAGCTTTGGCATGATCCTTTATTCTAACAGGAAAAGGTGGTTTCTCAATATAAGCAGAAGGAATAACAGGATCAACATTATAAGTAATAGTTTCTTCTTCAACTTTAAAAGGTTCTACTATTTTCATTTCAATGGGAGGATGATATTTAAACCACTTCTCCTTAGGGAGATCAACATGAGTACCAAATGATTCACAAAAAGAAGCTACTATCTTAGAGTCAAGTCCATATTTAGTTATAAATTCACAAAAAGCATCGGTATCCATAAAAGATTTAACACAATCAAACTTAAGGTTTATACCTGACTCATTACCATCGTCGAGTTCCCAATCTTCAGAGTTGCGTTTAATTCTTTCCAATAAATCCCATTTGAATTCAATAGTCTTCTTCATAAAATAACCAGTACAAGAAGTATCGAGCATGGATTGATCATTACGAGAAAGCCAAGCATACAAATTCTGAAGAATAATTTTACTCGAGAGCTCACGATTGGGGCATGAATATAACATTGACTTAAGCCTCCCCCAAGCTTGAGCGATACTTTCTCCTTCACGAGGCCAAAAATTATATAAATATAAATATAAATATAAATATAAATAAATAAATAAATAAATAAATATATATATATATATATATATATATATATATATATATATATATATAATAAATTCGATCACGATGAACCAAATGCATAGGATAAAACTTTTGATGAAATTCCAATTTCAATCGGTTGTAGTTCCATGATCCAATATCATCACATAGCCTATACCATGTCAATGCCTTTCCCTTCAAAGATAAAGGGAATACCTTATTCTTGACGACATCCTCGGGCAAACCTGCAAGCTTAAATAATCCACAAACTTCATCCACATAGATTAGGTGCATATAAGGATGTAATGTTCCAACTCCTGCATAAGGATTAACTAACAGTTTCTCTATCATACTCAAAGGAATTTCATAATAAATATTTTCAGTAGGTGCAGAAGGTTTAGGAGCAACTCTTTGCTCTTCCGTTCAAGGTGAAGATACCCCGAACAAGCCCCTCAAAGGATTATTTTCCATAGTGACAAGTGACAGTAAATTTCAGCACATAATGTAAATGTTTCCTTACCAAATTTCACTCACCAAAGGCGCTTCACTCCCCGGCAATGGTGCCAGCAAAGATTCTTGATGACCTACAAGTATAGGGGATCTAGCGTAGTCCTTTCGATAAGTAAGAGTGTTGAACCCAACGAGGAGCCGAAGGAAATGACAAGCGGTTTTCAGCAAGGTATTTTCTGCAAGCACTGAAATTATCGGTAACAGATAGTTGTGTGATAAGATAATTCGTAACGAGTAACAAGTAAAAAAAGTAGCTAAGGTGCAGCAAGGTGGACCAATCCTTTTTTAGCAAAGGACAAGCCTGAACAAACTCTTATATAAAGCAAAGCGCTCCCGAGGACACATGGGAATTACTGTCAAGCTAGTTTTCATCATGCTCATATGATTCGTGTTTGTTACTTTGATAATTTGATATGTGGGTGGACTGGTGCTTGGGTGTTGTCCTTCTTTGGAAAAGCCTCTCACTTATGATTAACCCCTCTCGCAAGTATCCACAACTACAAAATAAGAATTAAGATAAATCTAACCATAGCATGAAACATGTGGATCCAAATGAGCCCCTTACGAAGCAACGCATAAACTAGGGTTTAAACTTCTGTCACTCTAGCAACCCATCATCTACTTATTACTTCCCAATGCCTTCCCCTAGGCCCAAATCATGGTGAAGTGTCATGTAGTCGACGTTCACATAACACCACTAGAGGAGAGACAACATACATCTCATCAAAATATCGAACGACTACCAAATTCACATAATTACTTATAACAAGACTTCTCCCATGTCCTCAGGAACAAACGTAACTACTCACAAAGCATATTCACGTTCATAATCAGAGGAGTATTAATTATCATTAAGGATATGAACATATGATCTTTCACCAAATAAACCAACTAGCGTCAACTACAAGGAGTAATGAATACTACTAGCAACCCACATGTACCAATATGAGGTTTTGAGACAAAGCTCAGATGCAGGAGATGAACTAGGGTTTGAGAGGAGATGGTGCTGGTGAAGATGTTGATGGATATTGACTCCCTCTCGATGAGAGGATCATTGGTGATGACGATGGCGATGATTTCCCCCTCCGGGAGGGAAGTTTCCCCGGCAGAACAGCTCTGCCGGAGCCCTAGATTGGTTCTGCCCAGGTTCCGCCTCGAGATGACGGCTCTTCGTCCCGAAAGCTTCCTTATGATTTTTTCCAGGTCAAAACACAGCATATAGTAGAAGATGGGCATCAGGGGCCTGCCAGGTGGCCCACAAGGCAGGGGGCGCGCGCCCCCACCCTTGTGGATGGCTGGTTGCCCCACTCTGGTGCTTTCTTCACCCAATATTTTTTATATATTCCAAAACAATTCTCCGTGAAGTTTCAGGACTTTTGGAGTTGTGCAGAATAGGTCTCTCAGATTTGCTCCTTTTCCAGTCCAGAATTCCAGTTGTCGGCATTCTCCCTCTTCATGTAAACCTTGTAAAATAAGGGAGAAAAGGCATAAGTATTGTGCTATAATGTGTAATAACAACCCATAATGCAATAAATGTTATTATAAAAGTATGATGCAAAATGGACGTATCACAGTATAATAAAATTGGTTTAGATATGTTGTCAACCACTTTAAGCCCATGAATAAAATTCTTTAGCCATACAGCATGCCCTGTGGCCTCAAAACATGCTACAAATTTTGCTTGTGTCGTAGATTCAGCAGTTAACGTTTGTTTGGAGCTTTTCCACGATATGGCTCCTCCCGCGAGTGTAAATATTTAACCTAACGTGGATCTCTTACTATCCACACACCCTGCAAAATCAGAGTCTGAATAACCAATAATTTCTAGGTTATCAGTTATTTTATATGTAAGCATGAAATCCTTAGTTCCTTGCATATAACGCAAGACTCTCTTTGCGGCCTTCCAGTGGTCCGGTCCTGGATTTGATTGGTATCTGCCAAGCATCCTGGTTACAAAACATAAATCTGGGCGTGTACACACTTGAGCATACAGGATGCTTCCGACATCTGAAGCATAAGGAACTGACTTCATGTGATCAGTTTCATACTCGTTCCTTGGACATTAAAATGTCCCAAACTTATCGCCCTTAACTATAGGAGCAGGTGAGGGTGAGCACTTATGCATATTGAATTTCTTCAGCACTCTCTCAAAGTATGCCTTTTGTGATAGTCCTAACGTTACTCTGTAACTGTCTTGATGAATCTCGATGACGAGGACATACGAGGCTTCACAAGATCTTTCATAACAAAACTGGATGACAGAAAATTCTTAGTCTCATGCAGTGTATCCTTATCGCTACATGCCAAGAATATGTCATCAACATATAGGACTAAAATTGTGAACCTACTACCTTTAAACTTAACATATAAGCAGTTGTCCACAACATTTTCGGTGAAACCAAAAGTTTTGATAATTTTATCAAACTTGAGGTACCAGTCTCTTGAAGCTTGCTTTAAGCCATAAATTGATTTCTTTAGACGACATGCCAAATGTTCCTTCCCTTCCACAACAAAGCCTTCCGATTGAGCCATGTAAACATTTTCTTTCAGGTCACCATTTAGAAATGTCGTTTTAACATCCATTTGATGTAGTCCAATAGGTCGTAATGAGCTTCTAATGCCACTATATTATGAAAGAATCCTTGGTTGACACAGGAGAGAAGGTTTGCTTATAGTCAATTCCTTCTCTCTATGTATACCCTTTTGCCACTAGCCTTGCCTTGAATCGTTCGACATTCCTTTTGGAATCATACTTGGTTTTGTAGACCCAATTGCAGCCTACTTTCTTAGCTCCATCGGGAACTTCTACTAAATCCCAAATGTCGTTTGATCCCATAGATTTCAACTCGTCTTCCATGGCAACCAACCACTTGGACGAATTTTCACTTTTAATGGCTTCCTTATAAGAGGTTGGATCCTCCACCTTTCCCATACCATTCATATCCTCAATCATGGAAGTGACATAATCATCTGATATGGCTTTCTTCCTCGCATGCCGTGGTCTACCCATGGGAGCAGGTGGTGGTGGTACATCATCATTTTGAGGATCATTATTTTCTTGGGGATCCTCATTTGTGTTTGGACTTTCATTATTAGTTTCTGGATCACCATTTGATTGAGAAACTGAACCGTGAGATTCAGGATCATCAGATGTCACATTTCTTCATATTGGAAAAACAATCTCTTAGATAATCGGTGATGGTGCACAAACCCGCTTCTCCTCAAGATCGATCTCCCTTAAATTTCTGACCTTATTATCCTCAAAAAATACCGCTTGTCTAGTCTCCACAAAATTGGTGGTGTGACTTGGATAATAAAAACGATATCCCTTTCCCCTATGAGGCTATCCAACGAAGAAACAACTAACTATTTTTGGATCCAAAAAGTTGTGGATTGAAAACCTTAGCTTCAGCAGGGCAACCCCACACCCGTAAGTAATTCAAGCTCGGTTTCTTTCACGCCCACATCTCGTAAGGTGTGTTCGGTGCTGACTTAGTTGGAGCAAGATTTAGTATGTGCGTGGCTATTTTTAATGCCTCTATCCAAAGGCTTACTGGCAAACTTGAGTGATTAAGCATGCTTCGCACCATATCCATAAGGGTGCGATTGTGACGCTCAGCCACACCATTTTGTTGTGGTTCACCAAGCATTGAGTATTGAGCAATGATTCCATTTTCAGATAAAAACTAGGCAAAAGGTCCAGGAATCTGCCCATAAGGAGCATGCCTACCATATTACTCTCCCCAGCGATCAGACTGTACAACTTTAATTTTTGTGTTCAGTTGATTTTCAACCTCAGATTTATAGACTTTGAACTTATCCGAATTTTCTGACAGGTCACGTATGTGATAAATATACCCATAGCGGTAAAAGTCGTGTGTGAATGTAATGAATGAATCAAAAACATCTATAGACTTAACATTGAGGGGTGCACATATGTCGGTGTGAATTAATTCTAAACCCCATGTGGCTCTTACTGCTCCTTTCTTAATTGTTTTTGCATGTTTTCCTTTAATGCATTCGTCACATTTATCCGCATATGATAAGTCTAATGGGAGGAGTATTTCATTTTTAACTAAGCGTTCCATTCTCCCCATCGAAATGTGGCCCAAACGACAATCCCACAACATCGAAGAATTACTAACTCATTTCCATTTCTTCTCAACATTAATTTCATCACTCACATGCATACCTGAATCATTATTAAGAGATAACATGTATAGTTGGCCTCGCTTGCACCAAGGCCTACATTCTTATTGCATTTGTTCAAAGCAAATTGTTTGTTGCCAAAATGGCACTCATACATATCATCATCTAAACGAGAAACTGGAATCAAATTCCTACTTAAGGTAGGCACATAAATTACATTATTCAATCTAAGAGCGTGGCCGGTGTGTAGCTCCAACGTGAGAGATCCCACAGCTTCAACATCGGCTTCAACTCTGTTCGCAACCTTTAGCTTTCTTGTTTCTCCTCTTATAGTTTGGAACGTATCGAATACCTGCATAGAGTTAGCAATGTGAGTGGTTGCACCTGTACCAATCCATGATGCCTTTATAGAAAAATTGACATAAAGAGATTCATCTCCAAAAGTTATTTCATCAGTACCTCTTTTTGCTCATCCATTTTAGAAAGCCTGGGCAGTCCCTTTGGTAGTGTCCCTCCTGCATGCAGAAGTTACAAGCATTTTTTCCAGCAGTGGAGCTGCTAGGAGCAGAAGAAGAGCTGCCGGCTTCTTTACCCTTTAATGGATTAGGGTTGAATGGCTTAGGGCCTTCCTTCTTGAATTGCTTTTTCTTAGGCTTAGGGAAACCTTTCCCCTCATGCTTTCTCTTGTTAGAGACAACATGAAAAACATGGTCTTTCTTCTATCTCATGATCCTCTCTTCCTCCTGGATGATCCTTGCGTTGATCTCATCGAGTGGCCATTTTTCCTTTAGAGTGTTATAGTTGACCTTAAATTGTTCAAATTCTTCTGGAAGAGACTCGAGAATTGTTATTACAAGAAGACCTTCACTTAAAGAACACTCCAAAGCTTTAAGCTTGGTGAAATAGTGTATTTCTGAAGAAGCTTAGTAAAAAGATTCTTTATTACTCCAGAGGGGCCCACCCTAGTGGGACCGAGAGAAAGAAAGGACGGGGGGCGACCATGCATGGCACTTCTCGACCGTGTCTCCGAGGGCTTAAATGCACTGGAGTAAGGACATAAAAACGCGACAGTGATTTTGGCCCAAAATTCCCACGGCTGCACATAAAAGAGCCCAACCCAGCAGCAAAAATACGTTAAAAAACTTTTCGCTGGACCGTCTGAAGGAAATATGCCCTAGAGGCAATAATAAAGTTGTTATTTATATTTCCTTATATCATGATAAATGTTTATTATTCATGCTAGAATTGTATTAATCAGAAACTTAGTACATGTGTGCATACATAGACAAAGCAAAGTGTCCCTAGTATGCCTCTACTTGACTAGCTCGTTAATCAAAGATGGTTAAGTTCCTAACCATAGACATGTGTTGTCATTTGATGAACCGGATCAGATCATTAGAGAATGATGTGATGGACAAGACCCATCCGTTAGCATAGCACAAATGATCATTTAGTTTTATTGCTGATGATTTCATCATGACTTATACACGTTCCTCTGACTATGAGATTATGCAACTCCTGAATACCGGAGGAACACCTTGTGTGCTATCAAAAGTCACAACGTAACTGGGTGATTATAAAGATGCTCTACAGGTGTCTCCGATGGTGTTTGTTGAGTTGGCATAGATCGAGATTAGGATTTGTCACTCCGTGTATCGTAGAGGTATCTCTGGGCCCACTCGGTAATGATCATCACTGTAAGCCTTGCAAGCAATGTGACTAATGAGTTAGTTGCGGGATGATGCATTACGGAACGAGTAAAGAGACTTGCCGGTAACGAGATTGAAATAGGTATGATGATACCGACTATCGAATCTCGGACAAGGAACATACCGATGACAAAGGGAACAACGTATGTTGTTGTGTGGTTTGACCGATAAAGATCGTCGTAGAATATGTAGGAGCCAATATGAGCATCCAGGTTCCGCTATTGGTTATTGGTCTGAGATATGTCTTGGTCATGTCTACATAGTTCTCGAACCCGTAGGATCTGCACGCTTAACGTGCGATGACGATTTGTATTATGAGTTATGTGATTTGATGTACCGAAGTTTGTTTGGAGTCCCGGATGAGATCATGGACATGACGAGGAGTCTCGAAATGGTCGAGAGGTAAAGATTCATATATTGGAAGGTTGCATTTGGACATCAGAATGGTTCGGAGTGATGCGGGCATTTTTCTGGAGTACCGGGAGGTTACTGTAACCCCCCGGGAGAAGTTATGGGCCTTATGGGCCATAAGAGGGAAGCACACCAGCCCACAAGGGGCTGGTGCGTCCCCCTTGGGCAGGAGGCCGGTTAGGACTAGGAGAAGGGGGCCGCCCCCTTTCCTTCTCCTTCTCCCCCTTTCCTACTCCTTGTGGGAGGTGGAATCCTACTAGGACTAGGGAGTCCTAGTAGGACTTCACACCTTGGTGCGCCCCCCTAGAGCCAGCTGCCTCTCCCTCTCCCTCCTTTATATATGTGGGGAAGGGGCACCCTAGAACACACAAGTTGATCTTTTAGCCGTGTGCGGTGCCCCCCTCCACAGTTACGCACCTCGGTCATATCGTCGTAGTGCTTAGGCGAAGCTCTGCGCCGGTAACTTCATCATCACCGTCACCACGCTGTCATGGTGACGGAACTCTCCCTCGGCCTTAACCGGACCAAGAGTTCGAGGGACTTCACCGAGCTGAACGTGTGCTGATCACGGAGGTGCCGTACGTTCGGTACTTGGATCGGTTGGATCACGAAGACGTTCGACTACACCAACCGCATTACTAAACGCTTCCACTTTTGGTCTACGAGGATACGTAGACACACTCTCCCATCTCGTTGCTACGCTTCTCCTAGATAGATCTTGTGTGATCATAGGATTTTTTTTGAAATACTACGTTCCCCTACAGTGGCATCCGAGCCTGGTCTATGCGTAGACGTTATATGCACAAGTAGAACACAATGAGTTGTGGGCGATAATAGTAATACTGCTTACCAGCATATCTTACTTTGATTCAGCGACATTGTTGGATGAAGCGGCCCAACCGACATTACATGACCATGTTCATGAGACTAGTTCTATCGACGTGCTTCGCACACAGGTGGCTAGTGGGTATCTGATTCTCCAACTTTAGTTGAATCGAGTTTGACTACGCTCGGTCCTTGTTGAACGTTAAAACAGCACACTTGACGAATAATCGTTGTGGTTTTGATGCGTAGGGAAGAGCGGTTCTTGCTAGAAGCCCATAGCAGCCACGTAAAACTTGCAACAACAAAGTAGAGGACGTCTAACTTGTTTTTGCAGGGCTTGCTGTGATGTGATATGGTCAAGACATGATGATATATAATTTGTTGTATGAGATGATCATGTTTTGTAACGATTATCGACAATCGCGTGAGCCATATGGTTGTCGCTTTATTGTATGAAATGCAATCGCCATGTAATTGCTTTACTTTATCACTAAGCGGTAGCGATAGTCCTAGAAGCAATAGTTGGCGAGACGACAACGATGCTTCGATGGAGATCAAGGTGTCAAGCCGGTGACGATGGTGATCATGACGGTGCTTTGGAGATGGAGATCAAAGGCACAAGATGATGATGGCCATATCATATCACTTATTTGATTGCATGTGATGTTTATCTTTTTAGGCGGTAGCATTATAAGATGATCTCTCACTAAATTTAAAGGTACAAGTGTTCTCCCTGAGTATGCATCGTTGCTACAGTTCGTCGTGCCGAGACACCACATGATGATCGGGTGTGATAAGCTCTACGTTCACATACAACGGGTGCAAGCCAGCTTTGCACACGCAGAATACTTGGGTTAAACTTGACGAGCCTAGCATATGCAGATATGGCCTCAGAACACTGAGACCGAAAGGTCGAGCGTGAATCATATAGTAGATATGATCAACATAGTGATGTTCACCATTGAAAACTACTCCATCTCACGTGATGATCGGACATGGTTTAGTTGATATGGATCACGTGATCACTTAGATGATTAAAGGGATGTCTATCTAAGTGGGAGTTCTTAATTAATATGATTAATTGAACTTTAATTTATCATGAACTTAGTATCAGATAGTATTTTGCATGTCTATGTTGTAGATCAATTGCTCGCGTATAACTTCCTGTTTTTAATGATATGTTCCTAGAGAAAACTAAGTTGAAAGATGTTAGTAGCAATGATGCGGACTAGGTCTGTGATCTGAGGATTATCCTCATTGCCGCACAGAAGAATTATGTCCTTGATGCACCGCTAGGTGACAGAACTATTGCAGGAGCAGATGCAGACGTTATGAATGTTTTACAAAGCTCGGTATGATGACTACTTGACAGTTTAGTGCACCATGCTTTACGGCTTAGAACCAGGACTTCAAAAATGTTTTGAACGCCACAGAGCATATAAGATGTTCCAAGAGCTGAAACTGGTATTTCAGACTCATGCCCGAGTCGAGAGGTATGAGACCTCTGACAAGTACTTTGCCTACAAGATGGAGGAGAATAGCTCAACCAGTGAGCATGTGCTCGAAATGTCTGAGTACTACAATCGCTTGAATCAAGTGAGAGTTAATCTTCCAGATAAGATAGTGATTGACAGAGTTATCTAGTCACTATCACTAAGTTACTGGAACTACGTGATGAATTATAATATGCAAGGGATAACGGAAACGATTCCCGAGCTCTTCGCGATGCTAAAGGCTGCGGAGGTAGAAACCCAGAAGGAGCATCACGTGTTGATGGTTAACAAGACCACTAGTTTCAAGAAAAAGGGTAAAGGGAAAAAGGGAAACTTCAAGAAGAACGGCAAGCAAGTTGATGCTCAAGTGAATAAGCCCAAGTCTGGACCTAAGCCTGAAACTGAGTGCTTCTACTGCAAAGTAAATGGTCACTGGAAGTGGAAGTGCCCTAGTTACTTGGCGAATAAGAAGGATGGCGAAGTGAACAAAGGTATATTGGATATACATGTTATTGATGTGTAATTTACTAGTGTTCATAGCAACCCGTCGGTATTTGATACTGGTTCAGTTGCTAAGAGTAGTAACTCGAAACGGGAGTTGCAAAATAAACAGAGACTAGTTAAGGGTGAGGTGATGATGTGTGTTGGAAGTGATTCCAAGGTTGATAAGATCACCTTCGCACACTCCCTTTACCTTCGGGATTAGTGTTGAACCTAAAATAAATGTTATTTGGTGTCTGCGTTGAGCATCAATATGACTGGATCGTGTTTATTGCAATACGATTATTTATTTAAGTCAAAGAATAATTGTTGTTCTATTTACATGAATAAAACCTTCCATGGTCATACACTCAATATAAATGGTTTATTTAATCTCGATCATAGTGATACACATATTCATAATATTGAAGCCAAAAGATGCAAAGTTAATAATGATAGTGCAACTTATTTTTGGCACTGCCATTTAGGTCATATTGGTGTAAAGCGCATGAAGAAACTCCATGCTGATGGGCTTCTGGAATCACTAGATTATGAATCACTTGATGCTTGCGAACCATGCCTCATGGGCAAGATGACTAAGACTCCGTTCTCCGGAACAATGGAGCGAGCAACTGACTTATTGGAAATAATACATACTGATGTATGCGGTCCGATGAGTGTTGAGGCTCGCGGCGGGTACCGTTATTTTCTGACCTTCACAAACGATTTGAGCAGATATGGGTATATCTACTTGATGAAACATAAGTCTGAAACATTTGAAAAGTTCAAAGAATTTCAGAGTGAAGTAGAGAATCATCACAACAAGAAAATAAAGTTTCTACGATCTTATCGCAAAGGCGAATATTTGAGTTACGAGTCTGGCCTTCAATTAAAACAATGTGGAATAGTTTCACAAACTCAAGCCACCTGGAACACCACAACATAATGGTGTGTCCGAACGTCATAACCGTACTTTATTGGATATAGTGCAATCTATGATGTCTCTTACCAATTTACCACTATTGTTTTGGGGTTATGCATTAGAGACAGCTACATTCACGTTAAATAGGGCACCGTCTAAATCCTTTGACCCGACAACGTATGAACTATGGTTTGGCAAGAAACCTAAGCTGTCGTTTCTTAAAGTTTGGGGTTGCGATGCTTATGTGAAAAAGTTTCAACCTGATAAACTCGAACCCAAATTGGAGAAGTGCGTCTTCATAGGAAACCCAAAAAAAATGTTGGGTACACCTTCTATCACAGATCCGAAGGCAAGATCTTTGTTGCTAGGAATGGATCCTTTCTGAAAGTGCAACTATCCCTGGGTGGTTTTGGTAATTCATATCAACATATAGCTCATTGAGCTAATGCTATTCCAAGATGAATATTTCTGGAAAGCTCAATGATTGTCATGGCATGGATCAGAAAGTGGACCCTTCAAAATGCTAAGGACAAAGGATTGGCTCAAGCTCAAAGCACAAGACTCGACATTTTCTATTTTAGTGATCCAAGATACATTGAATCTAGAGGAAAAGCCAATACTATTAAGAGGGGATGAGGTGTTGATTAATGAGGCTCTTGCTCAAAATGCTTAGTGATATGCTCCAAAACCCTCCACTACTTTCTCATATCCACATATGTCCTAATCCCAAAAGTCCAACTCGGCCCCACCAAAATTTCATATCCGGAGCCACCGAGTCCAGTTGTCATAGCCACTGCGAGAAACCTAATCAATTCGGTCTCACCGATAGGGATCTCGGTCCCACCGAGATGGGGTTGTAATTTCTCTGCTTCCTTTTTGTAACTTTTCGGTCAAACCGAGATGAGCGATCGGTCCCACCAAGATTGCAATGCAAACTCTCTGTTTCCCTTTCGTAACGTTTCGGTCCAACCAAGATGAGCGAATCGGTCCCACCGAGTTTCCCTGACCAACTCTCTGTTTGACTATTACCAAAATCGGTCTCACCGAGTTTGTGTAATCGGTCTCACCGAGATTACGTTATGCCCTAACCCGAATGGCATCGGTCCCACTGAGTTGATCCCGTCGGTCCCACCGATAATCCTAACGTTCACATTTTGAACTAAATCGGCCTGACCGAGTTTCATGATTCGGTCCCACCGAGTTTGGTGATTTGTTTGTAATGGTTAGAACTTGTGTGGAGGCTATATATACCCCTCCACCCACTCTTCATTCGTGGAGAGAGCCATCAGAACATGCCTACACTTCCAATACATATTTTCTAAGAGAGAACCACCTACACTTGTGTTGAGGTCAAGATATTCCATTCCAACCACATAAATCTTGATGTCTAGCCTTCCCCAAGTTGCTTTCCACTCAAATCTTCTTTCCACCAAATCCAATCCTATGAGAGAGAGCTGAGTGTTGGGGAGACTATCATTTGAAGCACAAGAGCAAGGAGTTCATCATCAACACACCATTTGTTACTTCTTGGAGAGTGCTGTCTCCTAGAATGGCTAGGTGTCACTTGGGAGCCTCCGACAAGATTGTGGAGTTGAAACAAGGAGTTTGTAAGGGCAAGGAGATCGCCTACTTCGTGAAGATCTACCCGAGTGAGGCAAGTCCTTTGTGGGAGACGGCCATGGTGGGATAGACAAGGTTGCTTCTTCGTGGACCGTTCGTGGGTGGAGCCCTCCGTTGACTCGCGCAACCGTTACCCTTCGTGGGTTGAAGTCTCCATCAACGTGCATGTACGATAGCACCACCTATCGTACAACGGATAAAAAATCTCTGTGTCAACATTGCGTTTGCTCCCTCAAAGTCATCCCTTTACCTTCATATGCAATTGTTTTACATTCCGCTGTTATACTCTTAGAATTGCATGTGTAGGTTGATTGCTTGACTTGTGCTAAGTTGCTAAAATAAGCCAAGACCTAAAATTGGGAAAAGGCTAGATTTTTATTTGGTCAAGTAGTCTAATCACCCCCCTCTAGACATACTTCCGATCCTACAAGTGGTATCAGAGCTTTGGTCTCCGTTTGCTTTGATTTCCATAGCTTTTGGTGGTCATAGCCTTGGTTTCACAACCTAGGAGAGTATGGCGTCTAGCGAGGGAAGTTACCACCGTAGAGGTCCTTACTTTGATGGTACTAATTTTGCTAGTTGGAAGCATAAGATGAAAATGCATATTTTTGGACATAACCACGCCGTTTGGGCTATTGTGTGTATTGTCTTGCAAGGTGAATTCTTTGATGGGAGAGAACCTAACCGTGAAGCTACCGCGGAAGAGTTGAAGATGCTACAATACAATGCTCAAGATTGTGATATTCTCTTCAACGGATTGTGCCCCGAAGAATACAACAAAATCAGCCGTGTTGAGAATGCAAAGGAAATTTGGGATAGTTTGATTGATATGCACGAAGGTACCGACTCCGTCAAGGAATCCAAATTGGATGTGCTTAAAAGTCAACTTGACAAGTTCAAAATGAAGGATGGTGAAGGTGTCGCTGAAATGTACTCTAGGCTTGCTCTCATCACAAATGAGATTGCCGGCTTAGGAAGTGAAGAGATGACCAATAGATTCATCATCAAGAAGATCCTAAGAGCCTTGGATGGACAATATGATACCTTGTGCACATTGATCCATATGATGCCCAATTACAACGATATCAAGCCAATGGAAGTCATTGGAAGAATTGTTGCTCATGAGATGTCACTCAAGGATACGGAAGAGCTTCACAACAAGTCAAGTGGTGCTTATAAAGCCTGGTGTGATGCTCCCACATCATCAAGTGAGAAGCAAACCTTCAATGAAGAATTGAGCTTAATGGTGAAGAACTTCAACAAGTTCTACAAGAGTAGAAGCAAAGAAAAAAAGCTCCAAGTCAAGGTCCCACAATGACAAAAGATCTTCTAGTCCTGACCGAAATTGTTACAATTGTGGAAGACCCGGACACTACTCCAATGAGTGTACGCCCCCTACAAAAGAAGAGAAGATTCTCCCAAAAGAAGAAGTAAAAGAGAAGAATCACCACCAAGAGAAAGGAGGAGTAGAGATGATCGTTATGCACGAAGACCCTCTCGGAGAAGCAAGGATTCGGAAAGGAAGGAAAATTCATCAAGGAGCTACACAAAAAGAAGACATCAAGCTCAAGTTTGTGAATGGGTATCCGGCTCCGACTCCGACAATCACTCCGAAAGAAGTTATCACTCTAACTCCGAATATACTCAAGATGAAGGTGTTGCCGGTCTAGCACTTGTGTCAACCAACTCCTATGACATATTTGACTCACCAAATGAAGGAATTGGAAGATGCTTCATGGCCAAAGGTCCAAAGGTAACACATCCCGAGTATGTTGATTTCAATAGTGATGAAGATGATTTGCTAGGTGATGATGATTTACTTGTTGACAACTCTAGTGATGAAAACTGTGATGAAACGTCAATTAATCATGCTAATCAAGATAAAACGAATGATGATGATAAGAAGGAGATTGAGCATCTAACTAAAGAAATAAACACTCTTAAGTTATCTCATGAAACTACCTTGGAAAATCATCAAGAACTTTTAAAGACTCATGACAAGCTACGCTTTGAAAAGCTCAACCTTGAGCAAGAGCATGAGTTTTTAAAGGCAATCAATGATGATCTTCGCAAGAAAAGTTCTTCTTACATTGCCAAGCATTTACTCTTGTCTACTTGCATGCCACAAGTTAAATCTAGCAACAAGAACAAGAAAGATTCCTCATCTAGTAGTAACAACAATCATGCTAAATCCAATGTTGTTGCTTCTAGTAGTTCTCTTGATTACACTAATGATTCACTTAGCCAAGTTACACTTGAGAAACAAAATAGCTTATTCAAGGGAATCATAGAGAAAGGTGTTTACAAGAGTCTTGCTAGAAGTAAGCAATTTGAGGAAACTGTGCGCAAGCAAGGAAGACACCGGAAGAATCAAAGTGTTGGTTTTGAACGAAAGTTCAATGCCAATGGAGTTGAGTGGGAAGAAGATCAATACCCCAAGACGAAGTTTGTTCCTCAACTAGAGAAGTATGATCCTACTTCTTTCAAAGGAACACAAGCTCAAGATGATCTTCCACCACAATACCATAAGCAAAAAGGCAAGGACAAGCTTCAAGAGGAAATTGATGCATTTGAAGAAGCACCTAAGGCCTTGTTCAAGTGGGTTCCCAAGACTACATCAAGTTCTACTTCATCAAGCACAACTACGATTCCAAGGATTCCCATCAAGATGATGTGGATCCCGAAGAAGAAGAACTAGAGAGTTCTTGAGGGTGACTCCGCCAACATACTTCACTCTTATCATTTTGGCGAGCACAAGTGCAAACAACTTCCATATCTTGCACTAGTTCAAGGAGTCACAAACCCTCTTGTTGGTAAGACAAGGGGCAAGGTAACCTAATGCTTTCATGGACATCATCTTGTGTATGCATCACTCTATGTCTATGGATATCCTTGTTTGTTCCTTGTGGGACTAACCCGTGCAGGTATTGAAAGTGTAACTCACTCCAAAGGATTGCTCCGAATGATCTACATCAACATTGAGCATCTACATCTTCAACACCTACATGAAGTCATCATCGACAAAACCCAAGGTTAGTTCACCCCTCTTAGGGGGGATATCACATCTAGGGGGAGCTTTACTCAAATCAATGAGCTAAAGCAACTCTAATGGTGTGATCACAACAATGCCTTATGTAAAAGTGGTAACCCCACTTGTGCTTAAACGATGAGTATGACCTATGATCAAGTGTTCTCATTTGACTCCTATGTCAATATACTCATAATCGCCAATTGCTTGATAGATGCTAGAATGTTTGTGCATGCTTTGTCACATATTTCCTTTGCCATTTTTTTCTGAGCATGTTGGTTGCATATTTTACTCATTCGAGGACATCCATTTGTTGCTTGGATTGTTTGGCTTTTTCTCTTTTTGCCAAATGGATGGACAAGAATGCCTAAGAACACCCTCTAGCTATCTATGCTTTTCTCGTCTCAAAATCTATTCATGCTACATCACAAAGTTTGATCAAGTCAGATTCAAACCACTCTGTGTGAGGAGCACTCAGAGATCCCGATTCGTCATAGACTTAAACCTCCAAAACCTCTTTGTGCATCTCGGTCTGGCCGATTCATCCTTTTCGGTCCTACCGAGTCACCGAGTTGATCTAGGGTTTTCAATCTCGGTGCAACTGATTAGAACTTTTTGGTCACACCGAGTTGCAGTAACTGCTTGCAGTTTTGCATCTCGGTGCCACATAGTCGTTCCACTCGGTCACACCGACAGGGTCAGGTTATATATACCGCCAGGGCAAATTTTGGAAATTTCTCCGAACCTCTTCACCCGCGCGTAACCTACTCTACCTCCTCTGGTCTCCGGATCATCCTCTTGTCGCCAGCGACCTCCCGCCGCTGGTCTCCGCCGCCGTCAACGGAAATCTTCACCGCCGTTGCTGCCGTAGCAAGTTCGTCGCCGAACTAGGGTACGCACTTGATCGTTGTGCTAATCCTTAACTCCGATTCTTAGCACATTGCTTTGCCATAATTCTTGCCATGATTCTTGCCATGATTGAAATCATCCTGTCCAGCGAAATCATCCCGTAGATTAGTTTTGATTTGAAAATTTAGGGTTAGGTCTCCGCGGAACTCATCTCGGACCGACCAAGTTGTAGAAATCGGTCTCACCGATTTTGGCTTAGGCCAGAGCACACGCATTTTCGGTCCGACCGAAAATTGCAAATCGGTGTGACCGAGTTCGATTCTCTGTGAAACCCTAGCAGTCTCGGTACCACCGAACTGTGACTCGGTCTGACCGAGTTCACTAGTTCAGGTTCCAAAAGCTGCTTCAGTATCACCGAGTTTACAAATTGGTAGATCTGAAATGCTTTCTGTGAAGAACTAAAACTAAGTTTTTAAGTCATCAATTTTGCAAAAACTCATGTACTTTGTGATGCTCATCTACTCTACCTCATCTATAACCTATTCACAGGGTCTGCTAACAGTTTGCCTGCAAGATGTTTGACCAAAGTGACAGCCAGAACAAGTTAGAGGAGCAGGTTCAGTTGAGTGAGGGCATTAGTCCCTCTAGCAGCTATGATGAAGGCAGCAGGAACACTTCAAGCAATCTGCCAAAGGCTGCCACCAGGACAAGAAAGAAGAGAAGTTCTGACTCTGAAGATGAAGATTATGTGGCTGTTGAAGATGAAGCCACTTCAAAGAAGAAAGTGCTGAAGAAAGAGTATGGCTCATCTGCTGCAACTAAGCCAGGTCTGAAAACAAAGATGCCAGCAAGAAGACAGCCCATGTCTAAGCCAAGAAAAGTTGCCACAGGAGAAACAATGGAGTTCACTCTTGAACCCAAGGAAACTGGAGATGGGAAGAAGAGAAAAGAAAGGGTCAAGAAGACCATTGCCAGAGTTATTGGGAAGCCATCCATGATGAGAGATTCTGAAGAAGAGGAAGAGGAAGAGGATGATGCACTAGCACCCAAAGCTCAAAAGCTTATGGGAGATGCAATCAGATCAGGGGCTAGTCCATCTAAGCCCAAATCTGCTCCTAAGGCTGCTGCTCCAGCCCCAAAGCCAAAACCCAAGAGGAGCACTAGGAACATACCTGCTGAGGAGAAAAACAAGGCCCCCAGTGCCTCAAGCTGCTGAAGAAGAAGATGATTCTATTGTTTTGAGAAAGCTGAAGCCCAAGATCCCTGATCACAATGATGGACACCCAGTTGCAGAGAATATGAAAACCAGGAAGGATTCAGGGTTGAGACTATGGAGAGAGTCTGATCCATATGCTACCAGGAGAAGGACTGCTATGGACTATAGATTCCACACTAAGGAACAACAGGACTTCTATGAGACAATTCTGCTTAACAAGAAGCCCATAGTGTGTGACATGAGATGGGTTGACTGGGAGTTCATCAAGGAGAATGTGGATCACTTCCCTGGTGTATATGACAGCTCCAAGGCATGTGGAGTTGATAAGTTTGTGGCTCAGAAGTTCACCAAGTGGAATGATGAGCTCATTATGCAATTTTACTCCACTGCACACTTCTATCCAGATGGAAGGATTGTGTGGATGTCTGAGGGTACTAGGTACTAGTCTACAGTTGAAGAATGGGCCCAATTGATCAATGCTCCTGAAGAACATGAGGATGACTTGGATATCTATGCAAAGAAGAAGAAGGACCACAACTCTATGGCCAACATGTACAAAGAGATCCCAGATGATGCTTTGGATACACATAAGTTTGGATCTGTACACTATCTGTTGTCTGGTCTGCCAACTATCAATTGGTTTCTAAGGCAACCGCTGCTACCCAAGTCAGGGGATCACAAGATGATCAGAGGACATGCCATAAACCTGATGTATATATTTGATGTCCCACAAAAGTTCAAGGTTATGAGCCTGATTGTGGAAACAATCAAGAGGACTGCAGCTGATCAGAAGAGAAGTTGTGGATATGCCCCACAAATTCAGGAGCTAATCCACTCAAAGATGGGCAAAGGCAAGTACATTTTGGATAAGGAGCACCTGCCCATCTACCCTGAATTTGAGGACAACACAGTTGTCATGACTGAGAATGAACCATCATCTGTGCAAGCACAAGAAAAGAGAGAGAAGGCTAAAGCTGAGAAAGCTGCAAAGATGCCAACAGTGGAAGAGGCATCTCAGGTATTCTTGAAGAGCAAGCAAGACCAACTTGGATATCTGATCCAATCCACTCTGAGGATTGAGCAGGGCTTGGCCACCCTGACCAAGAACCAGGAGAGGTTGGAAAGGATTATTGAGACAAAATTCTATGACCTTGATGTCAAGGTAACTGAAATCCAAACTGCAGTTGAGCAACTTCAGGAGGAAGCTGAGGAGAAGAAGGGCAAGTCTACCACATATGCATTGCTAGAGTGCCCAGGGGACAGAGATCTGCTACAGTGCCAGTGACTGACACTAGAGCTACAGCTTCAGCACTAGCAGCTACAGCTCCAGTCCAACTCCAGCACCTACTCCACCAGCTCCAGCTACTTCATCAGAAGCCTTCGTCCTTGGAGTTCTCTCAACACCACCTCCCGAAGATCAAGCCTGAGAGTCGTTTAGCACTATGCATTTTCAAACTTTTTGGCAACTTGTTGCCAAAGGGGGAGAAAAATGTATAGATCATAGGCTTCGAGAGAGAGTGTGTGTTGGTTTTTATCTCTCTTTGCACTTATTTGGTTCGGTTTGAAACTTTATTGCGTGCTTGTGCGATACTACTTTGTGTCCTTGTGAGATACTTGTTTGATCATGTGTTTGATCATATGCTACCCTTAATTCTTGTTGGATAATGCTATCTTTCATATCCTATTATGATCATTCACTTTGCTTGGTGATGAGTGCATGTTTTTAATCTCTATCATTTTCAGGACTCCACCAAAATGTATGTGACATGGAAGAGTAACCCATGATCCTAATCGATTGTGCATTTGCATTCAAAAGCAAAACTTAAATAATGCACAAATTTAGGGGGAGTTGTCGGTGTCAAAACTGGCGGATCTCGGGTAGGGGTTCCAAACTGTGCGTCTAAGGCGGATGGTAACAGGAGGCGGGGGACACAATGTTTACCCAGGTTCGGGCCCTCTCGATGGAGGTAATACCCTACTTCCTGCTTGATTGATCTTGATGATATGAGTATTACAAGAGTTGATCTACCACGAGATCGTAGAGGCTAAACCCTAGAAGCTAGCCTATGGTATGATTGTTGTTGGTCCTACGGACTAAACCCTCCGGTTTATATAGACATCAGAGGGGGCTAGGGTTACACAGAGTCGGTTACAATGGGAGGAGATCTACATATCCGTATCGCCAAGCTTGCCTTCCACGCCAAGGAGAGTCCCATCCGGACACATGACGAAGTCTTCAATCTTGAATCTTCCTAGTCCAACAGTCCGGCCGAAGGATATAGTCCGGCTGTCCGGATAACCCCTAATCCAGGACTCCCTCAGTAGCCCCTGAACCAGGCTTCAATGATGACGAGTCCGGCGTGCAGATTGTCTTCGGCATTGCAAGGCGGGTTCCTCCTCCGAATGCTCCAGAGAAGATTTTGAACGTAAGGATAGTGTCCGGCTCCGCAAAACAAATTCCACATACCATCATAGAGAGAATAATATTTCCAAAAATCTTATCTGCTGACGCATCCCGAAGCGTGATATCACACCACGGCCCGGTCATTATTCAAACTATTTTTCTCAACCAACCTTGGCGCATATCGCGAGGCGGTTTCCTGGGCACGTCCTGTCGAAGCAGAGATCATATCCCCTTATCACGGGATTCTCATCAATACGGACGTGGGTAAGCCAGCCGCACCATCAATTACGGCGTTTGGGGAGTAAGAGGTTTTACCAGGCAAGTTGGGAGGCGCATCACCTCTTCCGTCCTTATAAGGGGACAAGGATTTATTCTTATAACCCACGCCTTCCTCCCAGCTCGTTCCCTTCCGTTCAAGCTCTAACGCTCAAGAGTTCTTCTTCCCTCCCCACAAGAGGTCCTCCGAAGATGTCTGGATCTGGAACGGGAGGCAAATGGATGGCCTCTACTGTCCAAGAGAAGGATATTAAAAATCTTCGGAAGGCCGGGTACCTGGCCAAGAAAATCGGCCACCGTCTTCCGACGGCGGGACAAATCGTCCCTACTCCGGAACCCCACGAGAGGGTTGTATTCCTCCCTCATTTCGTCCGTGGGCTGGGGTTTCCCCTCCACCCGTTCGTTTGCGGCATCATGTATTATTATGGGATGGATCTTCACGATATGTCCCTTAATTCCTTCCTTAACATCTCGACATTCATTGTCGTGTGTGAGGCTTTTCTCCGCATTTCACCGCACTTCGGCTTATGGCTGAAGATCTTTAATGTGAAGCCCAAGGTGGTGGGCGGCGAGCACGCCGAGTGTGGGGACGCCATGGTGAGCAAGATGCCCAACGTCATATGGCCAACGGGAACCTTTAATGATTCTGTCAAGGAGTGGCAACAGCAGTGGTTTTATATCACCGAGCAGCCGCGGCGCAGAGTGGGCCGCCTCTCCGAGTTCGATCCGCGCCCCCTGCGGCTTACATCACAGGTCAAGAAAGGCTGGACTGGTCTCGTCCGATGAACTGTCCGCGCTCGAACGCGTTGAAGATATGGGAGACAAGAACATTGGGCTTGTCAACGTGGTCCAGGTGATGTTGATTCACCGGATCCTGTCTTGTCAGCACCGGACTTGCAATTTGTGAGAATTCGATCCGGCCCGGCACCAAACCTTGCGGGAGCTTTTCGGGTCCTCGCACAAGGACATCTGGAAGATGCTTTTCAAGTCCAGCAAATCGTGGCCGGACTCCGCCGAAGACCGTGGGTACCAACTGTCCCGCCCGGCAAGTTCGGTGAGTTATCAAACTTTTTTAACCGCGTAACCCAAAAGAAACGCTTAACGTGTTTTATACAACTCTCCCAGGGCTGGACGAAGAAGGCAGAGCGGATCCATTGTCTGGCCCCGCTGCCCGAAGAACCGGCCATCCCACTTCTGGCGAAGATGTTGGTCCCGGCACCATACAAGTTGCCGAAGAAGATGGCCGAGAAGGAGGCCAAAAAGACCCGGGGCGGCCTTCGTCGCCGCGGCACTTCGGACACAATATCCGAAGGCTCCAATGCCCATTCCGCCTCTGAAGAGTACGAGGAGGAGGAAGATGAATCCCCTGCGGGGGGAAGAAAGAAGAGGACGGCCTCCATACACTTGGAGGCCGAGCTTCCCAAAAGGGGAAAGGCTCCTCTTCCGGGGGAGTCCACTGCCGCCGCCGACAGCGGCCCAGCATGGGATCCCAGGGCCCAGCCCCTGGTGAACTCGTAAGTGTATAGAATCCGAGTATGTTTTAGGCGTCCAGACTCATCATGGCTTAGTATTTTAACCCAAGCCATATTTTTTGTAGTCCAGCGGGGTCTCGTGCCAAACAATCCTCATCAGAGGACTTGCTAAGCTCAAATGCTATGGAGAGCGGGACGCCCCCAAAGGCCCCTTCCTCCAAACAGGTGCACAACACCGAGGCTTCATCCCAGAAGGACCCCAGCCAAGGAGGAAAGGAAAGAACCATGAAGGCGGTGCCTGGAGGTCAAACCTCAGGGGTCGGACACATGAGGGAAAAGATTCCCATGGGGGCTGATGGCGGGAGCGATACTGAGTTCGGCTCCCAGCCGGATGCGGTGCCAGAGACCTATACGGCTCCAGGATCAAGCAGGCAGCCTCCTTTGGCTGGAGGGGGAGTGCCTATTCCATCAGCGACCTCTGTCTATCCAGAAGTGTCGGATGCTTTATTAGTAGCGTTGAAAGACGCCTCCATCGTTGATGAACACCGTGCCCTTATGGGTGCGGTGATTGAGAAAATTCAGTCAACTGAGAGTGGACTGAAGGAAGCCTGTATCATCCTTATAAGAGGCTTTGAGGTATGTTTGTAAGTGTTGTCGAAGAGTGTCATGGTATAGATAGTAGCCCCTGATACACTGTTCGGTGAAGAAACCGGAAAGAGGATCAAATATATATTCGCAGGAAGACTCATTGAATGACAGTTATTTCTCTTCTGTTATAAGCAGGCATCCGTAGCGGCTGCTGCCTCCCATACTGCGGAAATCTCCGGACTGAATCAAAGTCTAGAGCGGGCCAAGGAAGAACTTGACCAGTTGAAAATGCAGTTGAGGGATAAACAGGGTATGCACAAGTCTTGTTCGCGTTTATTGCGAATGAATTTTCAGTATGAACTGAGTTTTATGACATTGCGCTAGGAATTGTGACTGAAGTCGAAGCCCTCAAGAAGGATGTGGCCAAGGCCGAGAAAAAGGCAGCCGGTGAGCAGACTCTTTGTGAGAAACACGAGGCCAGGGTTATTAAAGCTGAAAAGGAGCTACAAGAGGCCGTAGGGAAATGCGAGACCTTGGAGCAGAGTTTAACGGAGAAAGAGTTCGAACTTACCAAGGCTCATCAGGCCACGAGCGATGCCCGAGGGGAAACCCGAAGCGCCCTGCAGGAGATCCAAGAGGTGAGAAAGATCGCAGTTGGTAAGGCTTTTTCCCGTAAAGTAAATATTGGGGGGGGGGACTTACGTTTCTAATTTTAAATCCGGATTTCTCAGGGGTATCTGCCGAGCTACCTCGCAGCATATCAGATGCCGCTCAATTCTACCGAACCGAAGAAAGGAATACTGCGGATAAGCTCTTCTGGTCGCAATATTTGGAACCGAATTATCCAGTGCCTTTTGCCGATCAACTGAAACAGCTAATCAAACTACAGAAGGCGGCGGAACTAGCCATAAAGAATTTAATTATCCGGCTATGGCCTGCTGAGCCGATCCCAACTAGCTACTTCGGGCTCGTGAAGCGGCTTGTGGGTGCCTTTCCTCGACTTGATGTCATCAAGCGGTCGGTCTGTATAGAGGGTGCACGAATGGCCTTTGCCCGCGAAAGGTGCACTGGGGGAAGATGGATGCTGAAAAACTGATGACCGAAGGACCGCCGGAGGGGAAGGAGCACCGCAGGCCCGAGTTATATTATGAGAATGTCCTAAAAGGATCCTACCTTGCCGCAGAGCTATGCACCAAGGACTTTATATTTCCATGAATGTAAAGCATGTTGTCCTTTGTAATGTTAAAACAAGGTCGATTATATCAGTTAGCGCCTGTTATATGAAAGTTTACCCTCCTGTGCGGCTGTTTTATATGTTAAATCTGAGAGTTGGCCAGTCGTCGGCTTCTGCCCCCAAGTATGAAGTACGGGGGTGTTCGGGATAAACCTGAGCACTCTTTATCCCAGTTTTGGGTCCTCCGAAGGAGGTGCTCAGCACAACGAACCAGGCAATCGGACTATAGGGCTTTATCACTCTCACTTAGCCATAGGAGCTTTAGTATGGTCGGCGCAGCCCCTGGTGTTCGGAAGACCGTACTAGGTGAGGGAGTCCTAGATTAGGGGGTATCCGGACAGCTGGACTATATACATCATCCGGACTATTGAAGCATGAAGATACAAGACTCAAGACTCCGTCCTGTGTCCGGATGGGACTCTCCTTGGCGTGGAAGACAAGCTTGGCGAACCGGATATTGTGTTTCCTTCCTTGTAACCGACTCCATGTAAACCCTAGCCCTCTCCGGTGTCTATATAAACCGGAGAGGTTGGTCCTTAGAAGGCCGATCCCAATTACAATCATACCATCATAGGCTAGCTCTTAGGGTTTAGCCTCTACGATCTCGTGGTAGATCTACTCTTGTACCACTCATATTGTCAATATTAATCAAGCAGGAAGTAGGGTTTTACCTCCATCGAGAGGGCCCGAACCTGGGTAAACATTGTGTCCCTTGCTTCCTGTTACCATCAGCCTAGACGCACAGATCGGGACCCCCTACCCGAGATCCGCCGGTTTTGACACCGACATTGGTGCTTTCATTGAGAGTTCCTCTTTGTCGTCGCTGCAGGGCTTGATGGCGCCTTCAATCGTCAACAACACGGTTAGGGCGAGACTTTTCTCCCCGGACAGACCTTCGTGTTGGCGGCCGCCGCTCAAGGGCCAATTAACAGCCATCCGAGCGGATCGGCAGCTACGCCCGGCCACCGTGTCGGTTCGAAACCTGAACTACATGGCCGATATCCGCGGAGACTTGATCTTCGACGGAATCGGGCCTCTGCCAGAAGTGTCGGGCAGTCGCGATGAGCACGGCCTAGACCTGCTATCGGACAGTGCTCGGGATATTACCCCTGCGGCAGTCCCGGACCTAACCGAGCAGATCAAGCGTTGCCCTAGGATCGGAGGATGGACCCGCCCGCAGGCCGCACACTCATCGGCGATGGAGCCGAACACAGGCCTCACCTCGGAGGAAGCCTATGACTCCGGACCCCCGGACTCGTATCCGGTTGTAGGTTCCAGTCCGCGCACTCCTGAGCCCTCCGAGCCTGGTTGGGCTCCAGTAATGGAGTTTACCGTTGCGGATATCTTCCAGCACTCACCCTTTGGCGACATGTTGAACTCATTAAAGACTCTCTCTTTGTCAGGAGGCTCTTGGCCAAACTATGTCCGGCTCGAGTGGGAAGCAGGCGACGTAGGAATTCGTTCCCCACCCACCACCCACTTCATTGCCACAGTCGATGATCTAACCGACGTACTCGACTTCGACTCCGAAGACATCGGCGGTATGGACGACGATGCAGGAGAAGAACATTAACCACCGCTCACCGGGCGGTGGACAGCCACCTCTTCCTATGATATATATATGGTGGACACTCCGATGGAAACCAATGGCGATGAGGCAATGGAGGATAACCCCTCAGGGAGAAAAACAAAGCATGGGCGTCGTCGACGCCGCTCCAAGCTCCGCCACAGCAATTCCGGCCCAGGAGACGAAAACAATCCGGATGGCACCAAAGATGAATACAACCCCGATCAGCCTGCCTTCAAGCAGGCCGGACTGGCCACGGTGGGATACTTGGAGAGGGACAACTATACGCCCCCCTCCAAGGACGAGGTAAGCCTCGGCAATGATGAATCCAGTGGAACAAGTTCGCTTCAAGCGACGGCTCATGGCAACAGCAAGAAGCCTGCAAAGGAAGCAACACCAGCTTAAAGCTGACCAAGATCTGCTCGTGGACAGGTGGACCAAGGTCCTGGCCACCGAAGAATACGGACTTGACCGCCCCGACAAAGGGCACACATGGCACAACTGGCTACCTCAACCTAAGCAGGAGAACCCAAGGCACATACCCCGATGTCAACACATCACTACGGTCCAAGACAACACGAAGGACACACGAAGAGGCATCCTTAAGCCTCGGCGCAATGGTCATAAACGCCAAGTCAGGGAAGCTGAGGCCAAGTCCAGCAACTCCCAGTCCGGTCAGTGGACGAAGAACAGCTCAAGCCTATCCGGCCCGAGCCACACACTCGATCAACCATGTGAAATTCATGGTACTCCTAGAAGGACGGCAAAGCATACCAATAGAGAATGCCGGATCCTCAAAACAAAGCGGTTGGTCATGTGCTGAAAACAATGAGGGGAGGCGTCTAGTCAAGAGACCCCCCAGAGCATAAAAGTACGGCCGATTGCCCCTGATCACATCAACCACAACAATTCAATTGCAGTACCTCTAGACCTAGTAGTCTGGGGGCTCCATAACACATAAAGCCCCCGTGGGTATGAAACCACAAATAAAAAGATGTCAGGTGCAAAGGCCAAGACTTACTGGCCCACCACTCTAACGGTTGTCTTCGGATCACCAAAAAATGCCACGCCAAAGAATAATTCTTCGGCACCTTCCCCTCATACGGTAGTTTACCATATGCTAACGGGACGAACCACGTTGCCTAGATTCCACGTGGTAAATCATTAGGCCAACACTGTGTGATATAATCACACCTATGGGCAAGGCCGAACCCCGCCCTTAGAGCGGAAATCATACAGCTACCGGAGCAGCGAGTTGTGCATGCCTATCAAAATTTTGATATGACAGCCAACTATCCGGACACCAACTAAGGAGTCCGCGCTACTTCACGGTATAACGGCTGGGCTAACCAGGGTCCGACCAGGAACCCTTGGATCAACCACGAGAGGACGTTCAGCTGCCTCCAGGTATTTGCCTTTATAAACTAATTTTGACGCAGAACAGGATTGGCGACATGGAATCGGCCCGGACACACAAGGGCAGGAACATGCATGTGACTCCCCACAAAGAAGGCAGTCCGAATTCACCTCAGATCCACTCACAGCCCCCTCCAGTCCGGCCATCACAGCTTCTGCCAAAAACACCTCTTTTTATAATTATAAATTGTACTCATATGCATAGACATATCATCCTACTACAATGCGTAGACTTAAATAGCATGCACCAGTCGTCGTTTCTCATCGACGCCTCGTGTCACGCCCGATTATGCCCGTGGCTTCACAGTACGTCAATAAAGTCCGACCACCTTTTCGGTCGCTCGGCACCCCGAACTTATAGCACTATATACATCAGCTCCGAATCATGTCTTGGGTCATTGGTTGGGTTTGCCCGACTCCCATGTTTTGGTACCTTACGTTCCGTCCCATCGGCTAAGGTAGCGCTGGGAGAACTACTGCGATTGTGTCCCGGTTCTGCCGGACGAGCACCTCGGTAGAGAAAGCCGAAAACTGACTGTCATGATACAGCGAGAGATGGTCAGCTGTTCGAGAGGTTGTAAAATCCTTAAAGATTCATTCCGCATAACGCCATTATAAATGCAGAGTGCGATGGATCGGTCTTCTGATTAGGCGTCAATAGAGCCCCTAGTTCGGCCTTTCGAATACTCGGGGCTGCGCTGACCATACTCGAATTCCTATGGCTAAGTGAGAGTGGTAAAGCCCTATAGTCCGATTGCCTGGTTTGTGGTGAGGAACACCTCCTTAAAAGGACCCAGCTATGGGATAAAGAGTGTTCAGGTATGTCCCAAACACCCCCGTATTTCTTTCGTGGAGGCAGAAGCCGACGACTGGCCAACTCTCAGGACTTACATACACTAAACAGCCGCACAGGAAGAACAAATGTTCAAACAAAACAGGCAATAGATAATAAAAGTGCCATTATCCCATATTACAAAGAACGACAAGAATGCCCTCAGGGAAATATAATGTCTTTGGTACACTTATCCGTCACAAAGCGGGCTCCCTTCAATACACCTTCATAGTACAGCTCGGGCTTGCGGTGCTCCTTACCCTCTGGCGCCCCCTCGGTCATCAGCTTCTCCGCGTCAAGCTTCCCCCAATGCACTTTTGCACGGGCAAACGCCATGCACGCACCCTCTATACAGACTGAGCGCTTAACGGCTCCCTTGTTTTGGTACCTTATGTTCCGTTATATCGACTAAGGTAGCGCAGGGAGAACTACTGCGATGGTGTCCCGGTTCTTTCGGACGAGCACCTCAGTAGAGAAAGCCGAAAACTGACCGCGTGATGCGGCGAGAGCTGGTCGCTGTTCGAGAGGTCTTAAAATCCTTAAAGATTTTTTCCGCTTTAGGCGATGAATCGTCCTAGTCCGATTTAGGCATATATAGCGCCCCAATTCGGCCCTCCGAATTCTAGGCGCTTCGCCGAAATTTAAAATTGTAGACTTCTATGGCTAAGTGAAAGCTATAAAGCCGCATAGTCCGACTGCCTTGTTCGCTGCGCCGGACACCTCCTTAAGGGACCAAAAATTTGGATAGAGTATCCGGGTTTTTCCAGGAACACCCCGGTACTAGTTACGTGGGGGCGGAAGCCGACGACTGGCCTACTTTCAGAATTCTATAAAAAGCCGCACAGAAGGTAATATTTTAAATCAAACAGTGCTACATAGCACAAGTAACTTCATATTTATATTACAACAGTGACAGAGGTACATTTATTCAAAGATCTTGTCCTTGGTACATTCATCGGCCACGAGACGAGCGCCCATCATAACGCCATCGTAATACTTCTCGGGATAGCGATGCGCCTTGCCCTCCGGCGGCCCGTCCTTCACCAGCTTCTCCGCATCCAGCTTGCCCCAATGCACCTTCGCACGGGCAAAGGCCCGGCGGGCACCCTCAATGCAAACGGATCGCTTGATAACCTCAAGCCGCGGATAGGCATTCACCATCCGCTTGATCAGGCCAAAGTAGCTAGTGGGAAGGGGCTCACTAGGCCACATCCGGACTATGAAATCTTTCATAGCCACTTCGGCCGCCCTATGGAGTTCGACCAACTGCTTCAGTTGGTCACTTAGAGGCATTGGGTGTTCGCCCCACAGATTTGGGACGTAACAGCTTCTCCGTGGAGCTCCCCTCCTCGGCACGGTAGAACTCTGCGGCTTCTGAGACGCTGCGTGGCAGATCTGCGAATGCCCCTGGAGAGCTCCGAATTCGGGTAAGTAAAATAAACGCTATCATCTTGGCCGCCTGGATTTCCTGCTGTGCCTTGTCAGCTTCGGCCTTGGTGTCTTTCATACTTGCAAGGGCCTTCGCAAGCTCGGCCTCTTTCATATTAAGCTCATGCTCCACGGACTCGAACTTCTTGCCGAGCTCATGGAGCTCTCGCTATACCTCGCCCACTCTAGCATCTTGCTTTTCGCGCTCCTTGCATTCCAAGGCCGCCTTGTTTTCAGCCTCGGACAGCGCTTTCTTCAGAGACGCCACTTCGGTGGTGGCCCCTGTTACACAGTCACGACACTTCGTCGTTAGAATAACCAATTTTATCTATCCTTCATTACATAAGAGCGAGGAATCATTCACCTTTGTTCTCTTCGAGCTGCCTCTTCTTGAGGTCGAGCTCCCCTTGCGCCTACTCCAGGTCCCGCTTTAGTCCGGCGACCTCGGCTGTGCGGGCAGTAGCGGCAAGCCTGCTAATTCAAAATACATACTTACTATTAGACTCCTGCGGATTATAATTGACCCTCTCTTCGGCTTTTCCTTCCGAACACCGAACAGAGTATCAGGGGCTACTACCTATTGGGTGCTAATTTTACATATTCCCTACTTACCTCGAAGCCCATCAGGAGGCTTGTGCAGCTTCGTTTAGTCCGCTCTCCCGCGGATGAGAACCTTTGAATCACCGCACTCATAAGAGTACGGTGCTGCGTCATCCATGGAAGCACCTCGAAGCGCTTCCACCAGACTATCCGACGCCTACGGGCGTGATGGAAGTCTCAAAGACGGACGGCTCGCACTCCCTAACGAGGGCTGCCACTTTGAGCCCGAACCGTTGGAGGTTCCGAGCAGTCTTCGGTGAGAGCCCGCCCTCTCGCAGCTCTCATCGACACGATCCGCTGGAATCTTGAACCCGCGGTCCGACATCTGGAATTCCACCTTGGGCGTCTCGAGTCACCTCCCCGCTCTGGGAGCCTTGGACAACACCTCGTGTCATCCGCGGCTGAGGAGTAGTGGCCGTCGGGCGAAGTTCATCGCCGACTCGACTCGATCGGGACCCATCCGAAGATGATACCTCGAGATGAACCCTGGCCGGACTGCATATATGTTCGGCGTTATAAAAAGATTATGAAGTAAAATTATGATAGAGTGCGGATACTTACGATCACGCTAGGGGCTTCCCCCTGGGTAGCCACCCCTCCTCGCTATGGGCGGCCGTGGCGGAGTAGTCCGGAAGGGACATCTTTCCCTTCTTGGACGTCCCAGCCCCCTCCTCCGGGGCAGCTTTCCTCTTCTTCTCCTCCCCAGTGTGGTGAGGGAGAACTTATTCATGTTTCCCCCCGCTTCCGCGGGAGGAATCTGTCTCGTCGTCTTCGGACGATGTGGGTATGACGTACTTGCGCCGGGAGCCTTTCCCGGACCCCTGGTCTGCCTTCTCAGGCCCCCCATCCTCTCCGGATGGGGTGGCCCCTTCTTCTTCTTCCTCCCCTTCGGGGGAGGAGTTTGCCTCATCATCTTCGGACGAGGCTTCCGGTACAACCTTACGCCGGAGACCCTTCCTGGTCCCCGGGGCCTTCTTTTCGGCCTTCTTCTCCGGTGGCCTTGTAGGGCGCCGGGACCAGCATCTCCGTTAGGAGAGCATCAGCTGGGCCTTCTGGCAGCGGAGCCGGACAGTCAATCCGCTCCGCTGTCTTCACATAGTCCTGATTAAATATGCACAATTACTTAAGACTTCCCCACGAATATACTAGGAAGAGCTGAATCCGGTGGTAGTCAGAAAACTCACCGGACTAGGAGGCCGCGCGGCGTGAAGTCCGTGGTCCTCGGATGTGGGAGGAGCTACTTCGGAGGCCTTGAACAACACCCTCCATGCACCTTTGTGCATCATGTCTTAGAGCTTCCGAAGCGTCTGGTGTTCGGCCGGGACGAACTCCCATAGATTGAATGCCCGTCTTTGGCACGGAAGAATCCGGCGAACGAGCATGACCTGGATCACGTTGACAAGCTTGATGTTCTTGTCCTTCATGATCTTAATGCAGTTTTGGAGTCCGGTCAGCTCCGTAGGTTCGCCCCAGGCCAGGCCCTTCTTTTCCCAGGAGGTGAGCCGCATGGGGGTTCCGGATCGGAACTCGGGGGCCGCCGCCCAGTTGGCACCGCGTGACTCGGTGATGTAGAACCACCCCGATTGCCACCCTTTCACGGTCTCCGCAAAGGAGCCGTCAAGCCAGGTGACGTTAGGCATATTGCCCACCATGCCCCCTCCGCACTCCGCTTGCTGGCCGCTCACGATCTTCGGCTTCACGCAGAAGATTTGTAGCCACCAGCCAAAGTGAGGCTTGATGCGGAGGAAGGCCTCGCATACGACGATGAACGCCGAGATGTTTAGGACGAAATTTGGGGCTAGATCATGGGAATCTAGCCCGTAGTAGAGCATGAGCCCGCGGATGAAGGGATGAAGTGGAAATCCCAGTCCATGGACGAAGTGGGCGACAAACACGATCCTCTCTTGGGGTAGCGGAGTTGGAATGACCTGCACGTCGTCCGATAGCCGGTGCGCTATGTCTGCAGCCAAGTATCCAGCCGCCCGAAGATTCGCGATATGCTTCTCCTTCACAGTGGAAGCCACCCACTTGCCTCCTGCTCCGGACATGTTTAGTTGTGCGGAGAAAACTTGGGCTAGGGCGCTGGAGCTCGAGGGGGCAGGGGTGAGCAAGGGAGGAAGAAGGCGTGGGTAAAAATGGGGAACTCTTATCCCTTTATAGAGGCGACGAAAGCGGTGCGCCTCCCCACATACCCATTGAGGATCGCTTGCTTCCCAAGCGCCACGATTGATGGCGCGGTGGGACTACCCATACCCGTATTGATGAGAATCCCGTGATAAGGGGACACGATCTCTGCTTTGACAAGACGTGTCAAGGAAACCGCCTCGCGATATGCGCTATGGCCGTTGTGGGAAAACGGTTCGAATAATGACCCGACTGTAATGACATGCCACGTTGTCTAAAAAGTTGTCAGCAGATTACATTTGTGAAATATCATCCTCTCTACGGTGCTATGTGAAGATCATTTTGCAGATCCGGACACGGTTTAAGTGTTCGATAATTATTATGGAGTATTCGAAGAAGGAACCCGCCTTGCAATGCCGAAGACAAGACTGCGCGCCGGACTCATCGTCATTGAAGCCTGGTTCAGGGGCTACCGAGGGAGTCCTGGATTAGGGGGTATTCGGACAGCCGGACTACATACATCGTCCGGACTATTGGAGCGTGAAGATACAAGACTCAAGACTCCGTCCCGTGTCCGGATGGGACTCTCCTTGGCGTGGAAGACAAGCTTGGCGATCCGGATATTGTGTTTCCTTCCTTGTAACCGACTCCATGTAAACGCTAGCCCTCTCCAGTGTCTATGTAAACCGGAGAGGTTGGTCCTTAGAAGGCCGATCACAATTACAATCATACCATCATAGGCTAGCTCTTAGGGTTTAGCCTCTACGATCTCGTGGTAGATCTACTCTTGTACCACTCATATCGTCAATATTAATCAAGTAGGAAGTAGGGTTTTACCTCCATCGAGAGGGCCCAAACCTGGGTAAACATTGTGTCCCTTGCTTCATGTTACCATCAGTCTAGACGCACAGATCGGGACCCCCTACCCGAGATCCGCCGGTTTTGACACCGACACGAGGGGCTCTATAAGCGCCTGATCGGAGAAAGAACCGATCCATCGCACGCTGCATTGGTTATGGCATTATGCGGGAGAAATCCTTAAAGATTTTGTGACCTCTTGAACAACTGACCAGCTCTGGCCGTATCATGACAGTCAATTTTCGGCTTTCTCTACTGAGGTGCTCGTTCGGAAGAACCGGGACAAAAATCGCAGTAGTTCTCCCAGTGCTACCTTAGCCGATATAGCGGAACGTAAGGTACCAAAACATGGGGGCCGGGCAAACCCAACTGTTGACCCAAGACATGATTCGAAGCTGATGCATATAATGCTATAAGTTCGGGGTGCTGGACTTCCATGAAGGTGTTCGGACTTTACTGCCGTGTTATGGGTAAAACGAAGCCCCTGGCATATTTTAGGGAATATCGCTGTGTATGGATGCCACTTGACAGATTGGTTTCAATAAGAAATAACAGTAGGTAAGCATCATATAAATCCACGTGTTGTATTTGAATATTACGTCTATGCGTATGGTACAAGTAATGTGATAAAAAAAGGAATATGATTGCGGAACCTTCTGAGACCAAGGGGAAGAGGCTGAGTGCGGATCCGCAATATAGCTGGACGGTCACTCCGAGAAATGTCTAAGGATTCGCTTATGCGTTCAAGCTCCGTCCGTGTAGCCCGTCCTGGTCAGCGCAAAGGTGAACCTGCGAAGGAAATGTAAGAAATATTTATGTGCCGGAGGGCGGTTGAGCCGCTGAGTACGGTCTGTCCTGGCCTTCGCCGGAGTGTTTTAGTTGATCCCTGGATGGGCTGGGCTATCCTTTCGTGAAGTAGTTCGGAGTCCCTTGACGGTATCCGTAGGCCCGGATGTCTGCTCGAGGTTCGGCTGCAAGGTGCTGCTCGTTGTCTCTGCTGCTAAGGCAGTGGTGTATATGCTGGTGCCGAGGGAAAGTGCGGCCTTGCCATTAACCGTAATAACGCCGCGTGGACCGGGCATCTCGAGATTACGGTAGGCATAATGTGGTACCGCGTTGAATCGAGCGAATGCGGTTCGTCCGAGCAGTGCTTGATAAACACTATGGAAAGGGACGATTATGAAGTTTAACTCTTCGATACGGTAATTTTCTGGTGAACCGAAGACTACCTCAAGGGTAGTGGAGCCTGTACAGCGAGCCTCCTCACCTGGTATAATGCCTCTGAAAGTGGCTTTAGTGGGCTTGATCGCCGAATGATCGATG
This sequence comes from Aegilops longissima, assembly GCA_021605205.1. Taxonomy (NCBI): domain Eukaryota; kingdom Viridiplantae; phylum Streptophyta; class Magnoliopsida; order Poales; family Poaceae; genus Aegilops; species Aegilops longissima. Next base: position 159,799,604 of record CM038677.1, read on the forward strand.
CCCATCTTGCGCACTGTGTCTTGGTAAAGCATATTTAAACTGCTACCGCCGTCCATAAGGACTCGAGTGAGGTGGAACCCGTATATTATTGGGTCTAGGACTAGTGCGGCTGGATTGCCCTGATTGGCGTTGACCGACGATCCGTCTGCGGTTGAAGGTGGCCGCCCCGATTTATCTTGTCGGACGACAAGTTCCATTGAGTCACCATCCCTAAGGATGGATATCCAGTCCGAGTTGGTAATTTGGGTGGTATGTATCACATTCACCGATTGAATATGCGGGGAAAATTTGTTTTGCCCTCCTGTGTTCTGTGGTCTGAGCTCTTTGTCGCTATCATCGCTTTGAGACCCCCCTTTTTCTCTGGCGCCTGCCCTGCCGGCTTGTTTGAAGACCCAGCATTCTCTGTTGGTATGGGTGGCTGGCGTTTCTAGGGTGCCATGAATTTGGCATTGGCGATCGAGTATGCGGTCCAGACTGGAAGGACCTGGATTTTTATTTTTGGGTGGCCCATTCCACTGACCGGACTTTGAGCCCCTGAACCCGGCATTAACTGACGTGTTTTCAGTGTTTTCACCATATTTGTGGCGCTTATGTTTGTTGCGTCGTGGTTTGCCGTTGCTATCCACAACCCGATGTGCGGGTTTGCTTCTTCGTATTGGTTCTCTGAGCAAACCAGCTATCTTCGCCCACAAAAGCGGGTCATAAGTGTCGTGAGGGCTGCCATGGATTTTGGCTTCTCTTGGCGAGGTGCGGGCGAGCCATTAAATCACGGATATTATGTTTAAATGCCACTAAGTCCTCTGCATCCGGACAGTCTACTATTTGGTTCTTCTTGGTTAGGAAGCGGGTCGAGAATTTCTGGCGATTCCCCAGCTCTTGGGTTATATGACTTAAATCGTCGGCATCCGTGGTCGCACATAAGTGCCACAGAAGTTGTCAAGGAATGCATCCTCCAAATCCTCCCAATCTGGCGACGGAGTCTGGCGGCAAGCTATTCAGCCAATGCCGAGCTGGTCCTTTGAGTTTTAGTAGGAGGTACTTAATGGCATGTAGATCATCACCATGAGCCATGTGGATGTGGAGGAGGAAATCCTCGATCCATACCAAGGATCTGTTGTACCATCATATGATTCAATATTTACGGGTTTAAAACCCTCAGAATTCGTGATCCATAACTTCATCGGTGAAGCATAGGGGTGTCTGGCGCCTGCATGCGGGCTATATCACGACGCAGTTCATATGAGTCTTGTCTGCCGTGTTCGGCTCGGCCGGATTTACATTTAGTGTATCCGGCGTGACGATCATCGTCGCATGTTGGTGCGTGCCCCCTTGATCCGTAGACCGATCTTGCATGTTTTGCCTTGTTTTCCAATACATCACGCAGGTTCCACGTGTTGCCCGGGCCCTTGGTATTTTTGTTTGTTTGGCGGTGGGGTGCAGGCTAGACTTCGGGCTGAAATGCCTCTCTGTCTCGGCCACGAGGTGGCCTCTCAGCCGCATCATACGCTGGTGATGTAGGTTTCAATGCTTCCTCCTCTAGTTGAGGTAGCAACATATGCTTTAGGTAACCCTTGGAGGGGCGTTCGAGTTCGTATTCCTCGACCGCAAGAACTTCGGTCCATCTGTCTGCTAGCAAATCTTGATCAGCTCGAAGCTGTTGTTGCTTTTTCTTCAGGCTATTTGCCGTGGCAATAAGCCGGCGCTTAAAGCGCTCCTGCTCGACGAGATCCTCAGGCACGATAAATTCTTCGTCGTCGAGGCTCACCTCGTCTTCGGAGAGAGGCATGCAATTGACATCCTCCGTAACTGCTGCCTGTTCTAGAGGGCTAGCTTGTTCATCCTCCTGCTCTAAATCTGGCTGGAGGGGATTGTCATCGTCTTCGGCACTATCCGGGCTGCTATTATCTCCCGTGTCGGTATCATCGCTTTTGTTGTGGCGAGACTTAGAGCGGCGCCGCTGACGTCGACGCTTGGGTTGCTTCTTGGAGGGGTCATCCTCCGCTGTCTTGTCGCCATTGCCTTCTTTGGGTGTATCCACCATGTATATATCATACGATGAGGTGGCGGTCCAGTGCCTTGTCGGCAGTGGTTCCTGTTCGTCTCCGGCATCGTTGTCCATACCATCGATGTCTTCGGAGTCAAAGTCGAGCATGTCAGTTAAATCGTCGACAATGGCTACTAAGTGGGTGGTGGGTGGGGAGTGAATTTCCTCGTCATTCGCATCCCATTCTAGCCGGACATAGTTCGGCCAAGGTTCTGCTGACAAGGAGAGAGACCTTAACGAGTTTAGCACATCGCCGAAGGGCGAGTGCTAAAAGATATCTACGGAGGTGAACTCCATGATCGGTGCCCAATCGGATTCGATAGGCATGGGCGCGGGCGGTTCGGAGTCCGTGGCCGGAGATGAATCCAGTGGTTCGGCGTCACGGCTCTCGTGAGGGGTAAGGTCAGTATCCGTCTCTATCGTCGCTGAGAGTGCAGCCTCCAAGGTGGGGTCTATCCGCCCATCCTCGGATGGCGCAATTTGCTCCGGATTGAAGGCCGGAGTAGTTGCCGGTGTGATCTCCCGAACACTGTCCGACGGCAGAGCTATATCATGCTCATCGTGATTGTGTGGCACACCTGGCATGGGCCCGAGTCCGTCGAAGATCAAGTCTCCGCGGATGTCGGCAGTGTAATTCAAGTTTCCGAACCTGACCTGATGGCCAGGGGCGTAGCTCTCGATCTGCTCCAGATGGCCAAGCGAGTGGGCCCGCAGTGCGAAGCCGCCAAATATAAAGATCTGTCCGGGGAGGAAGACCTCACCCTGGACCGCATCGTTACCAATGATCGAAGGAGCCATCAAGCCTTACGGTGACGACACAGCGGAACTCTCAATGAAAGCACCAATGTCGGTGTCAAAACCGGCGGATCTTGGGTAGGGGGTCCCGAACTGTGTGTCTAAGGCGGATGGTAACAGGAGGCGGGGGACACAATGTTTACCCAGGTTCGGGCCCTCTCGATGGAGGTAATACCCTACTTCCTGCTTAATTGATCTTGATGATATGAGTATTACAAGAGTTGATCTACAACGAGATCGTAGAGGCTAAACCTTAGAAGCTAGCCTATGGTATGATTGTTGTTGGTCCTACAGACAAAACCCTCCGGTTTATATTGACACCGGAGGTGGCTAGGGTTACACAGAGTCGGTTACAATGGGAGGAGATCTACATATCCGTATCACCAAGCTTGCCTTCCACGCCAAGGAGAGTCCCATCCGGACACGAGACGAAGTCTTCAATCTTGTATCTTCATAGTCCAACAGTCCGGCCGAAGGATATAGTCCGGCTGTCCGGATACCCCCTAATCCAGGACTCCCTCAGGAGCTCTTGCTTATCACATACTTCTCAAAGCATATAGCTCATTGAGCTAATGCTATTCCAAGATGAATATTTCAGGAAAGCTCAATGATTGGCATGGCATGGATTAGAAAGTGGACCCTTCAAAATGCTAAGGACAAAGGATTGGCTCAAGCTCAAAGGACAAGACTCTACATTTTCTATTTTAGTGATCCAAGATCACATTGAGTCTATAGGAAAAGCCAATACTATTAAGAAGGGATGAGGTGTTGCTTAATGAGGCTCTTGCTCAAAATGCTTAGTGATATGCTCCAAAACCCTCCACTACTTTCTCATATCCACATATGTCCTAATCCAAAAAGTCAAACTTGGCCCCACCAAAATTTCATATCCGGAGCCACCGAGTTCAGTTGTCATAGCCACTGCCAGAAACCCTAATCAATTCGGTCTCACCAATAGGGATCTCGATCCGACCGAGATGCGGTTGTAATCTCTCTGTTTCCTTTTCGTAATGTTTCGGTCAAATCGAGATGAGTGATCGGTCCCACCGAGATTGCAATGCAAACTCTCTGTTTCTTTTTCGTAACGTTTCGGTCCAACCGAGATGAGCAAATTGGTCCCACCGAGTTTGACTGACCAACTCTCTATTTGACTATTACCAAAATCGGTCTCACCGAGTTTGTGTAATCGGTCTCACCGAGATTACGTTATGCCCTAACCCTAATGACATCGGTCCCACCGAGTTGATCCAGTCGGCCCGACCGATAATCCTAACGTTCACATTTTGAACTAAATCGGTCTGACTGAGTTTCATGATTCGGTCCCACCGAGTTTTGTGATTTGTGTGTAACGGTTAGATTTTGTGTGGAGGCTATATATACCCCTCCACCCACTCTTCGTTCGTGGAGAGAGCCATCAGAACATGCCTACACTTCCAATACATATTTTCTGAGAGAGAACCACCTACACTTGTGTTGAGGTCAAGATATTCCGTTCCAACCAGATAAATTTTGATCTCTAGCCTTCCCCAAGTTGCTTTCCACTCAAATCTTCTTTCCACCAAATCCAATCCTATGAGAGAGAGCTGAGTGTTGGGGAGACTATCATTTGAAGCACAAGAGCAAGGAGTTCATCATCAACACACCATTTGTTACTTCTTGGAGAGTGGTGTCTCCTAGATTGGCTAGGTGTCACTTGGGAGCCTCCGACAAGATTGTGGAGTTGAACCAATGAGTTTGTAAGGGCAAGGAGATCGCCTACTTCGTGAAGATCTACCCGAGTGAGGCAAGTCCTTCGTGGGCGACAGCCATGGTGGGATAGACAAGGTTGCTTCTTCGTGGACCCTTCGTGGGTGGAGCCCTCCATGGACTCGCGCAACCGTTACCCTTCGTGGGTTGAAGTCTCCGTCAACGTGGATGTACGATAGCACCACCTATCGGAACCACGGATAAAAAATCTCCGTGTCAACATTGCGTTTGCTCCTTCAAACTCATCCCTTTACCTTCATATGTAATTGTTTTACATTCCGCTGCTATACTCTTAGAATTGCATGTGCAGGTTGATTGCTTGACTTGTGCTAAGTTGCTAAAATCTGCCAAGAACTAAAATTGGGAAAAGGCTAGATTTTTATTTTGTCAAGTAGTCTAATCACTCCCCACTAGACATACTTCTGATCCTACACTTTCTAGAGAAGAAGTTTCTCTCGAAAGAAGTGAGTGGGAGGAAAGTAGAACTTGATGAGGTAATTGTACCTTCTCCCAAATTGGAAAGTAGTTCATCACAGAAATCAGTTCTAGTAATGTTTACACCAATTAGTGAGGAAGTTAATGATGATGGTCATGAAACTTCAGATCAAGTTACTACCAAACCTTGTAGGTCAACCAGAGTACGTTCCGCACCAGAGTGGTACGGTAATCCTATTCTGGAAATCAGGTTACTAGACCATGACAAACCTACGAACTATGAGGAAGCTATGATGAGCCCAGATTCTGCGAAATGGCATAAGGCCATGAAATCTGAGATGAGATCCATGTATGAGAACAAAGTATGGACTTTGATTGACTTGCCCGATGATCAGCGAGCCATTGAGATTAAATGGATTTTCAAGAGGAAGACGGGCGTTGTTAGTAGTGTTACTATCTACAAAGCTCAAATTGTCGCAAAAAGGTTTCTCACTCGTATCTATGCTTAAAGTCTATCCGAATCATGTTAGCAATTGCCGCATTTTATGAAATTTGGCAAAAGTATGTCAAACCTGCATTCCTTAATGGAATTTCTTAAAGAAGAGTTGTATATGATGCAACCAGAAGGTTTTGTCAATCCTAAAGGTGCTAACAAAGTGTCCAAAGCTCTAGCGATCCATCTATGGACTAGTGCAAGCATCTCGGAGTTGGAATATACGCTTTGATAAGTTGATCAAAGCATATAGTTTTATACAGACTTGGTGGTGAAGCCTGTATTTACAAGAAAGTGAGGGGAGCACTACAGCCTTTCTGATAAGTATATGTGAATGACATATTGTTGATCAGAAATGATGTAGAATTTTCTGGAAAGCATAAAGGAGTGTTTGAATGGAGTTTTTCAAAGAAATACCTCGGTGAAGCTGCTTACATATTGAGCATCAAGATCTATAGAGATAGATCAAAGATGCTTGATAAGTTTTTTCAATGAGTACATACCTTGACAAGTTTTTGAAGTAGTTCAAAATGGAACAGTCAAAGAAAGAGTTCTTGCCTGAGTTGTAAGGTATGAAGTTGAGTAAGACTCAAAACCCGACCACGACAAAAAATCGGAAGAGAATGAAAAGTCATTCCCTATGCCTCAGTTATAGGTTCTATAAAGTATGCCATGCTGTGTACCAGACCTATTGTATACCCTGCCCTAAGTTTGGCAAGGGAGTACAATAGTGATCTAGGAGTATATCACTGGACAACGGTCAAAATTATCCTTACAGGACTAATGAAATATTTCTCGGTTATGGAGGTGATAAAGAGTTCATCATAAAGAGTTATATCGATGCAAACTTTTACGTCAATCCAGATGACTCTAAGTCTCAATCTGGATACATATTGAAAGTGGGAGCCATTAGCTACAGTAGCTCCATGCAGAGCATTGTAGACATAGAAAATTTGCAAAATACATATGGCTTTGCATGTAGCAGACTCATTGACTAAACTTCTCTCACAAGCAAAACATGATCACACCTTAGTACTCTTTGGGTGTTAATCACATGGCGATGTGAACTAGATTGCTGACTCTAGTAAAACCTTTGGGAGTTAGTCACATGGTGATATGAACTATTGGTGTTAAATCACATGGCGATGTGAACTAGATTATTGACTCTAGTGCACGTGGGAGACTGAAGGAAATATGCCCTAGAGGCAATAATAAAGTTGTTAGTTATATTTCCTTATATCATGATAAATGTTTATTATTAATGCTAGAATTGTATTAACCGGAAACTTAGTACATGTGTGAATACATAGACAAAACAAATTGTCCCTAGTATGCCTCTACTCGACTAGCTCGTTAATCAAAGATGGTTAAGTTTCCTAGCCATAGACATGTGTTGTCATTTGATGAACGGGATCACATCATTAGAGAATGATGTGATGGACAAGACCCATCCGTTAGCATAGCACAAATGATCGTTTAGTTTTGTTGTTGATGCTTTCATCATGACTTATAGATGTTCCTCTGACTACGAGATTATGCAACTCCCGAATACCGGAGGAACACCTTATGTGCTATCAAACGTCACAACGTAACTGTATGATTATAAAGATGCTCTGCAGGTGTCTCCGATGGTGTTTGGTGAGTTGGCACAGATCGAGATTAGGATATGTCACTCCGTGTATTGGAGAGGTATCTCTGGGCCCACTCGATAATGATCATCACTATAAGCCTTGCAAGCAATGTGACTAATGAGTTAGTTTTTTTTTTGACTATTTACTGCAAGGCAACAGCCTCACAGTCCTTTATTAAGTAAAATAATACTAGTTACAACTATACAACTTTACAAGAAGGAGAAAAAGACTTACAAAGAAAGGACTAAGTAAGGTCAGCTATCCAGGAATCAAAACTATCCTTATATTTACATCTAATCCTATGAGACAGGAGGGAGATGTCATGTATGAAGCTTCTTCTCCAAGCTCTAAATGATGGTTGCTCATTCCTCAAGATTTTCCCATTCCTTTGTATCCAAATGTTCCAGATAGCGGTGAAAACCACCTCGTAGAAGAAAGGGTGCCCAAAATCCTTCCTTGCAAAGATGTGCCATGTCATATGTGGTTTGGTTTGGTTCTTGCAGACCATGAAATTCCAAGATAGTTCCAAACTCTTTGGCTATAATTGCAAGTAAAGAAGAGGTGAGCTCGATCCTCATGTTGGGCAAGATTGCAAAGCACACAAGTATCGTCCTGAATGATCCAGTGCCTTCGTTGCATCATATCTCTGGTGTTCAAACGATCCATTAGCAATAGCCAACCAAAGACTTTTATCTTTAGCGTGCATGCACTCTTCCAAATCCACTTGAAAATACGATCAACCACCAGATGTGAAAAGCAAGAATCATAGAATATCTTTGCCTTATAATCACCAGATTTGGAAGGCCATTTCCAAACGTCCTTGATCTCACCATTTAAACTGATCGATGACAGGATAGCTTGTAGATGTGTGAGCTCAGAAAAAGCCTCCTGCGATAGAGGCAGATGGAAGTGTTCCAAGATATCAGTCCTCACCAAGAACTCATGAACTGTGATTGCACTGTCCACAGCAAAGGAATGGAGCCTTGGGAAGGATTCCTGCAACAAGACAACATGATTTCCCAGCTGCCAACGATCAAGCCAAAAAAGAACCGTATCACCAGCATGAACTTGAGGAACTGCTAGGTTGGAGAACTTCGGGAATAGCCGCATAATATCACGCCACCAAAAAGAACCACAAGCCCTGGTGCTTTGGGGTGGTGATGAAGCATAATAGGTGTCCCAGATTAGTGATACCCAAGGCACATCCACTTTGTTGAAAAACTTGAAAAGGTGCTTAATAAGTAAGGCTTCATTTTGGATAGACAAGTTGAGAACACCCAAACCTCCAAAATCCTTAGGACGACAGACAAGATCCCAAGCAGCCAAAGATTGGCGAGGGTTATCCGTGTTACCCCTCCATAGGCACTGCCTCATGATCCTCTCAAGTTGCTGAATAATGCCTTTTGGAAGAGATAAAGTGCACAGAAAATAAATTGGCATGGAGCACAACATCGATCGAACAAGTTGCGATTCGGCAACCTTGGTTACAAACATGAAGAAGCGAGATAAGCGGCGCCGATTCGATCCACCATAGGCATCAACTCATAGATGGATGGCCTAGAAGTTCCCATGGGTAGACCAAGATACGTGAAGGGCATCTTGCCAACGCCACAACCCAGCAAAGAGGCCACTCGAGTACCTTCTTCATCAACCATGTTAATGGGAATGAGAGAAGATTTGCTAAAATTAACTCGCAAGCCGCTTGAGTCCAAAAGGTTGCCAAAGATCTCCTTGAAAGCAATGAGTGAGCATCAACCGCAGTAGTACAATCAAAGTGTCATCGGCGCATCGTACTATAGGGTAATCATTGGAGGTGGTTGGGATTGGCATAGTAAGGATGTTCTCGAACACATCTCATTGACAACAGATTGTAATAAATCCACTTTGCAATCACAAAAAGTAACGGTGATAGAGGATCACCTTGGCGCACCCGATTTACAAACAAAGTGCTTCCACAGCACGCCGTTGAGAAGCACGAAGAAGATCCGGTTGTGTAATTGAATTGATCCACCCAGTCCACGGAATCAAAACCCTTGCGTTGCAGGATTTTGATGATTAGCTCATGTTCAATTGTATCAAAGGCTTTCGAGAAATCCAGCTTAAGTAGCACAATAGGTCGCTTTGGAGGCTTTGCATTGATGTATATACTCAAAACACCGAGTGCTAAGCAGTCTTGAATGGAGCGACACCAAGAAAACCATATTGATTGCGGTGGATGCATCGCAGATCACATGTCAAGACGGTTAGCAAGCAGCTTTGTCAAAACTTCAAGCATGTGTTGGTCAAGGAGATTGGCCGAAATCTCCGACAACTTCGTGGCTTAACTTCTTTGGTATAAGGGTTATTAATGAGGTATTTAGGCATTCCAGATTACATTTCCCCTCATAGAACTCCTTGACAAGTTGCATGAAATCCTCCTTAAGAATAGGCCAACATCTCTTTAAAACAACCCAGAAGCCGTCAGACCGGGGCACGATCGGTGGCATGTTCTTAATGACAGATCAACTTCGAATCGGTGAAGGGTCGGACATATCCTCGAAGGCCATCAACTCTTGCAATTAATGTGTCCAAATCAAAACCCATGCGGATTCCTTTAGCATTACCCATTCTTTGATTAAAATCGGACCAAAACATGGTGGCAATCTGTTGATGTTCCGAAACCACATCACCATCAGAATTCCTGAGAGATGAGATGGTGTTTCTCCTATACCTTTCCGTGGCCATGGCATGAAAAAATTTGGAATTTTCCTCACCAACTTTGATGTTGCGTATGGTACAACGCTGCTTCCAATAAATATATCGCCAATGAAGAATATCTTCCAGATGCAATTTCACAATCTTCCTGAAATTAAATTCAGGCCTAGATAAATTCCTGATCTCCTCCAGACCATCGAGATAGAGAATCACCTTGTTGCAATCAGCAATTAGAGCTTTAACTGTTGATAGACTCATGTGCCATTTCTTGAGGGCAAACCTTAGCGATTTGAATTTATAAGAAATATTTAGGGCATGAAGGTCCAGCAACAGGTTTGTTCCAAACATGTGCCACACACCAAAGAAACCAGCAAATCAACCCAATAGTTCTCAAAGCGAAAAATTTTGGCTTTAGGAATGATTGTAGCAATCGAGACGACACATGGGACATGATCGAAGCCGTCGAGCCAGAGCGAAACAAGCGTATTAGGATGATCGGTGGTCCATGCAAGCGAGGTAAAAACTAGTCGATCTGTTCTAACAATGGATTAGTTTGCATATTTGACCACGATCTCGTCGCCTTTAATTGAAGCTCAATGAGGCCCAAGTGCCCAATTATTTCATTGAATGTAAAAATATCAGCGACATTACCCCGTGCAGATTTACGTTCTCCAACGAACGCATGAAATTGAAGTCCCCAACAACAACCAATTATCATCACAGTTAATATCAAGATTATATAACCATTGCACGAAATCATCCCGGTCGGTCCTCGCATGGACCATATCTTGACACAAGAGTCCAAATTTCAGAAATGCGCTGGATTGGAATTCAATAATAATACCAAAATGTCTTGCCTCAATTAGTTTTCCTTGAAAGAAAGAAGAATTCCATATGACGATCATGCCACCAAGCACCATCCGAAGGTACATAGGAGAAGTTATCGAAGCGACGTGGACAAAATTTCCTAATGAACCTATGATCAATGTGCATGCATTTCGCTTCTTGCAAAAGTGACCACCAACAACCACTTTCATCAATCTTACATTTAATCGCTAATTGTCGTGCTTGAATTAAGACCACGCACGTTCCAACATAAGACCTTCCAATCTCTAAATCCTGTCTGATTCATTACAATCCAAAATAAAAAGCAAAAGCAAAAGTAGATCATGCAATGACCTACACGGACCCACACCACAGGAAGGAAATGTCTTAAACATGAAACAGAAGAACCGATAGATGGCGTTTGTAAAGGTACGCCATAAACCCATATGCCATCGAGCGGATCTAAACATCAGAACCCTTGCTGCTGGTGGATGTAGAAGGACCAGCCTCAAGCTTGTCCTTGGAGATCTTCTCTGGCGCAATTCTCAGACGTGCTCCAATTCGCTGAAGATCAGAGATTGGCGTTGGCGGAGGCACAGACCTTCTGTCCTCCGGATTGGTTGAGCTTGTTCTACGCTTCTTGAAGGAGTGCTGATCCTTGCCTTGCGTAAGGCGTGTGCTTGGAACTTTATGATAGCCATCCCGTAATGCACTTAGGCGCACCTTTGCGGCGCACCTCGAGTCCAAAGACAGCCTTAGAACCCTTGGCAGATTTCGCTTACGGCCACGTTTGGCCCTAACGGTGGCATGGCAGAGAACTCAAAGGACTCACCGACAGCTCGTAGATGTCATCAAAACCATCAAAGCATAGCGCCCGAAAGCAATGCCTTTTAACTGGAGTAACTCGACGAGGATAGCATGTAGATGGATCAAAAGTGCGAGCAACAACGAAAACCGACATCATTCCCATCAAAGCAGATATTCCGGCACTCTTGGACCAAGCAGAGAACACAGATTCATCTTGAACACATACTTTGGAATCTCAGCGAGAAAAATATATGGCATGAATTTGCGAATCGATCGCTTCCTTTGCATTGTCAAGCGGAATCACAGGTCCAAAAAGCAAGAAGGACTTGACCAACATGGAGAGGAGGCTGCGGTGGGGCACCGAGGATGCTGCATAATCACTAAGTTCTCTTGGGGCTGCGATCATTAATGTAACCATTTGACACCGTGATAACAATAGATTCCTGTGGATCGATTCTCTAGAACCTGGTTTTCCTCAACAATCTCCTCGATGCACATTAAGGTTATCATGCTGAACCTCCTGCTGTTGTGGTGCATCCTCCTGTGGGGGAGGTGGCAGCTCATCCCAGCCAATCTCAGGAAACTCCGGCATAACCCAATTATGGTTATTGAATTGCAAATGTCCAGGGAGCGGATGAGGATTGCCATCAAAGGGCATGGGGTCCTCATCTGGAGGCAAGATATCAGCAAAATGAGTTAGTTGCGGGACGATGCATTACAAAGCGATTAAAGAGACTTGCCGGTAACGAAATTGAACTAGGTATGATGATACCGACGATCGAATCTCGGACAAGTAACATACCGATAACAAAGGGAACAACGTATGTTGTTATGCAGTTTGACCGATAAAGATCTTCGTAGAATATGTAGGAGCCAATATGAGTATCCAGGTTCCGCTATTGGTTATTGACTGGAGATGTGTCTCGGTCATGTCTACATAGTTCTCGAACCCGTAGGGTCCGCACGCTTAACATTCGATGACGATTTGTATTGTGAGTTATGTGATTTGATGTACCTAAGCTTGTTCGGAGTCTCGGATGACATCACGGACATGACGAGGAGTCTCGAAATGGTCGAGAGGTAAATATTCATATATTGGAAGGTTACATTTGGACATCGGACTGGTTCCGAGTGATTCGGGCATTTTTTCGGAGTACCGGGAGGTTACCGGAACCCCCCGGGAGAAGTTATGGGCCTTATGGGCCATACGAGGGAAGCACACCAGCCCACAAGGGGCTGGTGCGCCCCCCCCCCCTTGGGTAGGAGGCCGATTATGACTAGGAGAAGGGGTCCGGACCCCCCTTTCCTTCTCCTTCTCCCTTCCCCCTTTCCTACTCCGTGTGGGAGGTGGAATCCTACTAGGACTAGGGAGTCCTAGTAGGACTCCACCTGGCGCGCCTCTAGGGCCGGCTGCTTCTCCCTCTCCTCCTTTATATACGTGTGGAAGGGGCACCCTAGAACACACAAGTTGATCTTTAGCCGTGTGCGTGCCCCTCCACAGTTACACACCTCGGTCATATCGTCGTAGTGCTTAGGCGAAGCCCTACGCCGGTAACTTCATCTTCACCGTCACCACGCCGTCGTGCTGACAGAACTCTCCCTCGGCCTCAACTGGATCCAGAGTTCGAGCAACATCACCGAGCTGAACGTGTGCTGATCGCGGAGGTGCCGTACGTTCGGTACTTGGATTGGTTGGATCGCGAAGATGTTCGACTACAGCAACCGCGTTACTAAACGCTGATTTTGTTCTACGAGGGTACGCAGACACACTCTCCCCGCTCGTTGCTATGCTGCTCCTAGATAGATCTTGCATGATCATAGGCAAATTTTTTGAAATACTATGTTCCCCAACACCGTCACAACCTGGGCCGCAACCCACGGTCAAAAATTGCCCATTGAGCGCCCGAAGGCCTGATCGGAGCTCTACGTTACTGTGAGCCGCCGGATCTGAACACACGGTTCAATTTGAGCCCCATCAGATCAAAATTTGATCTCGTGCTAACCCTAGACCATTTCCCTGCCCTCCCCAATTCTTACTCTCTGGCAAAGCGGCAACGAGCGCGGCGGCTCGAAGGCGCGCCGGCCATGGCAGCGCGGCGGCTGTGCTTGCCGGAGGAGCGTGCAGCAGGATGAATCCCGCGCGCGCCCTCGTCGAACATGGCCGCGGCGTCCGTGCAGATGACGCATCAAGGAGGGAGGATGGGCGTCGGCGGCCCGCGCGGCGTCGGCTCAAGTGCATTCCGCGAATCGGCCGGCGTCGACGCGTCTCCACCCTCGCACAACGGTGGGTGTCGTGCGGGCCCAAAAGGGGAAAGGCGGCTACGCGGCGCATTATGTGAGGAGTTCTTCTCAATCTCGCCCAAATCATGTTCATTTGGTGCTTAATTAAGAAAAAAAATCCTAATTGCAAAAATTAGGGTTCTACCAAATTGGGAAATAATTCTAGGGTTCCTGGTGTGGGGATTCTACTGTTTGTGTACTGTGTATCACTACAAAAAAAAGACACATCCGTGACATTTTGGGCCGAACGAAAATCTTTTCTGTCATACTTATGACACTTCTATGACGATAATTGTGACAAAACCCGGTATCATCATATATGTGGTGGGATCCTACTTCTATGACAAAAAATCATGTCAGAAAATGGGCTTTTCATCCTGGGCGGGCCGGAGACGCAGGTGCATGACATTCTTTGGGCCGTCCATGACAGAAAAAACCGTGGTAGGAGCGAGGGCGAGCAAAATATCGGGGTGTTCCCGGTTAGGGTGGGTGGTCGGGGCCGAGCGATGCGCGTTTCTCTCGTACACGCACGCGCATGGGTGCGAGGCATTGTGCTCTAACTCCCAAGCGAGGCGTTGGGCTCTAACTAAACCCGAGAGATTGCACTGCAGGCTACGCGTTTCTGAACCCGAGCGATCGATCGATGGCTGTTAACTGAACCGGATCGATCGATTCCTTCCCTACTGCTGCTAACTGAAGCCGACCGATGCTGCCTCTGGATGAACAGTGAGCGCTGCGGGGGGGGGGTGTTGGATGAACAGTTCCTGGTGGGGGTGGATGAACAGGACCCCGTGGTATTGCCTCTGGATGAACAGTACCCCGATCTATCGAGCCGGTTGGGGCTGGATGAACAGGACCCCGTGGAGGGTAGGATGAACAGGACCACCCCGTGGAGGGCAGGATGAACTGTAGACGGTGGAGGGCTGGATAAACAGTAGCCCGTGGAGGGGTGGTTGAACAGGAGCCCGTGGAGAGGTCTAGTTGAACAGTAGCCGGTAGAGTAGCGCGTGGTGGAGGCTGGATGAACAGGAGCTCGTGGATGAACAGTCGCAGGTGGAGGCTGGAGGAGGTCGACGGTGGATGAACAGTAGCCCGTGGAGGCTGGAGGGGTCGACGGTGGAGATGAACAAGATCCCGTGGAGTCCTGCTTTTGCGGCACGCCACACCCCTCCGCTGAACAGACCCCCATTTTGACCGTGAAGGCCCAACACAAGTCGGTTTCTCCGCTTTGTTGACGCCACACCCTCCGATCAATCTGACCCCGTTTGACCGTAGGAGGTCCGCTTCTCCGCTTTTCGGCACGCGCGCACTTCTCCCGGCGAACAGATCCCGCTTTGACGCGTGGCGGTCGAACACAAGGCCGCTTCTCCGCTTCTGCGGTACGCCAGCCTCGCTTCCATCGGCTGTTCCGCCCAAGCCTCCCGATGAACACGACGACGCATTCCTTTCCGACCCAGCCGGGTTGGCTCCCCATGAACACGATTTACGACGTTGTCTCTTTGTTCCAACCCAGCCATGTACACGAAGCTTTGGCCGACGTATGCGCGCGGTAGGCGTCGAGACCCTGCCCGTATGTACGTACATGGTCAGATTTTCTTTCTTGCACATCGGCCGATGTACGTGCGCGTACATGCTACGTCGCGCGCTTCTATCGACAAGTGCGGCGCCTCTACATCGACCAGTATGTACGTACACGTTCGCGACCAGAATGACAACGCTATGTACGCTTCGTCCAGGTGGGTCCCGACTGTCAAGCACTTTCTTGCCTGCAAAGATGTAGCTGGTGGGTCCCAGCAGTCAGGGGGGCGAATCATTTTTGTTTTTTTTGCCCGGACGCACTTCCTTGCATGCGAAGATGTAGCTGGTGGTTCCCAACAGTCAGGGGGAAACATTTTTTTCATGAAATTCGGTGGCCCGTCCGGTGGGTCCCCGTTGTCAGGTGGAGGAATAATTATTTTGCGCGTAATAAGGAGGCACTTCCTTGCTACGGCCGTGGACCCGGTTGTCAGCCTCTCCATGTACAGTCCACGTTTGATGGAAGCCGTTCCTTGACGACGTTGACCACGCCGCGCCGAGAGCACCAGGGCGGTGGACGGCGGCGAGGCCAAGGAAGGGGACGACGCGGAGCCGGGGAAGACGCGACAGTGGATGCCCTCGAGTAGAGTACGAGGGTTCACTGCTTCGCTGCAGTGTGAGGCTGCCGTCACTGCAGAATAACAGGGGGTGTGGGTGAGTAGAGGGATGGCCTGGCCAGCGGTGGGAATAGTAGGGTCGGTGAGGCCTCCGCGGCAGCACAGCCGGCCACGGGAGGTAGGAGCATGCGGCACGACCGGCGCTGCTTTGGGATGCTGGAGCAACAAGACCAGAGGTTGAAGAAGCACTATGGCCGTTGGATGGACATCGTACGGTCACTGGAGCTAGAATCGTTCATATTGACTAAGTTGACAAAGCACTCTGTCCCCGTCAACTTAGTAGGCCCACAAGTCAGCCACTCACCAAGGTGGTCGCAACTAGCAGGGGGAGTATTCATTTTTTTGTGCGGGGGGAACGTTTTTTCGCAAAACACGGTGACCCGTCCAGTGGGTCCCAGCAGTCAGGGGGAAATGTTTTTTTTAAATACGGTGGCCCGTCCGGTGGGTCCCTGCTGTTAGGTGGAGGAATCATTATTTTCCCTGTAATAAGGAGGCACTTCTTTTTTCTGCGGTCAGGACCCAACTGTCGCCTCTCCAGTACAAAGACACTTCCGATGGAAGTCGTTCCTTGACCACGCTGACCACGCCGCGCTTGCTGCATGCATGAGTCCATGGGCGTGCGCCCCCCCGCCGTCGATTCTCACGCATACCATGTTCGATGATCGCCGGTTGTTGACCACGTTGACCATATCGTGCCGAGCGCACCAAAGGCCGGTGGACAACGGCGAGGCCCCAGACTAGAACGACCCGGAGATGGGGAAGACGGGGCAGTGGAGTCGCAGATGGAGAGGAGTAGGAAACTTGACTGGTTCGGGTGCGCGACAGCACAGCCGCGGTGCCGCCCATGGGAGACAGGAGCAAGAACAGAGGTTGAAGAAGGAGCATGACTGTTGGATTAACATCCAATGGTCCAGCTGCTAGAATCATTTGTTGATTAAGTTGATAAAGCCCTGCGTACACGTCCACTTAGTAGGCCCACAAGTCAGCCACCAAATCTGACGGGTCCCACCACAACGGAGGAATAATTTTTTCAGATAACAAGGAGGCACTTCCTTCCGTGCGAAGATACAGCGGTGGGTCCCAGCAGTCATGTGGAGGAAACATTTTTCCAGCTTAATAAGGAGGAACTTTCCGGCATGCGACCATGGACCTCGTGGGTCCCAGCCGCCGAGCTTCCACGTCTGAGCCTCTTCCGATGACTCTCGTTTGTTGACCACGCCGCACCGAGCACAGTGATGCGGTGGACGACAGCGAGGCCCCAGACGGGAACGACTCGGAGATGGGAAGGCGCGGCAGTGGAGTCGCAGATTGAGTGGAGGAGAAGGGTTATAACTGGTTCTGGTGTGGCGTGGGGCTGCAGTCGGTGGAGAATAACAGGAGGTGTGAAGGGGTGGAGGGATAGCCTGGCCGGTGGTGGGGTAGCGCTTCACAACGATGCATGCTAAGCAGAGCCGCTAGCCGCCGGAGGCCGGACCAGGCGGTCCCGGCGACACTAGAGGAAGAAGACGAGAGATTGAAGGTGCATGTTGACCAAGTTGACAACGCCCTGCGTAGGCTTCGACCTATTGGCCCACATGTCAGCCTGCAAAAATGTGGCATATATTTATCCATGTTTTCTAGAATGCACAGTCCATTTGCCGGGCTGGGTGAACAAATAATTTCGTGTCAATGCGGCTCATTTATATTATCTAAGAAATCCCAGCCCATTTGCACTTCCTTCAAATACACGAATTAGTTGGGCTCATTATATATATAATGTTATGTTACAAGGAGCAATTAATATCTAAAATAAACCGGAGAGGCACATTTTTTATAGACATAATTAACAAATTAGCGAGTTATTGCTCAAAATAAAAATGAGCGCGTTATTATTACATTGGTCCATAAAATCTTCGCAAGCTTTTGTACGCAATCATAAGGATTTTCCTTGCTAAGAGGCAAAAACAACCATGATTTTCCTTGCCAACTTCTGTTAAACATTTACTTTGATAAGTTAATAACGCGTGGGATGTTTTCATAATGTATATATAAGTCTCTATAAAATATATGATAATAGTAATAATATAAATATATATAATGTGGTTAAAAAATACATTGGGCTGCCGATCTTTAAGAAAAAGCCCATAGGCCGGTATGGACCTCAAGAAATAAGTTGAAACCACTGTCACCCGTATGTCGTGGGCTACGCATGTTAAAATACAAAACCTAGGCCTAGCAGATACTTGTTCGCGCTCTGGAAAAAAATGATACCAGATCCCTGAGCGAACTGGATTATAGAGGGGGCCGGCGGCACGACTGAAGAAGCACATCAGGAGAGATTTTTTTTCTTCAGTGGATGGCTCTCGATGGCGTTTTTTTTACTTGCCTCTGCACCATACAACTTGTATTTTTAGCCTCCCAGTCGGTGGTGGACCAGCGGCCCATTTGCTGGGCGGGCCAACCTACAGAAACCAGCACTCAATTTTTCATCAAGCCCCAAAAACAATGCAGTACTATGTTTGTTTTGAGGCCGGAAACATTACGGCAGGGGTTGAGCGGAGGAGGGGACAAGATAGAGCAAGAAGATTAAAAAGAGTTGACGCGCCGTTGCTACCCTAACAAAGTAGGTGCAATTCTTCACGGGAAGAAGGTGTGCTGTTGATACCCACACATCACATACCCCACAGTAGGCATACTAACAAGTTCACACGCAAGCACAACAGAAAAGGTAAACATTTGTATCAAACTCAGGTTCACAGGACACGTTCATATTCATAGCCAACATTCACTATCAACAACTCAAAAGATTCATATATACACAAGTTCAGCATGTCTATGGATCCAAATGATTGATAGATCACACAACAATATTCATAGATAGTTCACAAAAAGATTCAGATATACACATGTTCGGTATGTTTATGCATCCAAATGATTGAGATCACAACCAATATGATCCATGGACGAAGTTTAATTACCTAGGTACAGACTGGTAAATGGTGTTCAGTCGGAGGTACTTCTTGCTAAAATTAATGCTTGTACGAGTAAACTTTTGAGTACATAAGAGGCAGCACAGACAATTTGAACTTTGCTTGTAGGTTTATCCTCAAATAGTGGCCTCGTGCCGAGGGAGGTTTGAGCTACTTGGCCACTACTTTCATCCAACTAGTTTACTGGCTCATCTTGGTCCTGTAGCTCGCCAAAATTCTACATTGCAGACTGGTAAATGGTGTTCAGTCGGAGGTACTTATTGCTAAAATTAATGCTTCTACGAGTAAACTTTCGAGTACATAATAGGCAGCACAGACAATCTAAACTTTGCTTGCAGGTTTATCCTCGAATAGTGGCCTCGTGCCGAGGGAGGTTTGAGCAACTTGGCCACTACTTTCATCCAACTAGTTTACTCGCTCATCTTGGTTCTCAGAGCTCGCCAAAATTCTACATTGCGATCGGTAAATGGTGTTCAATGAGGTACTTCTTGCTAAAATTAATGCTTCTATGAGTACACTTTCGAGTACATAAGAGGCAAGATGCATAAACTGAACTTTGCTTGTAGGTTTATCCTCAAATAGTGGCCTCGTCTCGAGGGAGGTTTGAGCAACTTGGCCACTACTTTCATCCAACTAGTTTATCGGCTCATCTTGGTCCTGTATCTCGCCAAAATTCTACATTGCGATTTAGAAAGGAGGTGGTTGAGAAAATGAACCACCCAATTTTTTTGTGCAGTTCAACTGAAATGGAGCATCCCTGGCGTGCAGACTGATTAAGTGCCACATGAATATATGCGTCAACCAACTTGTCTGGAATCTTTAGACTCCATGCCATACAGTTCGCTACCATATGTGTAGATAACCAAAAGGCACAAGTTGGGACCAAAGAATGGACTGCGTTTTTCTGGGCTATGCGCCAAGCAATATTTTTGGCATTAACTGTCCTAATACTTGGAGTTTGACAATTGGTTGACGCCGGTTGATACTCGAATGAATATCGGTATTTCTTCTTGTCAACATTGATGCTTGTCTGAGTGAAGTTTGGAGTACATAGCAGCAGCATAAGTACCTGCCATCTGATTTTTTTTTGCAGTTCTACTGAAATCACCCAATGTAATGATTTGCCTGCGAGTTCAGGCTCCAAGTTACTCCTTTATGAAATCGGCAAATAGTAGCACAATTACAAATTACCAATACATTTGACAGGCACAATAATTAGGATAAAGACCAGTACCAACTTGCATGAGGTAGCATATCAATTACTATTTCCTTTGACTGGAAGCCGAGATAAGCCAAGCGACAAACTGCAAAGGAAGAATGCAAGCCGAGAATAGCGACTAACAGGAAAGGAAGGAAACTGTCGAGGCAATGAAGCACCCAAAGTTTTTGTGGAGTTCCACCAAAATCGAGCATCCCTGTTGGCACATATATTGAGAGAGTGAGATTACTGTAATAGTGGGACTAGTTGATGAAACATACACTAACAAATAGAAGCACCCTCATTATCTTAATGGGTAAAGTTAGCATTCCCTCCCTGCTCCACCACATGATTCACCTCATAGACAAACATACACACGTACATGATTCAACATAGGGTGCTACTAAAGATTTGTTTAACTCTGACAGGAAAATTAGGCAGCAATAAATTAGTGGTACTTAAGTACTCCTAATTAATTAAGTGAGACAGCAGAAGTGGAAGGGCTCCCTGGAGGATTGTCTCACATGTAAAGTAGTCGTTGCCGGAGCCCTTGAATGGCCTCGACAGAGGCCTATGGCTTCAGCAAGATCGCCTTGGCACTGTTTACTATTCTTCTTCCTCCTCTTCATGCTCTGTTTCTCAGTATCCTCACCAGTTGGTGAAACCAAGTACATGATTGGCCTTCTATTTCAGAACTGGTTTTGTCAGTGAGGGAGTACAAGTGTACTAGTAAAAAATAGCATTATTTTCTCATGGCAGTCGCAAAATAGAGATGAACACATACATTAAATATCATTCTTACCTAAAGGAAGGTTATGGTGCCAATATGGATGATGAGTAATTTGAGGATGCATCATTGACCGTTCAACATCTCGGGAACCGCTACCCTATCCCTCCTCGGCATCCAAGCACCTATGGAGGTGACTGCCACTCGCGTCTATCGCGTGTCAGGATATGTTCCCGTCGATGACGAGGTGCCTATGGTGACTTCGTAAATTTCAAGATGATAGTACTTGTATAGTCAATTTTGTGAACCACGACCAAGGCCGAGAGGAAAACGAGAGAACTAGTGCGTATTTATTTACAGTGTAGATTCACTCATTTTGCTCCATATGTACTCCATCTCGGTGTAGTCTAGTCACTTGTTGAAATCTCTAGAAAGGCAAATACTCCTTTCTGGTTTACAAGGCTATACTAGCAAGTACTTACTACAATAGTGGGCTCACATAGCAATTTTTTCTCATGCAAGAGCCTGGCTATATGCGTGCTCCAAGGTTCGCAACTGCCACGTTCGGGTTGCACTTGGCTCTTCGCCTCTTCGAGAAGATGAACAATGATGTTACTACTACTGCTTCTACAGTATTGAATCCACTGCTGCATGTCCATCCACCGCGAGCGAGAGGGATAGCTTGTTATATCGAGTGGTGGAGTATAAGCAAAAGCATGTCCTCGTCATGAGCCACCGCGCCATGGGCGTAGGGAGAAGGCGTAGTAGTAAAATCAAGCTTCTCCTCGTTGTACGAGTTGACGCGATACATCATAGCACTGGCCCCACATGGTTGCCTCTAAACTTGGCTGAAAGTCCCGCAATTTACAATACTCCATTTGCTGCAACCTCTAACATTTACCCCACCACAAATTAAAATATATATTCCTGTCTTGACCAGATGAGCTTTCAAACTAGAATCACCAGATGATGATGTAGGGCCGTAAGATAATTTTAATCAAAAATATAGCATGGAGCCAACCCCAATGATTTTAAGCTACAGTGCACGGTACACGCCATCCTAGACTACTCTACACATGAAATCGCCACACGAGCTTCCGGCTGCGCTTGGCTCTTCGCCTTCTTCGAAGTCGAACAAAAGATGGAGTACTACTGCAGTGGAGGAGTACTACAAGATGCTTCTCGCCATCCGACACTGATTGAATGCTGCATGTCCACTGCAGACGGGAGGGAGAGCGCGAAGTAATCTAAAGCTTCTCCTAGTCCTCGCCACCACCACGCCATGGGCGAGGGAGGGACGCAGCTTATTGATTTCTCGCTTCCTCGCTTTGCATCCATGACAGTGGGCCCAACAGTCGCTGGCCCACCCGCATGCAGCTAAAGGCAGGTGCGGTTAAGGCGAGAGGGTGTTGTACTAATCAAACTTCTCGGTCTTGTACGAGTTGACGCGACACATCAAAGCACCGCACTCGATATATTTCAATAATTTATGCTATCGATGCATTAATTACAACGCATGCATGCATGTCGTGACTCTCCTTCTGATACTTGCATGTGTTTATTTAATGCACCTTGAAGTAGTATGAATATGTGATGGTAAAGCTTTGTAATGCCCCGGCCCTAATAAAGCGAGAGATGGTTGTGCACGAGGAGGGCGAGATCATGCAGACGGAACAGGACCCGGCGATGGAGCTCTCTATGGTCTCGATGGACCTCACCTTGCTCCATTGCCCCTTGTGCCTCCGCCTCTTGAAGCCTCCAGTGTATGATGTTCGAATACACCTCGTCCGTTCAGCTGATCGAGCAAGGTGCAGGTTTCTTGATTGATGTGTTGATCGATTGATTTGTTCAGGCAAGGAGGGAACTGCTTGCACGGATCGCCGCTGTCGAAAGCCGGGAACCAAAGGCGCGTGTGGCGCGAAAGCGCAGCTGTGGCTTCAACGCGCGGAACACGGCAAAGACGCCGCCCTCTCCTCGGTGAGGGTGGAGTGCCCGCACGAAGGCTATGGGCTCTACGCCACTTACCACAAGCTCGACGATCACCGTGAGCATGTGTCCGCCGCGCCTCGCAAATGCCCTGCGTCTGCCTCAAGGCCATTTAAGGCCCACCGCGTGGCTCTCCCACCACATCAAGACCATGCATCCCATGCCCGTGCACGGGATCCAAGACGGCAAGGCGCCCACCGCAAGTGCACTGCCGGAGCCACGGCTCTTGCTGTTCATGGAGGAGGATGGCTGCTGCTTTTTCTTGGTCGGCGGCATGCTCGACATCGGCGCGCTTATCGCCGCGGTCGCTCGTCTCGCATCGAAGGGGAGTCCCCACCGCTGCACCACGTGGCTAAGCTGTGGGCGAACGACCACCGGGAGCCCAAAGGCAGGACCGACACCGTCAAGGTGGAAATGGAGGTGACAAGGTAAGGGATCCCGACGACGTCGCCAGTAGGAGCTGACCTTCTTCAGCCCACCCAAGCTGCTGGCCGGGCTAAGCTGGTGTCCCTCCACATTCAGATTGACAAGCTCACATCCTAAATGATTCTACAAAGGCCTTCGCTTATCTTAGTAATATGCTAATATAGGGTTAGCTCGGTCTACTTTAGCTTAAGAGATGGTTGGTTTTGGTGGCGATGCAGCAATTACCTCGACATCAGATCAGCAGTGAAAGTAATTTCGAACAGTCGAATGGATATTTTGTGTCTGTTGGATATAAAGATCCTTTGGGTAAGAAGTAACCGCTTATATGCTTTTTTCGAAACGGAACAACGATACTAATATAATTTTTGTTGACATGCACTAATATTTTCGAAACGGACGTCGGGCTATAGCTAGAAGGGCGGTTGGGACGCGGCATCAACCCATACCGCGGTGACCCCCGATTGGGACGCACCGACTATGGATTTTCTCCCTCGCCGATGTCGATCGCGTCTACGCAGAACATTGTTCCCTTCCCCCCAGCTGCGGGATCAGGCCGGATATGTGACCAGCGATGTGGCCACCGTCGTTCGATGCTTGTGAAGAGAGCATCCCAAGCAAGCAGGCTTGTAGCTTAGGCTCCTGCTAGTGTATATATCGTGGTTTTCTTTTTCTCTCCATATCAACCATTTTATATTGCGTATGTGTCATTGAAGAGTGAAATGATGGTTGCTTCTTCTGGCTAACTTACTGTGTGATTTGACTGCCTTTAGTGGCCCTACACGTACTCCCCCTACGTGTATGCAACAGTCACACGACACATGGACGCAAAAACGCGCGCGATGCCCTAATGCATGCATGTCCGAGCACACCATAGAACACACACGGTCACGCTCAAGTGCTCAACCTATACTTGCATGCACACACATACTCAGCTAGTGATCGTATAAACACCGGAAAATGTATATATTGAGCGCAATGAGCGTATTATGAAGTCCAGTGACCGTATTTTTACAAATATATAGTGACAGACAGTGTATTTATCTCGTTTGAAATTAAGCCATATTAACCGGAGAGGAGGCAGTATGGAGTAGCATTACTTTGGCATGTCCCGTCAACTTGCCGAACGAGGAGAAGCTTGCAGGACGGGAGAAGCTTGTGCGCGGTGGCTTCCTTCGCTCAGGCGGTGGACGTGCAACAGTTAATCCGGTGTCAGATTGCCAGAAGCATACACTATACTAGTACTATTATTGTTGCACTTCCCGAAGAGGCGAACAACCAAGCACAAAGTTTACTAGTACTACTACTATAGTCTATAGAGGTACTATACTAGTACTAGGAACCGGATGGAGGAGCGTCTGCACTCTTATTATATTTTTAAAATGAGATAAAGCAATCTTCAACAAATTTGGTTCTCTTCGAGGGTTCTCGCATGTGATAATGGAAGTTGATTTCATGGAACACTCGCCACAATTCTCGCTTAATTCTGGCTCATATCCTGTTACAAATAGGAGCGCTCGGTAATATTTCCTCTCTTTTTTGTTATTCAGCATGTAAACAGGTCAGCAAACCTTGCGGCGCATCTTTGTGCGAACCGTGCTTGCTGCACTTTGAATGTGGCCGAGAGCTGGCTTGATGAAACACCTCGCTTCCTACTTCTTTTTGAGGGGTACCTCACTTCCTAGTGACCGGTGTCTTGGCTGATCATCCTAAGAATGCTTATATATGAATAAAGCTCTCTCATTTACCCGCAAAAAAAGATTAAGCCATATTAACTGGAAAGGAGGGAGTATGGACTAGCACTACTTGTTGGTGTGTCCCATCAACTCGCAGAACGAGGAGAAGCTTGTAGGACAAGGTGAAGCTCGCTTACGCCTTTTGACTAATGCAACGTACCTCGCCCAGGCGGTGGACATGCATCAGTTCATTCGGTGTCAGATTGCCAGAGGCATACATTGTAGTACCAAACATGCGGAGTACCATCATTGTTCGACTTCACGAAGAGGCAAAGAGCCAAGCGCAAGGTTTAGTAGTACGAGTAGTACTACTACCAGAACCGCATGGTGGAGCCTCTGTACTCTTATTTTTCTTAATCTTTGATAAAGTACACATTTATTCCGGAGAAGGGCGGAAAACAGCAGCCCAACATGTAATGATGATATCGATCAACCATGCTCGAATATATCTTGGCCCCCGTGCGAGCCCATCTGTGTGTTCTCGCTCCTCATCTCTCTCAAGGAATGGCGGGTTGGCCATTTTGCCGTCAATTGAGATCGGTTTGCTCACACTCCGGTCCCACATGTCAGTGATATGCCAAGACAAGGTGCGTTGACCGGCTTGCCATACGTGTACTTGGTTTTGCACCTTCATACTACTCCTCCCTCCGTCACAGTTTACAGGGTGCGCTTCATTATGATGCATTTCTCTCAATGCATTTCCACCACCAGAGAGACTTTAGACGCGTTCGGCTTAATGCTCAATTAATTAGGGCGTGGTGACCGCAATTTTCTCTCGATGTAGTACTACGGAGTGGAGTACGCGCATGCATGTGTCTACCGGGGTGGAAGCACTGCATGCATGTGTGTACGCATTATTTCCTCTAGTAATAGACGTCGTGCTATAACTACCAATGTTATTTTTCAGGCAGACCGCTAGTCGCCTTTGGTCCCGAGAGATTTTCTTTTTCAAGCGCCTATAAACAAAGGACGGATGGAGTAGTATGAGCGGATTCAAAGAAGAGCGTATTGATGGTTGCTTCTTCCTAGCAACTTACAGTGGGAAAGGTGGGGCTTATGATTTGACTGCTCATTACTCACTATTAATGCGGCGCAACGACCGGTCTGAGTCTCCCATGCGGCTGTGCACTACCCCCTCGATTCTTAAATATACTCCGGAGTATTTGTCTTTCTAGAGATTTCAACGAGTGACTACTCAAATATTTGTCTTTTTAGAGATTCAAATGGACTACTACATACGGATGTATATAGACATATTTTAGAGTGTAGATTCACTCATTTTGCTCCGTATGTAGTCACTTGTTGAAATCTCTAGAAAGACAAATATTTAGGAACGGAGGGAGTACACATATGAAGCAAAATGAGTGAATCTACACTCTAAAATATGCCCATTTGAAATTTGTAAAAAGACAAATATTGTTGATGACAGTTGCGACGACAAAACATAAGCATATTCCTTGTCCTAAGGGATGATAACAACACGGTTGTGTTTGTCTAAAACGGTGTGAGGACGAGATTGCAATATGGAAAGTACGCCGGACGAGCTACGTTTTGTGCAAAGAATTATGGAAGATCCACATGCAGCGACGTGGGAAGACGGGCAGTGGAGCAAGGCTGGAGGGGATACCTGGAGGTCGTCGGGATGTAACTAGGTGAGCAGTGGCGGGCGGAATCTGCCCATACTGCGGCAGCGAGCAGGTGACATAGGCCCTACCGCGCCGGAGCTTGGTCAGAGAGAAAGGCGTGTACCGCAGATCGGGACGTGCTACCTCGGCACCATCGAACAGAGAAATGATGCACGTCCTCCCTTTCCTCCGGCGGACGGGATGCGGTCCGATCAGTGACTAACGGTGAGAGAGAGAGAGAGGCCACCGCAGCCTTTGTGTGAGATACTCTGAAGAGAGACAAACCAGGCAGGGAGGCTCCATTGTATATAGTGGAGCGGACTACCTTTTTCTCCATAAAAATCGGTTTATATTCTATGTACGTGACATTGAGTGATATAACTTTATTTAAAAATAACGCACCAACGCATCAAGTCAAACTTTGTTTCGTGCACGCGTGGTACACGACCTCCGTAGGTAAACAACCGCTACACGCGTTCAAATTAGCACGTGGGCTGCCATTTCGTACAGAAATGAGCTTCACCGTGTACCTGCGCGGGTGTGGCTGGGCACGAAGCGTGAGTACGTGCACGGTGCACCTATTCTCTTCTTGTATGCGTACACCACCTACGTGGGGTTATGTGAGAGAGATACTAACGTAGAGAGATATAGTGTGTGGGTTCGTGAGAGTTTTTTTTAGGGGGGCGGGGTCAATCAAAAAATGTAACATATGCAATGTGTGTGAAATAGAGTCCTGGATATATCATATATATAGAGGGGGTGATCCACGAGAAGAGAGTGGAGGTATCATCGACTTGAGGTGTCCACAGAATCGAAGAGAGGGGTGATTTGTGTGTGTGCGCGCGCGGTCGATAAAGAGTGCCATCGAATTTGTGTCTGCCCACGTCAAAGATATAGAGTGGCTGGCCTACTAGAATGAGAGAGGGGATAGGTGCGGTTTGTCTCTGTGGCATGGATACCTACCTATAGCGCTCGACTATCGGTGTGTGGTGGGGGGAGGCCTAATTAACTATAGAGGTACAATGGCTGGTATATGTGTGGAGGAGGAGAGAGGCCTACCTCATGTATTAAGGGATATCGATCTACCTCATGTATTAAGGGAGATCGATCGGCGTCCATGCATATGTGCAGGAGAGGAATAAGGTTGGGAGAGAGACAGAGCTAGAGTGTTGGAGGGGGTGGTAGTGGAGTTGCTTCTAACAAATGGTGGGATAGGATTGCTAGACAACCGGAGGGCACGCCTGCAATATGAATAAGAGAGGGGATGGTTGCCTGCCTGTGCACGTGCGTGCAAGAGATGGGTCAGGAGGCATGCACAAATGATGGGGGGCGATATGGATGTGGTAAGCAGACATAACTACATAGGAAGATCAATCGTCCTTTGTCAGAGAAAGGAGAGACATAACTTGTCAGGTACGTCGATCGATGGGGGGGGGATAGTTAAAGTCGACCTAGGTGTATGTTGGGAGATCGATCGGTATACATGCATGTGTGTGTTAGAAGCAAATGAGGCATGGGGAGAAGGATAGAGAGAGGGGGATGCATCTAGGAGGTGGTGCGAGAGTCATACTATATCAAGGGGGGAGAAGTGTGCGAGTACGAGATCGAAGAAAAGAGTGGTGGGAGTGAGGCATGGACAGTGATAAGAGAAGAGGGGAAGCTTGTGCTTTGTGCTAGGCACACCTGGCTAGAGAGGCATATCGATCGATGTGTGCCGTAAAGAAGGAGCTGGGGGCCTACACACACCGTGGGTGAACGACCTAAAGTGAAAAGACGAATTTGCGCGATGGAGCTAGAGAATGCTGAGGGAGGGTTAGAGGGATGCGGGCGTCTGCATGCACGAGAGAAAATTAGCGCTAGCTAGCTACAAAGATAAGAGGATTGTGTGGGTGTAAAAGACGAATAGAGATCATACTTCATTATAAATAGCGAATTCGGATATTTGAAGAATTTATCATAGTGTTTTAAACCGACACATGTGTGAATATATATAACGGTGATACACATGGTGTGGTTATGAACATGTCATACTACATATGATATATTTTATCTCTACTCTTATAAAAACGGAGTTGTTGATGATGGTGCCATCCTGCAATATAGGCCGTCTGATTTATATCTGACGGATAGGAAGGAAACTATGGCAATTTTGAAAAAAGATACCCACACCCCTCTCCATATTTGCAAATTAGGCCTCCCCTTGATCATGTTGATGTTCTGTGGAACGCATGGGCATCTTGCTAGTACTACGTATAACGTATAGAACATTGATCATAATTTGGGCTAATGAGTGGCTTTTGCAACTCAGGTCTAAATACTTGTCATAATGTTGGGGGCGGAGCACTATACTATGTGTGATAAACACCGTGTACACGTATGGAACATGGTTTAGATTATGAATATATAGTTGGTACATCAAATGTACTATTATTTGGAATCAACATCAAGTGTATTCAAAAAATAGAATTCGAGTTCATGTAGTACACATAGTTCATATCTATCTCTATAGTAATCATGTGGTGTGTTATTAAGGTAATACACGAATGATGGTTGAAGTTGGCAACAATCATGATTGTAGATTTTTTATTGAAATAGAGAACGAATTCAAATTTAGTTCGAATTGCAACGGTAGTATAGACATTTGGAATGCACTAAAATATTGGTATGAGTGGGTTACATGCATTATACAGCAAGTGAAAAAATTTAATTGGACATAACATGGATTCATACTACCGAATATCATTTAATTGCACTAAATTGCTGGTATGAGTAGCTTTAAATAGCATTTTTATAGTAAAACAGGGAAAGACTCCCTGTCTGTGTGGTGTGAATAGTTTTATTTTTTTTGTTTTCTTTTTGGCTGAGGAAAGTGCGAATTGATTTGGTACGTACAAGTACAATATTACACGTTAGGCTTGTCCCTAAAATTCAACCCGCGCCTTGTTATATCCCGAAAATTCAGATATCGTGCTCCCAAAACTGGCGCTTCACAACCCGCGCCTTGATATCCCGAAATTACAACGCGCGCGAAAACTCCCTCCAGCTGCCAAATCCACACACGCGAAATCCCCCTTCTAACCCTGAGCCGAAAGGGCCGCTAGTTCAAATTGGTGCGGTGTACTTTTGTAACACACCCTACATTTTGGACAAGCGCGTCCCTAAGTCATAGTTCACCCCTCCCATCGCCTCCTTTTTGCCATTCGAAATCCCAGGCCGCCATAACCTCTCCGCTCCAGCCGCGAAACCCCACCCTCCTCCTTCCGCCACCTCACCGCTGCCCAGCGGGAGCCTCTTCCCCGATGACGTCGTCCACCGCAACAGCTCGACGTCCCTCGTCCACCTCCCCGGATGAGGATCCGTCGTCCATCTCGTCGTCCCG
This sequence comes from Aegilops longissima, assembly GCA_021605205.1. Taxonomy (NCBI): domain Eukaryota; kingdom Viridiplantae; phylum Streptophyta; class Magnoliopsida; order Poales; family Poaceae; genus Aegilops; species Aegilops longissima. Next base: position 159,829,589 of record CM038677.1, read on the forward strand.
CCAGTTCAGCCGCCCCGTCCTCTATCTCCAAGGAGTTGCTCCGACGATCGCCTCGGCTATCGCGGCTGCTCCATCCCCACAACGTCGCCTTAACCTGCTCCACCGGAACCGCTGCATCCTCACCGACTCCTCGGACGAAGGCGAGGCCTACTCGGCGCCACTAAAGAGGTTATACACTCATCGCATCGCACCTTCTCCTTAGCTCGACCTCCCGGCGCCGACGGTGCTCCATCCCGCACCCCCATGGAGCGGCTACCTTGAAGCCGGCGCCGCGGGCGACATCTCCACGGTGGCTCTCCCCTAATGTGAGGCCCCTTCGGCGGCAGCGTCCATACCACACGGATCTGCTGCTGCTGCTCCGGCTCTTGCTCGCTCGCTCGCGCTGTTGCTGCTCCTCCGGCTCTCGATCGATCGCTCGCTCGCCTAACTACTGCTGCTCCGGCTCTTGCTCGCTCGCGTTGCTGCTGCTGCTCCGGCTCTCGCTCAATCGCCGCCACCTGGGGCTTGCTGCTGCTCGGCTCTCGCTCAAGGCTGCTGCTGCTTCCTCCCTCGGTCGGTCTTTCTTGCTCTGATGAAGCTACACTTGACGACTGAATCGACTTTTGGGTCACGATTTTCAGGTGGGGGTCTCACCGAGTTAAGGAAGAACCGCCAGCTGGGACGGGGCTCACGGAGAGGTACCCCACTATCTATCTTAGGGTTCGTGGTGGGGCGGGGACCTATAGGGCTGGCCGGGTGGCGGTGGACCGCGGTGGGGAGTTGTTTCGGGCGGCGAGGCGGCGCCGAGGCCAGCGGTTCGGCCGGTGGTGGTCGGCTCGTGGGGTGCAAAGTTGAAGATGAACTGCAGCCCTCCCTAAACTACATGTCAAGTGCCTCTCTGCTACCATTATGCTCAGGGCCGATAAGAATATTCAGATTCCACAGTAAATTTCAGTTTCGACAGTTAAGTCAGGTCCAAATTAATGTTCAAACTTGAGTTCTAAATTAATTATGGGGCACATATCGAGGAAGCAATGAATAGTATCTCTGTCTAATATCTGGTTCACCTAGGGTATGCCTATGTTGTTCATCTTGGGTCGGAAACAAAGAGTAATGCAATCATCATCTGTCTTTTTATTAAATTAAAGCAATCATCAGCCTACTATCATTATTTTTGGATCCATCCACTGGTTGTTACCATCACTCTAAATTTCTGCATGCTCTCCTTACATAATCTCACCATTTTTTTGTATGCATGTCAGATATTGTACACAGTCATGCTGAACATGTAGAGAAAAAGATACGAGTTTTGCGCGGCAATACAATGTCATGCAGACATTGCTCCATGGTGGGTTCAATGGCAAACCCTCCCCACCCCTCTCCAGATTGTAATACAGAGGAAGCTATCTGTTCTGAGGCGGATTCAGACGCCGCTGACCACTCCTATTTACACCTCAAGGTGTTTGCTCTACCTTGGCATGCTGATGTTAGTCATATCATGCATATGTTGCCTTGCAGTGCCTAATTTTGAAATCATATATGTCATGTGCTTAGTTTAGACATGTTCTGCAATGCCACCTGTTTAGTTTCTATATCATATATGGGAATTGTGCAGTCTCATGTCTTTTAGCCAGCCATAATATACGTGAAATGTGCAATGCCATCCTGTTTAACCAAGCATCATATATTTGAATGATATCTTGCCAATCCTTTTCTTCATTACATTTCCATTTGTCGACAATGTTTGTACATTAAACTACTCTTCCGTGAATCAGCCATTTGGGTGGGAGATTGAAAATCTAGAGTGAAAACAAGGCCTTCGAGCAGCATAAAGGCTACCTATCAAGCAGATCTCTTGTTGGGTCCCGATAGCTCCTCGTAGATGGATTCGCAGACGATGACCAGTCCTATTCCCCACCGAGGTGTATGCTCTAACTTGGCATCGTTATATCGCTCATATCATGCATATGGTGTCTTGCATTGCATAGATTAGACATCATATACACAATATTCAACACCATGTTCTTAGTTCGTACATCATATCTAATGCCCTCTGCTTAGCATATAAATCACGATGTGAATAGAATGATGCGATCCTGATTACTTAGATAACATGTAGGTGAATTATGTCATGCGATCATGTTTAGTTATTCATCATATCTTTGAATTATGTTATGCTATGCTATCCAGTTTAGATAGACATCATATATGTGAAATTATGGCATGCTATCCGTTTTACTTAAACAATATATATGTCAACTATTTCATGCCCTCTTTTTTCCACACTATCTATTGCATCTGTCTCTCATACAATGTCTGTACATTCAACTATGTTTCCTATTTATCAGCCATTTGAATTGGAGCGGTGATGCCAAAGATCAGCGGACTAAAAACACGGTCTTCAATAAAACAAGGCTACCTCTTGGTGGAGATAGCACCCCGGTTGTACATGCACGAGAACCAGCCCTACCACACATAACCCTCGCAGATTGTACCCCTACTGCGATGGACAGAGAGCACGCTTCACCTAATCTAACCCCAACCCCAAAGCAGATAGTAACCAGTTCCTCAAGTGACACAAGACCATCTCCACCACAGAGCTCCCAAACAAGAGCAGTTAGTAAGGCAGCTCTAGTGCCCAAAGGGCCAAGATTACCACAACGAACCCCAACTCCACCAGCTAGTACTCCTATTCCTGTGGAGGAAGCACAACCAGCTAGTCGAAGTTTAGCATCTATCGATTTGATGTTGTTAAATCGTATGTGCGATCTTCCCATCTTGGAAATATTATATCAAGATGAAGGAAAATTCCAATTGCAGTGTGTTTGTCCAGGAGTTATTGTAAGTAATGTTATTCATGGCAATTACTTTGCTTTGTCCCATACATCCTACCTCCATGATGGTCTTAATACAGCAAATTTTCCCATTTTTCTCTATAGAGAAGGACCGATTTGGAAACTCGGGATGAGGTAACTTGTGCTAATACCTATGCTATCTTCAAGAATGCTTGGTGGCGATCGAATTACTCAAGAAAACGTTCTTCACCGCAAAGAAACTCATCAAATTGCCTTACGCTCTCCCGAGACACATTTACCGGATGATGACTGGGAACGCCTTGTTCTATACTGGTCCCGAACCAAGAATGTGGTAAGGTCTATGAGCTCATTTTCTATTTGAAAGTACTATATTCTTGCGTCTTACTGTACTCTGTTCATGTATAACAAGTGTCTAAACCTGAAGAACAACTGTTCTAATTTAAGATTCCATTTCTATCATAGTTCAAAAAAGTGCTAGGCGTTTATTGTGCGTTTTGCCACCGCCTTGCGCTTTACTGACCAAAGCGCATGGTTATGCGTAGTTATGCACAGATTAAGTGTAGTTATGCGCAATTCGTTTCGCCAACGCCTAGAGCCTAGGCCCGCTTACGCGCTCGCTTAGGCGCGCCTTTTTAACTATGATTGCAATTGTGCATGCTGCTTTGCTCTTGTATCACTGTATTTACTCATACAAACTTATTTTTAAATTGAAGGATCCAATCGAAACTGCATTGGCACAACAGTTATGTTCACACATGTTTCTTTAACAGGCTTGCTCTTATCAATAGCTCTGCTGATTTCAATTTCAATTGTGTATACAGTTGACTTCTCATATCATGCACATTACTAGCATCACAACAGAGCCAATGGTGTTGTTGTACATGTAGACCCGTCGTACCCATCTGAAATCTTGTTGTGCCGTGTAGTTTCCCACGCTTTGTATTCTTTCATTGCTGCTTTGTCTTGAACTGGATATGATTTGAACCGTGTTTCTATTTTGATTGGCAAGACAATGCAGTGACCATAGGACATAGATATATGTTTGTTTGATGCTTTTATTATGTACTAGTACTTGGCAATAGAAGACTTGGTAGTTTAATCATGTCCACCTTACTAATGAACTGGTTCACCAAATGAGTTTCATATACTAGTACATGCTAAACTGTTATATGTCCGCTTGTTTCTTCTTTTAGAATGTCGATGTAATATTGGGGAAGAGTGCCTTATTAAGCAATGGTAAAGGAAGTAATGCAGATAAGGTTCAGGATAGTGACACATCCTTTTGGTCGCCAACAAAGCTGATAAAACAGCTAAGGAAGACTATCGAACGCTGAGACAACCCCAAAGTCCTGCTCTTGGTTTAGTGTTGAGTTATCGCCACTACCGCTTGCACAAGCTATTCAAACTCACCGTTCAATCAGTTCGGTTTCTTGAGTCTCAACTACAAGCTGAAAGACATCGACCAGCTGTGCTGCGACAAGAAGCGGAAGGACTACGGAAGTTCTTGGAGCATTCAGATGCATACTTTCTGGTGCAACAGCAAGTGTTGGAGGATTTTAACGCTAAACAGGACAAAGCTAATAAGCTTGCTAAGCTTATTGCCAGCATGGTGGATACCATGTTTCTTGATATCTTATGAAGTTGTTTCAGTTATGCTCTTGTTTTGCTGCCGCATTTATTTGCACTGGTGGCCAATTTTGACGGCCAGTTATGTAATATGCTGCTTTGTTCCCTATCTTTGCACTGGTGGTGAACTTTGATGCCCAGTGGATGTAATATGTGTAATAGCGGTAATAGGCTAGCGTTAATTGCTTGCTTATTTATTTCCTTATTGTCTTGTTTAGTTGTTTTCTTGTAGTCACTGCAGTTTTTTTTCGTGTTTTCTAATAATCATGGCAACACACGGATCGTTGTAACCATGGGCCTCCTGCGGGTCAGTATGATCTATGGGCCTTCTACGGGCCGTAGGATCCATTGGCCTTCTATACGGGCCGAGGATCCATGGGCCTTCTACGCGCGCAGACGATCCATGGGCCTTTTACAGGCCTTAGGATCCATGGGCCTTCTACGGGGCGTATCATCATTTCGCCAATCATGGGCCGTACTATTCATGGACAATAACGGGCCGTTTATTGGCCGTATGTGATAACTCTATGAAAACATCCCAATGGGTTTTTTTCGACATGAAAACGGCCCAACGTATTAACGGGCCACAAACGGGCCGACTATAACCACGGGCTGAATTTGGCCCACAAGCAGAAAATGACAGTAACGGGCCGTAAGTAACCGAATGCTGGAAATGAGCCCAAGATTAAATGGGCCCTGAGAAGGCCGAAAGATATCATGGGCTGGAAACGGCCAAACGGAATAATGGGCCGTTTATGGGTATAAAGTGATACACTGTTCATTACGGGCCAGTTTTACCACGAGCCGTTAAGGGGCCAAGGGTTACTAAGGGCATCATATGGGCCGAAAGACCTCATGGGCCTACATGGGCCAGAAGTTAAAACGGGCTGGAATTATATTGGACGGCCCTGATGACGCTACTGGGCTAATTCGGATAGGCCGTAAACGGGCCCTGGGATAGCGGGTTGTAAATGGGCTATATGCGAACAGGCCGTTAACAGGCTTGCCGTGGGCCGAGCCGCCACCTTTTTACCAAGTCAAACGGGCCGGCCTTTTCACACGAATGGGCCTCTGTTGTGCCGTGCCACGTGTCGACGTATCATAGGCGCTTTGTGTCCAATGAGTGGATGACATCTGTCCCAACAATGAGCCGACATGTGTTTCCTCCAGCCAATGATGATTTTACATGTGGAAAATCCCCATTGGTCGAGGCTGTTAACGGGTTATCGGATCCAAAACCGGACACGATAGCTTAATGGCGTTCCGTTACGGTGGATGCCATGTGTCGGTCATCCTTGACGAAAGCACTTCCGTGACGGGCGGTTTATCGTCATGGAAGTGGACACTTCCGTGATGATAATTTTGGTAATGTCATGGAACACTTCTATGACAACACATGTATGACTATCTTGATTCTGTCATAAATTTGTCATGGATGTACATGCATGACAAAAAATGTGACCTACTATGACAAACACGTATCATCACGGAAGTGTATTTTTTTAGTGTATCCCTTTGCCATCTAATTTGCTAATCCAAACGGAATCAACACTTAACAGATGATCAATTTTAATTAACATAAACTTAATCATGAGCATTAATTCTCCACAGAGGCTTAAGAGAAGTGATGAGGCATGATAGGCAGTGGAGATCCATGGTAAATTAGAATATAAAATGATGATTTACACAGGACATCAAAATAGTAACATGCATATTGGGCTAACCAGGGGTTAGAGAAACTCCAACGCATCGACCCAAACGGACGGTGCTTTTGTCCGCTTTTTATTCGTTTGGGTCGGCCGCCCGCCGCGCGTCCGCCCTGTTTTAGATTTGGGTCGGTAGTGCGCCCAACGCGCCGACACATATGTGTCGGCATGGCCGGCTGGCCGCCCTTTTTCAACAAACAACTCATTTTTTTTGCATTGTTTCACACACAACTTTCGCATTCAAACATATAGTCCAGAACCAAAAAAATAACATAGTTTCAACCGAATAAAATAGCATAGTTTTACAAGCTGAATAAAAGTAAAAATGTCTCACATAGTTTTGCAAGCCGAATAAAAAGGATACATCTATTGGTTGCCAACGTGAGCCCACATATGCTCAACCAAATCATTTTGCAGTTGCATGTGAGTTTTCCAATCACGCATGTCATGATGAAATTGGGCGAACTGTTCAAACGTTGTCGCTCCTCCATGCTCAGGCACAACATTCTCACCCTGAAACTGAAAGCCTTGATCGTACAGACGTTCAGGGCGCTCATCTTCTATGATCATATTCTGCATGATCACACAAGAAGTCATCACCTCCTGATAACCCACAAGTATAGGGGATCAATTGTAGCCTCTTTCGATAAGTAAGAGTGTCGAACCCAACGAGGAGCTAAAGGTAGAACAAATATTCCCTCAAGTTCTATCGACCACCGATACAACTCTACACACACTTGACGTTCGCTTTACCGGAAACAAGTTTGAAACTAGAAGTACTTTGTAGGTGTGATAGGGTAGGTTTGCAAGATAATAAAGAGCACGCAAATAAAATCTAGGGGCTGTTTAGATAAAGACACAACTAAGTTAGTTTTAGCAGAGAGCTTTTGTCAACAATAAAGTTATTTCTCCATAGGCAATCGATAACAAGTACCGGTAATCATTCTTGTAATTTTATATGAGGGAGAGGCATGAGCTAACATACTTTCTCTACTTGGATCATATGCACTTATGATTGGAACTCTAGCAAGCATCCGCAACTACTAAAGATCATTAAGGTCGTGAAACCCAACCATAGCATTAAGTATCAAGTCCTCTTTACTCCCATACGCCATAACCCACTTATCCGCGTTTGGGCTGATGTCATCCCCCGCAACACTGACAATAAGTAAACCATGAACATATTGCAACACCCTACAGCGGGGGCCCCTCATGTTTGCACGAGACGGAGGGCACCGTACGACGGCACCATAAATAAAATATACAATCATACCAACCAAGATCACGATTAACCCATAGGAAAAAACGGATCTACTCAAACATCATAGGATAACCATAGATCATTGGGAAATAATATATGGAGTTGAGCACCATGTTTAAGTAGAGATTACAGCGGGGGGAAGAGGTGTTACACCGCTGCATAGAGGGGGGAAGTTGGTGTTGACGGTAGCAAGATTATCGATGTAGATCGTCGTCCCAATCGTTGCCCCGGCGGCACTCCTGCGCCACCCGGAGAGAGGGGGGAAAGAGCCCCCTTCCTTATTCTTCTTCCTTGGCCTCCCCCCTAGATGGGAGGAGAGTTCCCCCTCTGGTCCATGGCCTCCATGGCCGTGGAGGGGCGGGAGCCCCTCCGAGATTGGATCTCCCTCTCTGTTCTCTTTTGTTTCGCGTTCCCCAGATCTGGCTGAAAACCATTTCTTATATTCCTAGAGATCCGTAACTTCGATTGAGCTAAGATTTTAACACGATTTTTTCCGGATATAAGCTTCCTTGCGCCCTAAGTAGAGCTCCAACCGACGTTCGAAGAGGGCACAACCCACCTCAACGCGCCTGGCTTACGGGTCGGATCCCGGTGGGTTGTGCCCACCATGGGCCTCCGTTTGCGGTAATTCCAACTTCCAAAAATCACATATATTCCAAAATAATTCTCTGTGAAATTTTATTGCATTTGGACTTCGTTTGATATGGATTTTCTGCGATACAAAAAACACGCAAAAAATAGGAACTGGCACTGGATCAATAGGTTAGTCCAATAAATCATATAAAAAGTTGCCAAAAGTATGTAAAACTTGTATAATATTGGCATGAAACAATCAAAAATTATAGATTCAACGGAGACGTATCAACATCCCCAAGCTTAATTCCTGCTCGTCCTCGAGCAGGTAAATGATAAAAAAGATAATTTTTGATGTGGAATGCTACCTAGCATAAAGTTGATCATATGTCTAATCATGACATGAATATTAAGACATAAGTGATTCAAAGCAATAGTATATAATTTGACATAAAGACATCAATACTCAGGTATCCCAACAAACAATCATGTCTTTCAAAATAACAACGCTGATGAAAGCTATCGCTACAAAATCGTATAGTCTTGTCATGCTTTGTCTTCTTAACACAAAGTATTTATCATGCACAACCCCGATGACAAGCCGAGCAATTGGTTCATTCTTTTTAACACGCTTCAGCTTTTTCAACCCTCATGCAATACGTGAGCGCAAGCCATGGATATAGCATTACGGGTGGAATAGAGTATGATGATAGGGGTAAATATAAAGAAGACAAAAAAGTAAGAAAGTCTCACACCGACGCGGCTAACCAATGGGCTATGGAGATGCCCATCAATCGATATCAACGTGAAGAGTAGGGATTGCCATGCAACGAATGCACTAAGATCTATAAGTGTATGAAAGCTCAACATGAAAACTAAGTGGGTGTGCATCTAATCATAACAAAAATTTCCAATTAGTATATGAAAGTGACAACATAGGAGACTCTCCATATGAAAAACATGGTGCTACTTTGAAGCACAAGTGTGGTAAAGGATACTAACAATTCCCCTTCTCCCTTTGTTTATTTTTTCCTTTTTCCTTTTTCTTCCTTTTTTACTTTTTCTTTCTTTTTCTATTTTTTCTTTTTTCTTTTTCTTTTTCTTTTTCTTTTTCTTTTTCTTTTCTCTCATTGTGAAAAACATGGTGCTACTTTGAAGCACAAGTGTGGTAAAGGATACTAACAATTCCCCTTCTCCCTTTGTTTATTTTTTCCTTTTTCCTTTTTCTTCCTTTTTTACTTTTTCTTTCTTTTTCTATTTTTTCTTTTTTCTTTTTCTTTTTCTTTTTCTTTTTCTTTTTCTTTTCTCTCATTGTCCGGAGTCTCATCCCGACTTGTGGGGGAATCATAATCTCCATCATCCTTTCCTCACTGGGGCACTGCTCTAAAAATGAATAATGATGATCATCACACTTCTATTTACTTATAACTCAAAAGAAATAAAAATTACAACTAGATACCTATGACAAAATATGACTCTATATGAATGCCTCTGGCAATGTACCAAGATGTGTAATGATCTAGCGTAACATGTATGAAAAATGATGAACGGTGGCTGAGCCACAACTACTCTGTCAGCTATATAATCATGCAAAGCAATATGACAATGAATGCTCAAGAAATCAAACGGAAGCGGGGGAAGTTGCATGGCAATATATCTCGGAATGGCCATGGAAAAGCCATAATAGGTAGGTATGGTGGCTGTTTTGAGGAAGATATAATAAGGCTTATGTGTGATAGACCGTATAATATCACGGGGTTTGGATGCACCTACGAAGTTTGCACCAACTCTCGAGGTGAGAAAGGGCAATGCACGGTACCGTAGAGGCTAGCAAATTGCAAAAAGGCAAGAGTGCGTATAATCCATGGACTCACATTAGTCATAAAGAACTCATATACTTATTGCAAAAGTTTATTAACCCTCGAAGCAAAGTACTACTACGCATGCCCCTAGGGGGGTAGATTGGTAGGAGAAGACCATCGTTTTCCCTGACCGCCACTCATAAGGAAGACAATCAATAATGAATCATGCTCCAACTTCATAGCATAACGAGAGACTATACGTGCATGCTTCGGGAATCACAAACCTTAACACCAATATTCTTACTAAACACAACCATTTACTAGTACCTCCCACATATTCCATCTCTATATCGCAAAACTATTGCAAGGAATCAAACATATCATATTAAGTGATCCACAAGTTTTATGTAGGATTTTATGACTAACCATGCAATTGACCAATTCCTTTTGACTCTCTAAATAGATATAAGTGAAGCATGAGCATTTAATTATTTCTAAAAAATACCATGCTCTAATAAATATAAGTGAAGCAAAAGAGCATTCTACAAATAATGGTTTTCTATGTGAAGAGAATGGCAATCCAAACTTCAAATGATATAAGTGAAGCACATGAAGCATTCTACAAGGCCATACTCAAAAGAAATAAGTGAAGTTGAATGAGCATTCTATAAATTGACCATGGACTATCTCATACCATCATGGTGTACAAGAGAAAAATGGAAAATAAACACAAAAGACGCTCCAAGATTTGCACATATCGCATGAATGAAACGAATCCGAAAACATACGGATACTTGTTGAAGAAAGATGGGATGCCTTCCGGGGCATCCCCAAGCTTAGACACTTGAGTATCCTTGAATATTTACTTGGGGTGCCTTGGGCATCCCCAAGCTTCAGCTCTTGCCTCTCCTCCTTCTCCCCACATCGAGACCTCCTCGATCTTCGAACACTTCATCCACAAAAAACTTAACCGAACTTTTAGTGGTGGGGTTAGTGAATATGGCAATGAGATCCCATCATGTACTGCCATAACATTATTGTATAACTATAAACAAACACTACCCACTGCATTCTATCACTATTCTATGGCCCCAAGTCAAGGAGGCTTCAACAAGAATTCAATACGCAAATAATGAAGCTATAACAGCAATATGTGAAAACATGACAGTCTGTAATGATTCGAACATCCACCATACTTCTCTAACTCTAAAAATTCTGAAAATTTAGGAAAAATAAACATTTTATATAGAAAGACAGTGCAAAAAGTTTCAGAACCGTTTGACGTTCCAGTAAAAACATGTAAAATCACGCACTACAGCCAAAGTATCTGTTTTGCACCGCGCAAACCAACAAGCAATCTAATCATCCTAAAGGCAATTCTTGGCACATTTTTTATAATACAATGGAATTGTACAAGGGGATAATTATTTTTGTTAGAATTGATAACCCACAAGTATAGGGGATCGCAACAGTTTTCGACGGTAGAGTATTCAACCCAAATATATTGATTCGACACAAGGGGAGCCAGAGAATATTCTCAAGTATTAGCAGTTGAGTTGTCAATTCAACCACACCTGGATAACTTAATATCTGCAGCAAAGTATTTAGTAGCAAAGTAATATGATAGTAGCGGTAACAGTGGCAAAAGTAACAGTAGCAGTTTTGGTTTTGTAGTGATTGTAACAGTAGCGACAGAAAAGTAAATAAGTGAAGAACAATATGTGAAAAGCTCGTAGGCATTGGATCGGTGATGGAGAATTATGCCAGATGCGATTCCTCAAGTAATAGTTACTAGAACATGTAGGCGCGCGTTGCCGCGCCCGCATATATTAATAGAAGAATAGTTTAAATGTCTGAAAACAATCTGAGCATCACAAAGATTTCTTGAAAACAAAAATAGCTAGTACATTGTACAGTAACTTGATGTAAATAGTGAAGCATATTTGTTCAAGTTTTAGGACCAAAATCAACAAGGGTGGCAATTCCTTCTAATGATCTAAATCATCATCGGGTTGTCATCGTGCGAAGAGAGTTGTCTAAGCATGGAATTAGCCGGGATTTTGGGGTAACTGGTAGATCATTTACCGTGCATCGTTCGGCCATGTTGCTTTGTATATATAAAGCGGGGCGAAAACTTATAACAAAATTGGTGCACCATGTCTGATTTCTTATGAAGTAGTAGCATGCAACACCCGCTACTCCTAGAGGGAAGCACACCTGTTCAAACATGTACATGCTCCCCCGCAAAAAAAACTGTACATGCTAATTATGATCTCTGCCCTAGAGATTGTATAGCAGCCCTTTTTTGTGAAAAAAATAGATTGTATAACAGTTGCGGTCGATTTAGACAAATGGGTAAACATCTTAAAAGTGAAATATTTTGCCTTACTTTGGAGAATTGATATATTTTGGGTAGGGAAAGCAGAAAATGGATCTACCGATCATTACTGTCGTCCTGATAATGCATAAAAGAAGTAGAAAGATATACTACATAATAACATATAGATGAAAAGTCAAGACGCAAAAGAGGGAGAGAAAACACTTCAATGTATCCTTGCTAATATGTCTCTAAGCCGAAAGACCTAGCTCCTACATCATACATGAATTATTGACCAATCTGCGGCTACATGGTGAGTTGGTGACAAAAAATAAATCAAGGAATGAATATTTGAAGTACAAAAGCCAACACACCTTTTGGTATGAACTACATATCTTAGTACAAACATCCTTATATGCGATTGACATTAGAAAATCCAATAGAAGATGGCAACATCAGAAACCCAAGTCCGGTTGTGAGAAGTGAGGATTAACATGATTAGAATATTTACTCAAGGATAATTTATGTGCACTGAAATCATAAGTTAACAGCAAGGCAAACAATTCAAGTGCAGAAGCTAAAGAGACATCTAAGTGGAAAATCAGTAAACATTACATCCAAGTTGTGGTGTGTGTGTGTGATTCGTGGGTCAAACCCATATCAGCCGGTAGGGTAGTGTTGGAGGTCAGTCTATACACGAGATCGCGGCGGCGGCCGGCGGAGAACCTAGAAGAAGTCGTCGCATCACCAAGTCGCTTCTCCGCCTTGCCGAGCAGAGCTGGGTACGCCCGGTTATGGTTAGGTGGGCTTTAGATATTCTTCCAGGCATAACCCTATTCGCATCTTATTTGGGCCCTCGCGGCAACGAAGCCCACTTCATGAGAAGTCGCGAAGAACGGTCTGCGGAGTAGCGGCCCTTTTTCATGTTGGTCCGGCAGATCGCACAACTGACGAGGCGGACGAGGCCCAGGGACGCTGTGCGCGTGATGGAGCGATCTGATTCCTTCGTACGACAGATTTGACGGCTTAAAATCTTAAATCGCTGTGAGAGGCCGTAAGTAGCTGAGTTATACTGTTTAGTAATAACATAGGGTGACACAGAACTAGCTCCAATTCATCAATGTAATGTAGGCATGTATTCTGAATATAGTCATACGTGCTTATGGAAAAGAACTTGCATGACATCTTTTGTCCTACCCTCCCGTGGCAGCGGGGTCCTATTGGAAACTAAGGGATATTAAGGCCTCCTTTTAATAGAGTACCGAACCAAAGCATTAACACTTAGTGAATACACGAACTCCTCAAACTACGGTCATCACCGGTAATGATCCCGATTATTGTCACTTCGGGGTTAACGAATCATAACACATAATAGGTGACTATATACTTGTAAGATAGGATCAAGAACTCACATATATTCATGAAAACATAATAGGTTCAGATCTGAAATCATGGCACTCGGGCCCTAGTGACAAGCATTAAGCATAGCAAAGTCATAGCAACATCAATCTCAGAACATAGTGGATACTAGGGATCAAACCCTAACAAAACTAACTCGATTACATGGTAAATCTCATCCAACCCATCACCGTCCAGCAAGCCTACAATGGAATTACTCACGCACGGCGGTGAGCATCATGAAATTGGTGATGGAGGAAGGTTGATGATGACGATGGCGACGGATTCCCCTCTCCGAAGCCCCGAACGGACTTCAGATAGGCCATCCCGAGAGAGATTAGGGCTTGGCGGCGGCTCCGTATCGTAAAACACGATGAATCCTTCTCTCTGATTTTTTTCTTCCCGAACGTGAATATATAGAGTTGGAGTTGAGGTCGATGGAGCACCAGGGGGCCCACGAGGCAGGGGGCGCGCCCCCCACCCTCGTGGACAGGGTGTGGGCCCCTGGCCTTGATTCTTTCGTCATTATTTTTTATTAATTCCAAAAATATTCTCCATGAAGTTTCAGGTCATTCCGAGAACTTTTATTTCTGCACAAAAATAACACCAAGGCAGTTCTGCTGAAAACAGCGTCAGTCTGGGTTAGTTCCATTCAAATCATGCAAGTTAGAGTCCAAAGCAAGGGCAAAAATGTTTGGAAAAGTAGATACGATGGAGACGTATCAACTCCCCCAAGCTTAAACCTTTGCTTGTCCTCAAGAAATTCAGTTGTCAAACTGAAAGTGATAAAGAAAAACTTTTACAAACTCTGTTTGCTCTTGTTGTTGTAAATATGTAAAGCCAGCATCACGTTTTCAGCAAAGACTATGAACTAACCATATTCACAATAACATTTAGGTCTCATATTTACTCATATCAATGGCATAATCAACTAGCGAGCAATAAAATCTCGGATGACAACACTTTCTCAAAACAATCATAATATGATATAACAAGATGGTATCTCGCTAGCCCTTTCTGAGGCTGCAAAACATAAATGCAGAGCACCTTTAAAGATCAAGGACTGACTAAACATTGTAATTCATGGTAAAAGAGATCCAGTCTAGTCATACCTAATATAAATTAATAGTAATGTATGCAAATGACAGCAGTGCTTTCCAGCTGGTGCTTTTTAATAAGAGGGTGATGACTCAACATAAAAGTAAATAGATAGGCCCTTCGCATAGGGAAACAGGGATTTGTAAAGGTGTCAGAGCTTGATTTCAAAGCAGAGATGAATAATATTTTGAGTGGCATACTTTCATTGTCAACATAACAACCGAGAGATCTTGATATCTTCCATGCTACACACATTATAGGCGGTTCCCAAGCAAATGGTAAAGTTTATACTCCCCCACCACAAACAAGCATCAATCCATGGCTGGCTCGAAACAACGAGTGCCTCCAACTAGCAACAGCCCTGGGGGAGTTTTGTTTGCAATTATTTCGATTTGGTTTGCTTAAAGCATGGGACTGGGCATCCCGATGACTAGCCATTTTCTCGTGAGTGAGGAGCAGAGTCTACTCCTCTTGAGAATAACCTGCCTAGCATGGAAGATACAGACAGACCTAGTTGATACATGAGCTATTCGAGCATACAAAACAGAATTTTATTTGAAGGTTTAGAGTTTGGCACATACAAATTTACTTGGAACGGCAGGTAGATACCGCATATAGGAAGGTATAATGGACTCGTATGGAATAACTTTGGGGTTTATGGAAGTGGATGCACAATCAGTATTCCCGCTTAGTACAAGTGAAGGCTAGAAAAAGACTGGGAAGCGACCAACTAGAGAGCGACAACAGTCATGAACATGCATTAAAATTAAAAACATTGAGTGCAAGCATGAGTTGGATATAATCCACCATGAATATAAATATCATGAAGGCTATGTTGATTTTGTTTCAACTACATGTGTGAACATGTGCCAAGTCAAGTCACTCGAATCATTCAAAGGAGGATACCACCCTATCATACCACATCACAACCATTTTAATAGCATGTTGGCATGCAAGGTAAACCATTATAAACTCCTAGCTAATTAAGCATGGCATAAGCAACTATAATCTCTAATTGTCATTGCAAACATGTTTATTCATAATAGGCTGAATCAGGAACGATGAACTAATCATATTTACAAAAACAAGAGAGGTCGAGTTCATACCAGCTTTTCTCATCTCAATCAGTCCATCATATATCGTCATTATTGCCTTTCACTTGCACGACCGAACGGTGTGATAATAATAATAGTGCACGTGCATTGGACTAAGCTGGCATCTACAAGCATCTGATACAAAGGATAAGACAAGGTAATATGGGCTCTTGGTTAAATCAATAATAATGCATATAAGAGCCAGTTCAACATTTTCATTATGGTCTTCTCCTCTCGACCCCCAAAGAAAAGAAAATAAATAAAACTATTTACACGGGAAAGCTCCCAACAAGCAAAAGAAGAACGAAAAATCTTTTTGGGTTTTATTTTAATTACTACTACTGCCGGCATCGAAAGTAAATTAACTAAAAGCTACAACTATTTTTTTTGTTTTTCTTAAGGTTTATCAAACACACAAGAAGAAAGCATAAAAAGGAAAATAAACCAACATGGATATTACAATGAAAAAGTATGAGCACCGACAACTAGAATGAGTGTGTAAACATAAATGTAATGTCAGCGAGAAATACGTACTCCCCCAAGCTTAGGCTTTTGGCCTAAGTTGGTTTATGCCCATGGATCAAAGTTGTAGTTGGGGTCGTACTGAGATGGAGCCTCGGGGTACCATTGATTGGCGATCCCCTCCGGATCCCACTGGTAAATCGACTGACGTGGAGAGTCGGGTTGTGGCCCGGCTCTAGCTCTGTAGCTGATGTGGTGTTCTGGTAGGCATGAAATGCCTCTGGCAGAACAAGATATTTTCCTGAAGATAAGTCAAACAAAGAAGGAGCAGGCAAAGTAATAGTCTCAGGGTGATATTTATCAAATATCAGTCTGTAGTTAAGCATCTTTTTTTTATTCTTAACAATAAAATCATGTGCTACCATACTCTTATAGTCTAGAAAAATAGGAGGCAACAACCTTTATTCTTTCTCATAATGCCTAATGGGTATGTTAAAGTGTGCAGCAAGGCGCGAGGCGAAGATACCTCCCAAGATGGGACCCTTCGTGCAGTTCAGATTTAACCGCTTGGCATTAATAGCGCCTAGACTAAAAGTGTTATCACGGAACAGGGCATGGCACAAAATAACAATAACAGGGGCACTAAGGTTTCCACAGTTTCCGCGACCAATTAAACATCTACTAGCAAATATTGCAAAGTAATGAAGGACCAGAAAATGTATGCTAGTAATTCTTGCATTGGAAACTTTCCTTGTTTCCCCTACAACAATCATATCAATAAACCCTTCCACATCATTACAATGTGGTTCCTCTATGCTGCCCGTAAATGGTATCTTACCGACCCGGCAGAAATCAAAAAGGGACATCTCCTCATGCTCATCATATAAGTAAAATTCCACTGAAGGTGGTGATCTCCTAGCATGGAAATGAAAATTTTGCATGAAAATATTAGTGAGTAAGAGATACTGTTTGCGCTGGTTGCAGAGGAAGTCGGTGAGGCCCGCATTCTCAGCCAAATAATAAAAATCATCATGAATACCAGCTGCTGTCAAGAACTCATCACAAGGCCATTCACACAGCCGAACTTCCATGGTGCGAGGGAGATTATATTTGGGCCTCTTATCCTCTTCACTTTTCTTATCCCTCGAGCTTCGGCTCGAAGAGCCCCTCAAAAATCTCTTCATCATTCTCTAAAAATTTCTGAATTTTTTAGTAACTTAAAATAAAAGTGAACCAAACTCAACAAAACTGATAGCAACTACTTCTACATGTGCCTAGAGACTATATCATGCATTCGAACTACTTGGGACCATATAAATTTGACATGCAAGCTCAAGAACAGGGTCACCTAGGCAGCAAAAAATTGCAATGAATAAAGCACTAGAACAAAAACTAATTGGACCATTGGAGGAGTCACATACCGAAGAACAATCTCCCAAAGCAGTTTTGTGAGTGGAGCTTTGAACAAGGAGATCGAAAATCACAGCAAAATGAGCAAGAACTCGTGCTTGAGCTGGTTGGTGATTTTTTTGGGGAGGAAGAAGGAGTGTGTGGTCGCTGGAATAAGTGGAGGGGAGCCACCAGGGGCCCACGAGGCAGGGGGCGTGCCCAGGGGGTGGGCGCGCCCTGCGCCCTCGTGCCCAGGTGGCTGCCCCCTCTGGTGTGTTCTCAGTGCCAAATATTCTCAAATATTATAGAAAAAATCATATTTCATTTTCAGGGCATTTGGAGAACTTTTATTTTCGGGGTATTTTTTTATTGCACGGATAATTCAGAAAACTGACAGAAAATACTATTTTTGCTTTATTTAATCTAAATAACAGAAAGTAAAAGGAGGGTACAGAGAGTTGTGCTTTCTAACTTCATCCATCTCATGCTCATCAAAAGGAATCCACTAACAAGGTTAATCAACTCTTGTTAACAAACTCATTACGAATCGCATGAAACCGGAGAAGTTTTGAATAGCACTAGGTTACCTCAACGGGGATATGCACGTCCCCAACAATAAGAATATCATATTTCTTCTTGACAGTACGAAGAGGAAATTCAAAACCTCCAATAGTAATAGATGGAATTTTTCCAATAGAATTGATACTGTGGACTTGAGGTTGTTTCCTCGGAAAGTGTACCATATGCTCATTTCCATTAACTTGAAAAGTGACATTGCCTTTGTTGCAATCAATAACAGCCCCTACAGTATTCAAAAAGGGTCTACCAAGGATAATCGACATACTATCGTCCTCGGGAATATCAAGAATAACAAAGTTCGTTAAAATAGTAACGTTTGCAACCACAACATGCACATCCTCACAAATACCGACAGGTATAGCGGTTGATTTATCAGCCATTTGCAAAGATATTTCAGTAGGTGTCAACTTATTCAAATCAAGTCTATGATATAAAGAGAGAGGCATAACACTAACACCGGCTCCAAGATCACATAAAGCAGTTTTAACGTAGTTTCTTTTAATGGAGCATGGTATAGTTGGTACTCCTGGATCTCCTAGTTTCTTAGGTATTCCACCCTTAAAAGTATAATTAGCAAGCATGGTGGAAATTTCAGCTTCCGGTATCTTTCTCTTATTTGTAACAATATCCTTCATATACTTAGCATAAGGATTCATTTTAAGCATATCAGTAAAACGCATACGCAAGAAGATAGGTCTAATAATTTCAGCAAAGCGCTCAAAATCCTCATCATCCTTTTTCTTGTATGGTTTAGGAGGAAAGGGCATGGGTTTCTGAACCCATGGCTCTCTTTCTTTTCCATGCTTCCTAGCAAAAAAGTCTCTCTTATCATAACGTTGATTCTTTGATTGTGGGTTATCAAGATCAACAACAGGTTCAATTTCTACATCATTGTTATTGCTAGGTTGAGCATCAACACGAACATCATCATTAACATTATCACTAGGTTCATGTTCATCACCAGATTGTGTTTCAGCATCAGAGATAGAAATATCATTGGGATTGTCAGGTGTGTCTACAACAGGTTCACTAGAAGCATGCAAAGTCCTATCATTTTTCTTTTTCTCCTTCTTAGAAGGACTAGGCATATCAACATTAGTTCTCTAAGAATCTTGCTCAATTCTCTTGGGGTGGCCTTCAGGATAAAAAGGTTCCTGAGTCATTTTACCCCCTCTAGTCATAACTCTAACAGCATTATCATTCTTCTTACTATGTAATTCATTGAGCAAATCATTTTGAGCTCTAAGCACTTGTTCTACTTGAGTGGTAACCATAGAAGCATGTTTACTAATGAGTTTAAGTTCACCTTTAACACTAGACATATAATCACTCAAGTGTTCCATCATATAAGCATTATGTTTCAATTATCTACCAACATAAGCATTGAAGTTTTCTTGTTTGACAATAAAATTATCAAACTCATCTAAGCATTGGCTAGCAGACTTATAACGAGCAATATCACTTTCATCAAATCTATAGAGAGAATTTACCTTTACTACCCGTGTCGGGATATCAAGACCATGTATATCTTCAACATGCGGCAAATTAAGACCACGTATTTCTTCAATAGGAGGTAAATTCTTAACATCTTCAGTTTTAATACCTTTTTCTTTCATAGATTTCTTTGCCTCTTGCATATCTTCAGGACGGAGAAATAGAATACCCCTTTTCTTCGGCGTTGGCTTAGGAGTTGGTTCAGGAAGTGTCCAATTATTTTCATTAGTCAACATATTATTCAATAGCAATTCAGCTTGATCAACTGTTCTTTCCCTGAAAACACAACCAGCACAACTATCCAGGTGGTCTCTGGAAGCATCGGTTAGTCCATTATAAAAGATATCAAGTATTTCATTTTTATTGAGAGGGTGATGAGGCAAAGCATTAAGTAATTGGAGAAGCCTCCCCCTAGCTTGTGGGAGACTCTCTTCTTCAATTTGCACAAAATTATATATTTACCTTAAAGCAGCTTGTTTCTTATGAGCGGGGAAATATTTAGCAGAGAAGTAATAAATCATATCCTGGGGACTACGCACACAACCAGGATCAAGAGAATTAAACCATATCTTAGCATCACCCTTTAATGAGAACGGAAATAATTTGAAAATATAGTAGTAGCGAGTTTTCTCATCATTAGTGAACAGGGTAGCTATATCATTTAATTTAGTAAGATTTGCCACAACAGTTTCAGATTCAACCAAAGTAATTATCTCATGATCAATAGAGAAATCATAATCCTTATCAGTTACAAAGATAGGTGAAGTAGCAAAAGCAGGGTCATATTTCATTCTAGCATTCAGAGATTTTTCTTTCAGCTCAGCTAATAATTTATTAAGATCATTCCTATCATTGCAAGCAAGAAAGTCTCTAGCAGTTTCTTCATCCATAACATAATCCTCAGGCACAATAGGCAATTCAAATCTAGGGGGAGAATCTTCATCATCACTTTCATCAATATTATCAGTTTCAATAATTTCATTCTCTATAGCCCTAGCAAGTTGTTCATCAAGAAATTCACCTAGTGGCACAGTAGTATCAAGCATAGAAGTAGTTTCATCATAAGTATCATGCATAGTAGAAGTGGCATCATCAATAACATGCGACATATCAGATTAATAGCAGAAGCAGGTTTAGGTGTTGCAAGCTTACTCAAAACAGAAGGTGAATCAAGTGCAGAGCTAGATGGCAGTTCCTTACCTCCCCTTGTAGTTGAGGGAAAAATCTTAGTTCTTTCGTCTTTCAAATTCCTCATAGTGACGAGCATATATAAATCCCAAGTGACTCAAAGAATAGAGCTATGCTCCCCGGCAACGGCGCCAGAAAATAGTCTTGATAACCCACAAGTATAGGGGATCGCAACAGTTTTCGAGGGTAGAGTATTCAACCCAAATTTATTGATTCGACACAAGGGGAGCCAAAGAATATTCTCAAGTATTAGTAGTTGAGTTGTCAACTCAACCACACTTGGATAACTTAATATCTGTAGCAAAGTATTTAGTAGCAAATTAATATGATAGTAGCGGTAACAGTGGCAAAAGTAACAGTAGCAGTTTTGGTTTTGTAGTGATTGTAATAGTATCGACGGAAAACTAAATAAGCGAAGAACAATATGTGAAAAGCTCGTAGGCATTGGATCGGTGATGGAGAATTATGCCGGATGCGATTCCTCATGTAATAGTTATAACATAGGGTGACACAGAACTAGCTCCAGTTCATCAATGTAATGTAGGCATGTATTCCGAATATAGTCATCCGTGCTTATGGAAAAGAACTTGCATGGCATCTTTTGTCCTACCCTCCCGTGGCAGCGGTGTCCTATTGGAAACTAAGGGATATTAAGGCCTCCTTTTAATAGAGTACCGGACCAAAGCATTAACACTTAGTGAATACACGAACTCCTCAAACTACGGTCATCACCGATAATGATCCCGATTATTGTCACTTCGGGGTTAACGGATCATAACACATAATAGGTGACTGTAGACTTGCAAGATAGGATCAAGAACTCACATATATTCATGAAAACATAATAGGTTCAGATCTGAAATCATGGCACTCGGGCCCTAGTGACAAGCATTAAGCATAGCAAAGTCATAGCAACATCAATCTCAGAACATAGTGGATACTAGGGATCAAACCCTAACAAAACTAACTCGATTACATGGTAAATCTCATCCAACGCATCACCGTCCAGCAAGCCTACGATGGAATTACTCACGCACGGCGGTGAGCATCATGAAATTGGTGATGGAGGAAGGTTGATGCTGACGATGGCGACGGATTCCCTCTCCGAGCCCCGAACGGACTCGTGTCAGCCCTCCCGAGAGAGATTAGGCTTGGCAGCGGCTCCGTATCGTAAAACGCGATGAATCCTTCTCTCTGATTTTTTCTTCCCGAACATGAATATATAGAGTTGGTGTTGATGTCGGTGGAGCACCAGGGGGCCCACGAGGCAGGGGGCGCGCCCCCAACCCTCGTGGACAGGGTGTGGGCCCCCTGGGGCATTGATTCTTTCGCCAGTATTTTTTATTAATTCCAAAAATATTCTCCATGAAGTTTCAGGTCATTCCGAGAACTTTTATTTCTGCACAAAAATAACACCATGGCAGTTCTGCTGAAAACAGCGTCAGTCCGGGTTAGTTCCAGCCAAATCATGCAAGTTAGAGTCCTAAACAAGGGCAAAAGTGTTTGGAAAAGTAAATACGACAGAGACGTATCAAGAATCTTCATGAAAAATTATGTATTGGCATCATGGGCAGCTAGCAGGAAGATTAAGGAATCTACTACTCCTTGGACTATAAGTAAAATTCTGGCTGATTTCTTCTGCTACTCCTCAGATCTTCAGTCCTAGGTGTTTTACATCTCTAGGGAGATCAATGGTATTGCACACAATGTAGCTCACCAGGTTCTAACATCAATGGTAGAACCTGATATATGTTGTTTCGCTTCAGCTCATCGGAATATGACTTGCCCTGTAGTTTCTCTTCTCTCTTCTTTTCAATTTCAGGGCTTTGTAATTCATGCTATACGTTGTTACTGAGCTGAAATGAGAAACTTTGGCGCCTCGTGCACCCTCTATTGTTCAAAAAAGAACACAAGTGTTCAAGGTCGACCCTCACTTCTCCAATGCATAACTTCCAATCGCTTCCCTTTTGTGAAAAAGTTTTTAAGTTCCCCCCTATATTTTTTTGTTTTTAAACTTTATAAAAGCACTCAACAGAAATAAATGACTCTCTAAAACTTCCAACTTGTCTCCGCTTTCTTTTAAGCCATTAAGCTAGGCATAAAGTGCTCAAGTAATGGATCCACCCGGATCCCAAGGTATATCAAAGCCAATTTGAATCAACAATTATTTAGCATTTAGTAGTGAGCACAAAGAAACATATATATATATATATATATATATATATATATATATATATATATATATATATATATATATATATATATATATACTCTTCCTATGCGTCAGCATGTCATACAAGAACAATTCATGCACATCAAGTGAAGGTCAGTACATAGCATCAGTAGTTTCTTGCAATTTTATCATGTTGGAAACATAAAGAGGCGGAGATGTAGTTCCTCTCTCATAATAATTGCAAGTAGGAGCAGCAAGCACATGCATATTATATTTATTAAAATCATCATGTGCAAAGGTAAAAGGCAACCCTTCAATATAATCCTTAATAAGTGCAAACTTCTCCGATATAGTGTAGTTGGGACAATTCAAAAAGATAATAGGACTATCATGTGTGGGTGCAATAGCAACAATGTCATTCTTAACATAAGGAACTATAGCAAGTTCATCTACATAAGCATAATTCATACTGGAATCATGGCCACAAGCATAGCAAGCATCATCAAAAAGGGATATTTCAAACGAATCAACGGGATCATAGAAATTATCATGGCATTCATCCTTCTGTAAGAACGAAGGGGCATTAAATAATGTATAAGTTGAAGAGTTACTCTCATTAGAACGTGGGAACGGGTAGCTACTCCGCTCTTCCTCCTTTTGTTCTTCGCTCTCCTCATCATCTTTTTCATCCAATGAGCTCACATTTTCATCAATTCCTTCTTCCATAGACTCCTGCAAAATATTAATCTCTTCTTGGATAGCGGACATCTCTCAATAAATTCATCAATATCGTAATTATATTTATAATTATCATAGCAGTATTTAAGGATGGCAAAAATTTCAGGTCTATAAACATCATCATCAAAAGCTTCATACTTTTCAAACAAAGATTCAATTTCATAAGCACCCTTAAAAGCAACAAATTCTTCTATTCATTCCACACCATAGTAATCATATATACCTTTAGCATAAGAAGCTAAGGTTTCATTATCATTAAATTCACATGAAAAGGGAAGATGTGAAGTGTTCATCCTAGAGCAACAAGGATAATCATATCTCAAGCATAAATCCCGAGCATACCAATGCAACATATAAATTTGATCCCATAAAAGTTTCCCTTTTTGTGTCAACTGATAATGCCTAAAGTATTCACGTTGATCCAACGTTACTCCCATTATCATGTTGAATGGGGTTTTCTCAGATTATCAAAGTAGTGCATAATATTTTTCACATAACGAGCATCGAGGGCTTTAGGAGGTTCCCCATCTCCATGAGTAGCTAGTACCACTAATTTTTTTGGTGTTTCGTGTTCCATATCCATAACTAAAGATAGATAAAAACTTAGAACAGAAAATAAAAACTACTTAGTGATAAAGCAAACAAGCACACACGAGAATATTCACCCCCACGCTATTGCTACCCGGCAATTGTGCCAGAAAAAGGTCTTGATAACCCACAAGTATAGGGGATCAATTGTAGCCCCTTTCGATAAGTAAGAGTGTCGAACCCAATGAGGAGCTAAAGGTAGAACAAATATTCCATCAAGTTCTATCGACCACCGAAACAACTCTACGCACACTTGACGTTCGATTTACCGGAAACAAGTATGAAACTAGAAGTACTTTGTAGGTGTGATAGGCTAGGTTTGCAAGATAATAAAGAGCACGCAAATAAAATCTAGGGGTTGTTTAGATCAGGACACAACTAAGTTAGTTTTAGTAGATAGCTTTTGTCAACAAGAAAGTTATTTGTCCCTAGGCAATCGATAACAAGTACCGGTAATCATTCTTGTAATTTTATATGAGGGAGAGGCATGAGCTAACATACTTTCTCTACTTGGATCATATGCACTTATGATTGGAACTCTAGCAAGCATCCGCAACTACTAAAGATCATTAAGGTCGTGAAACCCAACCATAGCATTAAGTATCAAGTCCTCTTTACTCCCATATGCCATAACCCACTTATCCGCGTTTGGGCTGTTGTCATCCCCATAACACCGGCAATAAGTAAACCATGAACATATTACAACACCCTACAAAGGGGCCCCTCACGCTTATGGAGACGGAGGCACCGTGAGACAGCACCATAAAAAAATATACAATCATACCAACCAAGATCACGATTAACCCATGGGACAAAACGGATCTACTCAAACATCATAGGATAACCATCGATCATTGGGAAATAATATATGGAGTTGAGCACCATGTTTAAGTAGAGATTATAGCGGGGGGGAGGTGTTACACCGCTGCATAGGGGGGGGGGAATTTGGTGTTGACGATAGCAAGATTGTTGATGTAGATCGCCGTCCCGATAGTTGCCCCGGCGGCACTCCAGCGCCACTGGGAGAGAGGGGGAGAGAACTCCCCTCCTTCTTCTTACTTAGCCTCCCCCCTAGATGGGAGGAGAGTTCCCCATGTGGTCCATAGCCTCCATGGCCGCGGAGGGGCAGGAGCCCCTCCGAGATTGGATCTCCCTCTCTGTTCTCTTCTGTTTCGTGTTCCCCAGATCTGGCTCAAAACCGTTTCTTATATTCCCAGAGATCCGTAACTCCGATTGCGTTGAGATTTTAACTCGATTTTTTTACGGATATAAGCTTCCTTGTGCTTGAAGTAGAGCTCCAATCGAAGTTCGAGGAGGGCACAACCCACCTCCACGCGCTTGGCTCAAGGGTCGGATCCCGGTGGGTTGTGCCCACCAAGGGCCTCCGTTTGCGGTGATTCCAACACCCAAAAATCACATGTATTCCAAAATAATTCTCCGTGAAATTTTATTGCATTTGGACTTCGTTTGATATGGATTTTCTGCGATACAAAAAACATGCAAAAAACAAGAACTAGCACTGGGCACTGGATCAATAGGTTAGTCCAATAAATCATATTAAAAAGACATATCACCTCCCATAGTTTCTGCGTGCTCCAAGTATTAGCAGGATACCAAGCGATGCCCCATCGAGATTGCAAAACACCAAAGGCATGCTCGACGTCCTTCCTAGCACTCTCTTGCTCTAGGGCAAATCTTTTCCTCTCCTCTCTGACAGGGTTGGGGATTGTCTTCACAATAGTGGTCCACTGAGGATAGATATCGTCACCCAGGTAGTATCCTTTGTCGTAGTTGTGGCCGTTGATAGTAAAGTTCGCCGGTGGGCTGTTGCCTTCGGCAAGCCTAGAAAACACCAGCGAGCGCTGAAGCACATTAATATCATTGTGTGATCCGGCCATGCCAAAGAAAGAGTGCCAGATCCAAAGATCTTGAGACGCAACGGCCTCAAGTATGACAGTGCAAGCCCTGACATGGCCCTTATACTGCCCTTGCCAAGCGAAGCGCAGTTCTTCCACTCCCAAGCATGCGCCTATGCTTTGCCAAGCATCCTCGAAGCCCTGCTAGCATTCATGGCCAACAAACGGGTTGTATCTTCAGGAGTCGGCTCTCTCAAGTACTCAGGGCCAAACACAGCAATAACAGCCTTGCAGAACTTATACAAGGAGTCTAGGCATGTAGACTCGCGACTCATCAATGAGATCATCAGGCACTCCATATGCAAGCATTTGGATGGCAGCAGTGCATTTTTTATAAGAGGAGAAACCAATTTTTCCAAGGGCATCCTGTTTGCACTCGAAATAGTCACCATATCCGACCACTCCCTCTCTAATACGGTTGAAAAGATGCCTACTCATACGGAAACAGTGGCGGAATTTCTGATGTTTGAACAACGGGTTTGTTGTGTCAAAGTAGTCCTTCCAAAGAAGGAAATGCCCACTCTCTCGGTTGCGATTCAACGCCGGAAGGTGCCCCAGAATGGAGCCACGGAACGACGGGCGCTGGCTATTAAGGTGGTGATGGACCAACACGGCAGCCAAGATCTCCTCATCATCGTCAGACGAGGAATCGTCAGAGTCGCAAAGAAAATTTTGAAAAAAGAACTCGTCGGCGGAGTCCACTTTGTACCTAGGCAAACTGTCGAACAGCTTGCGGGCGTCGACAAAGGAGACGTCCGGCGAAGGGAGTCGCCGCCCTCGGACCAGCTAGCTGCCCTGGCGGCGTCCGACAAGCGTGCTGGTGAGGATCTGGACGGGGCGGCGTGGCGGATTCTTTGTCGCGGTCACGGTTGTGTCAGGGGAGCGGGGGTGGGAAGCTTTCGGTTCCCCGGCGGCAAGACGGCGGTGGCGGGCGATGTGGGAGGTGGTGGCGTTGCAGAGGGGATGTTGTGGCGCCGGCAGCTGGCAGAGCCACCAGAGAAATGGGCGGTGTGGGCGGTAGTGGTGGCGATGAAGGAGGCTGGCGAGGGCTTGTTGAAATGGGAGAGGATGGCCAATGTGCCACCGACCAGCGGGTTAGGGGGGAGGAGAAGGCGAGCGCGCGCGCGTCCGTCTCGTGTCCGCGCCGACACAAATCCGGCTCAAAATGGACCGGGAATGGGTCGCCCGCGGATGAAAAGCGGACGCGCATCCGTTTGGGTCGGCGCGTTGGGCCGACTTTTGTGTCCATGCCAACCCAAACGGACGCCCGCGGACGAAATGGGTTGCCCCGTTGGAGTTGCTCTTAAAACTTTCAATCTTGATTATCAACCCTAAACATGACATTGATCTACTGATCAATAATAAAGAGATCTATTGCAATCAAAATTGGCTACTGATACCATTGTTGGATCTAATGCATCAATTGGATGCTAACAACATGATGAAATTGCATCTAGATCACCCAATAAACATGAACAGAGATGGGTTTAGAGATCCTTTACATGTCACAACAGTGGACATGATCGCCTGCTCGGTGCAGGTGCGATGGAGGGGTGATCTAATCGAGGTAGATGACCTGGACGTCCTGATGCCCTCAGGACACCACAGACACTGGCCTGGGACGAGGACGACTGGATTAGGTCTTCCCGTCGCTGTAGCACCCCCAAGAACTGATAGGGTTTTTTGGTATAGGGAGGAGAGTGAATCCTGGCGTGAATTGTGATCGGCATAGGTTTGCCAGCTCTCTCCCGTATCCCCTTATGTGGCGCTGGTGACAGGGGACCTAAACCATGCGTTGGCTTGGGTGCCCCCGTTCAGGGCGCTTCAGTTGGGATAAAAGTCCACGTACGTTGGTGTGTGGGCCTTTTCCATTAACATTATTCTTTCCCTTGTTTCGTTAGACTATTAGATTTAACTGGCATGTACAGCCGTCAGGTCAAACCAACATTCACAAGACATATGTCTACTAGCCTAAAAAATTCATTTCCAAAATGAAAACACAAATTGAGAAATAAAAAAGACAAATTCTACAAGAATTGTGTCACAAAAGAGAAAAGCAAATATGACATTGTTCAGATGTAGATTTGTCTTATTTGTTTCTCGATGTATATTTCAAGTTTGGATTAGAATTTTTTTAGGGATGGTAGACAGATGTCGCTTGAACATCCACAGATTTTTTTTGATTTTTTTCAACGCAAATTTTGAGGTTTGAAATGTGGTATCATGGTATCATGTGATGCTTGGTATTGTTGGAATATGAGCAAATTACTACGAGATTTAATCCGAATAAATAGGAAATAGATCATGACAGCAATAGCAGAGATTAAACTAATCATGCGAACTAGCATAGTAGATGAACAGATCACATCTAGGGCACATACTAGAAACATGAATTCTACCATGATCTTGAACAAGAAGGATAGAATCACATACGGTGCAGCGGGTGCAGCACCGCCGGCGTTGACGTTGTCGCCCATGTCGTCGAGGATGAGGTTGCCGAGGTCGGGGAAGAAGTCGTCGTTGCCCGCGATCGCGAAGTCGCTCCCCAAAAACCTGATCGCCCCTCTCCCGTACAGGATCACGAGAGGCGGGGTTCCGGAGGCCTGCTGTCCCTTCTCCCGGTGCACGCCGAAAGGAGGGACGGAGAAGACTTGCTTGGCGGCTCAATGATCTGGAACGGTGGTGAGAAACCATACGAAGCGGCGGCGGCTAGGGTAGACGTCTGCCTGACTATATAGTGCGGGCCGGGTAGGTCGTGGGAGTAAACCCCACGTCCGAGTCGTCACGATCCAAAAGAATCGGAAACGTTTAGTAATTAACGCGTCCGTTAATTATTCATTAATGACTCATTAATTTTTTCCGAGCAGCAAAAATATAGACAACGTGCATAGCTCTGTCCTCGGCTCGGCTCAATCCCGCAACCCGCGGTGCGTCGTGACGAGGCGTGGCGTGGCGAGGCGAGGCGAGCGAGGAGGAGGAGCGCGCGTGTAGGTCTCTTCTTCTCATGCTCATACAAGTGGTAGAAGAGCTCACCTTATAAAGAGGTGCCACTCTCTCTCAACTTACGGGGTGGGACTAAACTTTAGTCTCACTCACTCCACTCACATGTGTGCATGAATGGGCCAAGAGAATTTCAGAATTTTAGTTGGGCTTTGGGCCAAAGGCCTACTAGAAAAATTCCAACAATCCCCCACAAAGTCTCATTGGCACATCTCATCATTTAGTTCCAAAACATTGTTTATATACCGATGCTTAGTGGAGACTGTGAAGTTGAACTTCCACTTAGAGATTTATGCTACACTAGATCACAACTTGAATAGTGCACTATGCCTTGAACTACAAGTTTTCTGCGAGACTAGTTTCACACAAATTCTTGACCGATACTGGGCTGCCGCAAGGCTTCCCATGGTGGAGCGTATACATCATACTCCGTGGCCTTTTCATGAATTTATTAGAGAACACCCAATTCTCACAGATCGCGACGTTAACAAATAAATTCATATAAGTGTGTTCCTCGGAAGATGTTCTGCAGACAACATCTCTGCTTACCCTAATAAGCCACTTGGAACACATTAAGATAAGAATCAACCCGCCATGCAGATCAGGAGAGTATTGCATCTTCACGGAGTGGGATAGGTAATATAGGGATACTCTCCTCCCAGCTGACCAACAGCTTGTCTCCCACTTCTACTTCACGGGATCTCCGATCACATAGAGTGGGTTACCACTATGGACAACTCATGCGGTGGGTCTCAGACCCATCTCCATCAATGCATTATCTATCACATTACGTGATAGACCCTTTGTGAAGGGATCTGCCAAGTTTTTCGACGTTTGGATATAATCCAACGTAATAACTCCAGAGTTCCTCAATTTTCTGATAGATTTTAGTCTCCTCTTCACATGCCTTGAGGACTTCATTAATCCTTAGAACTTTTTATCTTGACGATCACAGTTTGATTATCACAGTTCATCAGGATAGGGGGTATTGGTTTTTCAACCATAGGTAAGTCCATCAAAAGCTCACGAAGCCACTCTGCTTCAACAATGGCAGTGTCTAATGCTGTGAGTTCTGCTTCCATAGTTGACCTCGTTAAGATGGTCTGCTTGCAAGACTTCCAGGAAACAGCACCACCACCAAGTGTAAAAACATAACCACTTGTGGCCTTAATCTCATCAGATATCCAGTTCGAGTCACTATAATCCTCCAGTACCCTTGTATACCCGGTGTAGTGAATCCCATAGCGTGCCTTTCAAGTAGCACATAACTCTCTCAAGTGCATGCCAATGATCATCTCCCGGTTTTGACACAAACCGACTCAGCTTGCTAACAGCAAACGAGAAGTCAGGCCTCGTGGCACTCGCCAAATACATAAGCGAGCCAATATTCTGAGAATACCTCAGTTGATCTCTAGCAATCCGTTGATTCTTTCGAAGCAACACACTAGCATCATATGGAGTTGGAGAAGGTGTGCAGTCGCTATACCCAAAACGACTCAAGACCTTTTCCACATAGTGAGACTGAAGTAGTGTGATCCCACCATTCTCATCTCTCAACAGCTTGATTTTTAAGATAACATCAGCTACTCCTAGATCCTTCATCTCAAAACAGCGAGATAAGAAATCCTTAACCTCCTTGATTAAATCAAGTTTGGTTCCAAAGATCAATATGTCGTCGACATACAGACAAAGAATAACTCCTTCGCCCCCACCATAGCGATAGTACACGCACTTGTCGCCATCGTTTACTACAAAGCCGGCAGTAGTTAATGTTCTTTCGAACTTATCATGACACTCTTTAGGAGCTTGTTTAAGGCCATATAAAGACTTTAATAACTTGCACACCTTTCCTTCCTGACCAGGTACTACAAAACCATCTGGCTGATCCATGTAAATTTCCTCCTTCAACTCTCCATTGAGGAAAGCTGTCTTAACGTCCATTTGATGAACGAGAAGATCACGTGAGGCAGCCAAAGGATAGTAGCACCAATTGTGGTCGAGATAGCCACAGTGACTAAGTATCAAAGAAGTCTTCACCTTCTTTCCGTGTATAACCCTTGGCCACAAGCCGTGCCTTGTACTTTTCAATCGTACCATCAAGTCTAAGCTTCTTCTTGAACACCCACTTACATCCTACAGGTTTGCACCCATAAGGACGACCAGTGATCTCCAGTGCCGTTAGCTAAGATGGAATCCATCCTGCCTACGTCATGCTTCCTTCCATGAGTCGACATCGGAGATGCATAGGCTTCAAATAGTCCTGGGTGTGTCATCCACGAGGTACACAATGAAATCATCACCAAAGGACTTAGCAGTCCTTTGTCTCTTACTCCTCACAGGAGTTCCGTTGTCACCCTCAACAGGATTCTCAACGTGTTCCATCGCAATGGTGGGTTCAGGAATTACAGCGAATTCCGCACTAGATGGAGTAGGTATCTCCTGATTTGATGAACTCGACATATCCTTCATAGGAAATATGTCCTCAAAGAAAGTTGCATCATTCGACTCCATAATCGTACCAACATGCATGTCGGATACCTAAGATTTTATTATCAAAAATCTATAGCCGATGCTATGAAAAGCATAGCCCAGAAGAACACAATCCACAGTTTTTGGTCCAAGCTTGCGCTTCTTGGGAATTGGTATATTGACTTTCGCCAAACAACCCCAAGTACGTAGGTAAGAGAGTTTCAACCTTTTCCTTTCCCATTCCTCAAATGGAGTCATGGTCTTATGCTTTGTGAGAACTCGGTTTAGGACATGACACGCAGTCATTAGCGCCTCCCCCCACCATTCCTTGGATAGACCCGAAGTGTCTAACATGGTGTTAACCATATCAGTTAGAGTTCGGTTCTTTCTTTCGGCTACCCCATTTGACTGGGGTGAGTAGGGAGGCGTCCTATCATGGATTATACCATGTTCCGCACAAAACAGATCAAATTCATTAGAAAAATACTCTCCACCATGATCGGACCTAAGCCGTCTAATTTTTCGATCAAGTTGGTTCTCTGCCTCAGCTTTATAGTTTTTGAAGAAAGTCAAAGCCTCATCTTTTGATTTCAGAAGATACACATAACAATATCTAGTGGAGTCATCAATCAACTTCATGAAGTATCTCTTTCCACCTTTTGTCAACACGCCATTCATCTCACAAAGATCAGAATGTATAAGCTCTAGTGGTGCCAAGTCTCTTGCCTCTGCAGTCTTATGGGACTTGCGAGGTTGCTTAGCTTGCACACATACTTGGCACTTAGAGCCTTTGACAATAGAGATTTTCGAATTAAATTCATATTGGCTAGCCGTCATGCAACCAAAGTTAATGTGACAAAGTCGTGAATGCTAAATATCGACTCATTGTTGTGGCAAACATTATTAATAACTTTAGTGCAAATATCGACAAAGACAAAGTGGAACAAGCCTCCGCTCTCATAGACTTTTCCAACAAATTGTCCATACTTAGAAATTACAACTTTATTGGATTGAAAACCAACTTAAAACCATCTCGACATAAACGGGAACCGCTAACTAGATTTTTATTGATGGACGGCACATGATGAACGTTCTTGAGACGACGGTCTTCCTCAAGTAAACTTCAGATCGACCGCACCAACACCTCGAATGATGGCATGTGACCCGTTCCCCATCAAGACGGACAAGTCCCATGGCCTGGTAAGAAGAAAACATGGAGGCGTCAAGACAAACAAGTACATTGGCACCGTGTCAATTAACCAATCGGGGTTTGGAATCTTGAAGGATGGTAGGAAAAATCATCAGAGCTCGATTCCTTCATATCGATATCACGATGACAACATTAGCGGACTTGCCGCTCTTCTCATGTTCACGCCCTCAAAGCGGTTAGGACACTTCGAGCCCAAAGATTAGGATCATCGCAGACATGGCAAAGTCCCTTCCCCTTCTTATGAGAATTCTTCTTGAAGTTGGTAGAATGTGATGGCTTGTTCTTTGTATCAAACTTGCCTTTGCCCTGAGTTTTGTTCTTGTTGTTTTTGAACTTGTTGCGCTGGAAGTTCTTCTTATGTACCATGTGGGCACTAGAACCTCCCTCAGCAACTCGAGCACGTGTGTCCTTTGCTCTCGCCTTCTCTTCAACATCAAGAGTACCAATGAGATCCGCAACGGAAAAATCCTGTCTCCTGTGTTTCAAGGAAGTAGCAAAATTGTTCCACGAAGGTGGAAGCTTGGCAATGATGCCTCCGGCAACAAATTTTTCCGGCAACACACACTTGAAGTACTCAAGTTCTTTTATGAAGCGATCAGATCTCATGAGCCTGCTGTACAACAGGGCGCTCATCAGTCATCTTGTAGTCATAGAATTGCTCCATGACGTACAAATCGCTGCCGGCGTCCGAGGCACCAAACTTGGCC
This sequence comes from Aegilops longissima, assembly GCA_021605205.1. Lineage (NCBI taxonomy): Eukaryota > Viridiplantae > Streptophyta > Magnoliopsida > Poales > Poaceae > Aegilops > Aegilops longissima. The sequence goes on from CM038677.1 coordinate 159,863,172, forward strand.
TCGAGCGCAGCCCACATGTCCTTGCTGTTGTCAAACGACATATACGAATCCACAATGGAGTCATCAAGAACACTCAGAAGAGCGCCTTTAAAGAGGGTATCGATCTTCTCAAAAGCTTCCAGCTGTGCTTGGTTAAGATCGCCTCGGGCTTGCCCTTGGTGGCGTCATAGCAGCCCATGGTCTCGAAACCAGAGATCTGCTGCTCTCGTCGCCACCTCTTATATTGCCCCTTAAAGGCAAAGGCTTCAGATCTTGAAGAAAACCACTCGGAGTAAATTTCCTATAATCAGGTTTTTGGATTGTTGGAAATATGAGCAAATTACTACGAGATTTAATCCGAATAAATAGGAAATAGATCATGACAGCAATAGCAGAGATTAAAATAATCATGCGAACTAGCATAGTAGATGAACAGATCACATCTAGGGCACATACTAGAAACATGAATTCTACCACGATCTTGAACAAGAAGGATAGAATCACATACGATGCAGCGGGTGCAGCACCGCCGGCGTTGATGTTGTCACCCATGTCGTCGAGGGTGAGGTTGCCGAGGTCGGGGAAGAAGTCGTCGTTGCCAGCAGTCACGCGAGTGCGCTCCCCAAAAAACTGATCGCCCCTCTCCCGTACAGGATCACGAGAGGCGGGTTCCGAGGCCTCGCTGTCCCTTCTCCCAAAGGCACGAAAGGAGGGATGGAGAAGACTTGCTTGGTGGCGCAATGATCCGAACGGTGGTGAGAAACCATACTAAGCGGCGGCGGCTAGGGTAGACGTCTGCTGACTATATAGTGCGGGCGGGTAGGTCGTGGGAGTAAACCCCACGTCCGAGTCGTCACGATCCAAAAGAATCGGAACGGTTCAGAATTAACGCGTCCATTAATTATTAATTAATGACTCATTAATTTTTCCCGAGCACAAAAATATAGACAACGTGCATAGCTCGTCTCGGCTCTGCTCAATCCCGCACCCAGCAGCGGCGTGACGAGGCGTGGCGTGGCGAGGCGAGCGAGGAGGAGGAGCGCGCGTGTAGGTCTCTTCTTCTCATGCTCATACAAGTGGTAGAAGAGCTCACCTTATAAAAAGGTGCCACTCTCTCTCAACTTTCGGGGTGGGACTAAACTTTAGTCTCACTCACTCCACTCACATGTGTGCATGAATGGGCCAAGAGAATTTCAGAATTTTAGTTGGGCTTTGGGCCAAAGGCCTACTAGCAAAATTCCAACAATCCCTCACAAAGTCTCATTGGCACATCTCATATTTAGTTCCAAAACATTGTTTATATACCGGTGCTTAGTGGAGACTATGAAGTTGAACTTCCACTTAGAGATTTATGCTACACTAGATCACAACTTGAATAGTGGACTATGCCTTGAACTACAAGTTTTCATGAGACTAGTTTCACACAAATTCTTGACCGATCTTTGGGTTGCCGCAAGGCTTCCCTGGTGGAGCGTATCGTCATACTCCGTGTCCTTTTCATGATTTTATTAGAGAACACCCAATTCTCACATCTCGCGACATTAACAGTCAAATTCATATAGGTGTGTTCCTCGAAGATGTTCTGCAGGACAACATCTCTGCTTACCGAATAAGCCACTTGGAACACATTAAGATAAGTATCAACCTGCCATGCGGTCGGAGAGTATTGCATCTTCACGGAGTGGGATAGGTAATATAGGGATACTCTCCTCCCAGCTGACCAACAGCTTGTCTCCCACTTCTACTTCTCGGGATCTCCGATCACATAGAGTGGGTTACCACTATGGACAACTCATGCGGTGGGTCTCAGACCCATCTCCATCGATGTATTATCTATCACATTACGTGATAGAACCTTTGTGAAGGGATCTGCCAAGTTTTTCAACGTTTGGATATAATCCAACGTAATAACTCCGGAGTTCCTCAATTTTCTGACAGATTTTAGTCTCCTCTTCACATGCCTTGAGGACTTCATAAAATCCTTAGAACTGTTTATCTTGACGATCAAAGTTTGATTATCACAGTTCATCGGGATAGGGGGTATTGGTTTTTCAACCATAGGTAAGTCCATCAAAAGCTCACGAAGCCACTCTGCTTCAACAAAGGATGTTGTCTAATGTTGTGAGTTCGCTTCCATAGTTGACCTCGTTAAGATGGTGCGCTTGCAAGACTTCCACGAAACAGCGCCACCACCAAGTGTAAAAACATAACCACTTGTGGCCTTAATCTCATCAACATCGATATCCGATTCGAGTCACTATAACCCTCCAAAGACCTTGGATACCCGGTAGTGAATCCCATAGCTCATGATGCCTTTCAAGTAGTTCATAACTCTCTCAAGTGCATGCCAATGATCATCTCCCGTTTTGACACAAACCGACTCAGCTTGCTAACAAAGAAGCGAGATGTCGAGCCTCGTGGCACTCGCCAAATACATAAGCGAGCCAATAATGCGAGAATACCTCGGTTGATCTCTAGCAATCCGTCGATTCTTTCGAAGCAACACACTAGCATCATATGGAGTTGGAGAAGGTGTGCAGTCGCTATACCCAAAATGACTCAAGACCTTTTCCACATAGTGAGACTTAAGCAATGTGATCCCACCATTCTCATCTCTCAACAGCTTGATTTTTCATCCGATGACAACATTAACGGGACCCGGCCGGCCGGACTAGTTCGGTGCATTGCTTGTGCGATCCTTGCTTCTTGCGGTGGTCAGTCAGATTCAACATTCACACACAGCACGGATGCACGGCCTTCTTGCTGTCGTGCCACCAATGCTCGCGTAATTGCGACCGTGCTGTGTTGCATGCTGCCCGACGTACTGCCCGATTTCGAAATGTGAAAATTGACAAATCTACACGCGCGTACTACGATTGGTTTTGATGGCAACGTGCTGAAGACGGAGAGTGGGTACTGGACAAGTATTCAAGTAAGTAGGATCATGCACACAAGATTGGAGGAGGAATGCTCGAACGCAGCCTGGGAGAGACCGTGCACTCGTGGTCCGATCGGCACGATGTTACGTAGGTAGAAGCCTAGAGTCGGTTTAATGAAGGTATATACGCTAGCTAAGCACCATTTAGTAGTAGGGACCTTATGCAAGTACGTACTACTACACAGTTGGCTAGCTCGATCGGAAGCGAGACTTATGAGAAAATCCGCACCCCAAGGACACGTACAAATCGGGTATGCCTAGTGTGAGAAGTGTTTACCGTTTGGTTTTGGATGAACTCCACAGTGGGCAGGTGGCTACTTCAAAGCCATCGTCTAGATGGCACGCGAGAAGGCTGGAATGCCCTTTGGTCATGCTCCGCGCCCCCCAAAGTCCCGAGGTTTGCATGGCGCCTTGCAAACAATTCCCTTGCGATGTGGTGTAATAAGAAGAAATATAAGTTGGAGACGAGTTCGATTTGCCCTATTTGGGTTGCTGATGATGAAGACTCCTTCCATACGTTTTGTATCTACACAAATGCAAGAGTCCTATGGCAAGCTAAGGCTACTGAATGGACACTCCCGGATGTAACGATGATCAAACCAACTGGGCTTGATTGGTTCATCCAGCTGATCTGTGACATTGATGAGCCCACGCGGGTTAAATAGTTGATGCTGCTGTGGAGGATATAACACATTCGGAATGAGCTCGTGCACTTGAAGCCTGCTCCCTTAGTGGATGTCTCTGTCAGGTTGTAACATCCCAAATTTTCAATTTGGAATGTTATACATTAGGTCATCATGCATATCATATTTTTCTCGCATTTTTCCGATCCTCGAAAATTTCACGCAACTCAAGGACCCTCGGAGAGAGTTGGAAGTTTCATTATTTTCATATTTGGGATTTCTCAAATTTTGAAAATAGGATCATTGGATTTATTTAATTATCTTCATAAAGTTTTTCCTATACAAAATTTTGGAGAGGAATAATATGACTTTCCCAACATTTAGGAAAATGAAGATATTATAAATAAATCAAAATTTGGTTTTGAAAGATTTATTTTGCTTAGGCAAAATGAGCATTTAAAAATATATGCATGTTTGCGTTTTTAAGTTCATTTTGTTCGACTCATTTTTAGAAGTCGGGAAAATTATTTTATTAAAATCGGAGTTCATTTGACATTTTTTTAATTCGTTTGGTTTAAATTTAAAAAACGAAGCCCCCGGCCAAGGCCCACTGCCCAGCCAGCCAGGCCCCGCCCACGCCCACCTCCCTCTCTCTCACAGACGCCCGCTCGAAAGCAGCGTCCCGCCGCCGCCACGCCACCCGCCACCGAGTCCGCTCCCCTCGCCCCCCCCCCTCCCAAGGCAGCACACCCCCCTTCTTATAACCCGCCCCCCCCCCTCTCTCTCCCGCCCCACCGCCCTCCCAGCTTCGACCGAGCCCTTGCCGCCGAACCGCCGCCGCCGCCGTTCCTCGCCGTCGCCGGGCGCCCGCCGACCCGCCGCCCTCCCGACCTCGCGGACCTCCCGCCCGCCGAGCCCCAGGAGCCCGCCGGCGAGAGCCACCGGAGGTAGCCGCCGCCCCGCCCCGCCCCGATCCGGTTTTCTCCGAAAACCCGATCCGGTTTTTTTTAAGATATTCGGTTTTTTTTTAAAAAAAAACCTAGATTGGTTTTATTTTTTTTCGGTTTTCTTATTTAACGAACGCTCACCGAACCGTTCGTTTCAATGAACGTGTTCGTTGGATTAGTTCTGTTAACGAACGTCCGTTATTTAATCCGTTCGTTGTTTTCTTTTAATCGGAATTAATCTGTTATTTTTCTGATTCGATTTCCGATCCGATTTTCAAATCTGTTTTCTTTCTCGCTCGTTTATCGGAATCAGGTGATTCAAGCGCTGGAGTTTCAGAACAAAACCGCCGTTCGACTACCCTACTTTCACGAGTTTTGCTACTGTGAAATTTTGACCTAGTTTCAGATTGCTAAACCGAGTCGTTCTCTCTCGAGTTTCGACTTTCGATGCTTTATTTTGATTCGAATCTTTTGCAACCAGGGGTTCTTAAGTTGAACTTTCTGGTTAGATCTTTTATTCGAGATTTCCTGTGCATTAGATGAGTACTTATTGTATGCTTGTTGTTTGTCTGCGTTAGATCACCCGAGTCGCCGCTTGTTACTTGAATCTCTAGGACTCATGGATCATCGACAAGGCAAGTAACACTTGATCATACCTTTTCTACTACCCAGTTTTATGCATTAGATCAAACCCTCAAACACTTGCATGTTTAGGATCAAATTAAATTGTGGGTTTGGGAAGTAGATTGAGGTAGTACCTATTACTGTTTTACTTATGAAACCTTGGGAGTTACTTCTCGTTTGCTTATTGTGCCATGCTATGCTAGTAGGCGTGGATTGGGTGAGTGAATATCCATGATGATGTGAGATTGTTAATTAATGGTTTATCTAAGGTGGCAACCTAAACACACATCTGGGTGGATTGAGGCACTGGTTTCCATCAGACTTGCTGTATTTCTTGGACCGCCACCTGGCTCTAAGGGATCATAAGATTATTCAAACTGGAAAGTTCCGTGTGCAGCCACAAGCCAATTATGGGCTCTGGCGTAGTTGACTAAGTTGTGCGAACTCTTACGGGTAGGCTAGCTGATGTAGGGGATGTAGGTTGGTACGGTCTACCCACATGTAAGGTGCTAGCGCTTACGAAAGACTATGTCTCGGTCATCCGTTTCTCAAACACCATGTAGTCACGAGAACCAAGCGGAGGCGATCGAGTCTTGTGGGGAAAAGTCATAAACCTCTGCAGAGTGTATAAACTAATCATGATTAGCCGTGTCCCGATTATGGACGTTTTGAGTATCCGTAATTGAATGTCATGTGAATCTCAACATGTTACCACTAATAAATGTATTGGGTTTTGATGAGTACTTTTTAATTGGGATTGAGGATCTCATCAACCATTCTCAATGTTTAACAACCACCATGATAGTTAAATAAAATTATTCCTTTGATGTAGGGAAAAATCAGCTTTATGCAAATGCAACCGTAGAGCCTTACCACCAGCCATATATGCATGTAGTATAGGCTTATTTCCTTCATTGCTCTTATGTGTTACCTTGCCATATTCCATGTGTTGACCCGTTTCGGCTGCAACTTTCACGTTATGCACTTTTCGAACGACAGTAAGGTGTTAGGTCGTGGTTCTATACTCGATGATGCCGATGGAGTTGATGGACTCACTTATCTTCCAAGCCTTCATTGTTATTATTAGATGGCCTTAAGCCATATTATTGTAATAAGTTCCTTGTGGACAACGATGTAATAAGTGTGTGATTGCTACTCTGCTATAAATCCTTGAAGCTTGTGTGGTGTCGAGATTCTTGATCCGGGGATGACAACGAGCACGAGACTTGATCCATTCGGTGCAGTCGCTCTGAGAGAATGGTATCAGACACACGCTGACTGTTAGGACACGACCACTAAGTTAAAGCCATAGATCACTACTCTCTTCCCATTTTCTAACTCCTCATCTTTTCTACTCTTTAGGATGACGGACGCGAAGATCAAGTACACCCAACCGGATGAAGGCACACCTTTTGGATTTCACTTGAAGGAAGTTACTAAGTACCTGAACATTGGACTACCAAGCTTCACCGGGACTTTCAACGCCACTCTGCCTGAAGAGGAGCGCTGGAAGATTCACGCTCAAATTCCAGGAAGGACATTCGCCCCAATCACCAAGCCTATAGATAGTGTTTTGATTGCACCAACTTGGAGTGCAGGAAAGAGCATGGCAGCTCACATCACCATGGGGCGCATTGGAGAAGTTTATCAAGAAGACCTCAAGGACACCATCTACCAGATTTGCGGACGTCGAGATGACAAGCTGGGACGTCGTCGGCACCAAGAAGGATAGATCCATTGCAGCTTTCATCCGAGTTAAATCAGCACATTCGGCGCCAGAGAACCAAATGTGCAATGATATGTTGGAGTTGCAAAATGCAAAGGAAGGATCATCGAATGGAAGGAGAACTAAAGACTACACGCAAGGACTACATGGACGAGATCGTAGCTCTGGCAAGACACAATAACGATCTTAAGTACGAGATCGAAGAAGTTGGCGCTCAGGAATGAAGACCAGTATGTCGAATACCCAAGCGACTACATTAACATCGACGACACCGATTCGGATCCAAGTGAACCCGACTTTGAAGACGAAGCTGGAGCAGACATCATGGAGTCTTCCACCGGTTCAAATTAGTAGAAGTCCCCCACATATTAGTAGTGATTCCCCTTAGACCTCATTCTATTCTACATTTCTCTTCTTTTCTAAACCCATCAGATGCCTCCGAGACGCGACCCCGGATTCGTTTTCCCGCCAGAGATCACCCAATTGATCCAGCAGCGAGAATACCACGATTCAAACATTGGTGCGAGAACCACAACAACAACAACAACAACAACAACAACACACCGCCACCACCACCACCGCGGATCATCGACTCGTTTCCTTAGATGAATCCGCGGTGTATTCCAATAACACCGAGCCGATTGTAGCGGATGGTGGCTCCAAGATAGGAAGGAGCTGACCACTGCGGGATGCACAGATGGAGAAAGAGTGAAGTTTGCAGCACATCAGCTTGAAGGACCCGCAGCAGCATGGTGGGAGAATTTCACACCACTTACCCGTGAACAACTGCCACATGGGATCAATTTCAGCAAGCTTTTCGACCGCCCATGTTTCAAAGGGAGCCATGGCCATGAAGAAGCGTGAGTTTCGCAACTTACGCCAAGGAGGAAGGATCTGTTGGCGATGCGTGGATGATTTTAGCAAATTAGCACGTTATGCCCCGCACGACGTTACTACGGATGCAGCTAAGCAGGAGAAGTTTCTAGAAGGACTGAATGATGAGTTCACATGCCGTTGATGGTAGCAAGTTTCAACAACTACCAGGAGTTAGTAGACCGAGCTCTCATGATTGAAGGAAAGCAAGAAGAATTGAGAACTGCATAGCGGAAGTATGGACAAGGGAAGTATAACTCGGAGCCAAAGAAACCTCGTTATACCCTAAAACAAGAATTCAGTTTCAACATACCCATGGAGGAGGTAATTCGCACAACCATAATGGCACCAAGAATGGGAGCGGAATGGAGGAAGCAACGACAGAATCGCACCAACCCGTCAACACCATCCAAGGTAGACTGAGCCACATTACTTGCTTTAAGTGCCGCAAGACTGGGCACTATGCAAATGATCGCCCGAAGGCGAATGGAAATGGCAATGGAAGCTCGGAAAGAAGCCCAACCCTTTCAACAGGGGACGGGTGAACCACATTGATGTGGAGGAGGTTGAAGATCAGCCCGATCAAGATGTCGGTAAGCTTTTGGTTAAGTCATTTACTGCGGTTGTTCTTTTCGATCTTGGTGCATCGCATTCATACATATCAAGGGATTTGTGGATAAGTACAATTTACCAAACCCAAGCCCTTAGGTCACCCATGCTAGTAACCTCACCCGAGGCGAGTACATGGCTAGTAAATGGTGTGATCGAATGCCATTAAGGATTGGACACTATGTTTTCCCCTCGGACCTAATAGTTACGGAATCCCAAGGATTGGATGTGATATTAGGAATGGATTGGTTATCAAAGTATGGAGGAAACATAGATTGTACCACAAGGTCCATTTGCTCACCACACCGAAGGAAGAAGAATTAAGTATGTATCACGGCACGAGCCGAGGAGAGCACAAGTTAATTGCTTATCGAGTGGTACAGAAGAAGTACCGATGGTGAAGGATTATCTGATGTATTTCGGAAGAGTTGCGGGAATGCCACCGGATAGAGACATTGAGTTTTGATCGAGCTGTTGCGAGAACAGGCCCGATATCGAAGCGATCGTCAGGATGCCCGCAAAGGATTTGGCGGAAATCAAGAAGCGATTAAGGAACTATTGGATAAAGGTTTTATTCGCCCAAGTTCATCACCTTGGGGATCACCCGTTTTGTTGGTGGAGAAGAAGGATGGATCTTTGAGAATGGTTGTTGATTATCGTGGATTGAATGAAGTAACAATCAAGAACAAGTACCCACTACCTATGATAAATGATCTGTTTGATCGCTTGCAAGGAGCTAAAGTGTTTTCCAAGATCGACTTGCGATCAGGGTACCATCAGTTGATGATTCGGGAACAGGACATACCCAAGACAGCATTTACCACGAGATATGGACTGTATGAGTATACCGTTATGTCATTTGGACTGACTAACGCACCAGCCTATTTCATGAACCTAATGAACAAAGTGTTTATGGAGTTTTTGGATAAGTTCGTCGTGGTGTTCATTGATGACATTTTGATTTTCTCGAAGAATGAAGAGGAACACAAGGAACATTTGAGATTGGTTTTGGAAAAACTGAGGGAACACCAGTTGTATGCCAAGTTCAGCAAATGTGAGTTTTGGCTAAAGGAAGTTGGATTTCTCGGACATGTTATATCCGGAGAAGGGATAGCAGTTGAACCCACAAAAGTTGAGACCGTAACCAAATGGGAAGCACCAACGACAGTTGGAGAGATTCGGAGTTTCCTTGGACTCGCAGGATACTACCGAAGATTCATTGAGAATTTCTCAAGAATTGCAAAGCCTATGACAGAATTATTGAAGAAGGAAAACAAATTCATATGGACCGAGGACTGTGAGGCAAGTTTTCGGGAGTTGAAGAAAAGATTGGTTACCTCACCAGGTTTGATATTGCGGATCGGACTAAGGATTATGAGGTGTATTGCGACGCTTCACGTCGAGGACTTGGAGCCGTACTTATGCAGGAAGGAAGAGTTGTTTCGTATGCTTCACGACAACTTAAGCCCCATGAGTTGAATTATGCCACTCATGATTTGGAGTTAGCAGCCGTTGTGCATGCCTTGAAGACGTGGAGACATTTTCTCATTGGAAATCATTGTGAAGTATACACGGATCACAAGAGTTTGAAGTACATCTTCACACAGAAGGAATTGAATCTCAGACAAAGGAGATGGTTGGAGCTTATCAAGGATTATGATATGAGATTGCATTACCACCCAGGAAAGGCTAATGTCGTAGCTGACGCATTGAGCCGTAAGAGCCACGTCAATACCCTAATGATGGGAGGAATACCCAATGAGTTAGCCGAGGACCTTCGAGAGCTATGTTTGGAAATAGTTCCAGAGGCTATGTAGCAGCATTGGAGATTCATCGACAGCGATGGACAAAATCGAGAAGCCCAAAAGGCGATAAGGAAGTTGCCTCTATAAAGGAGAAAATGGGCAAAGGAAAAGCTAAAGGATTTCGTGAGGACGAGCACGATACCCTATGGTTTGAAGACCGTGTTTATGTGCCCAATGACCCGTAGATCGGAAATTGATTCTACAAGAAGCCCATGATTCACCTTATTCGATTCACCGAAATACCAAGATGTATTTGGATTTGAAGAATATTTTACGGTGGACCGGAATGAAGAAGGATATTGCGGAGTATGTAGCAGTTTGCGACGTATGTCGAAAAGTAAAGGCGAGCATCGAAGCCAGCAGGATTGTTACAACCGTTGCGATACCGAATGGAAGTGGGATAAACTAGGCATGGATTTCATCACAGGTTTGCCAAAGACTCGTTCAGATATGACTCGATTTGGGTCATAGTCGATCGTTTGACGAAGGTAGCTCATTTCATTCGATCAAGACTACCTATAGCAATGCTAAGTTGGCAAAGATATACATGACCAGAATTGTGTGTTTACGGAGTTCCGAGGAGCATCGTATCGGATAGAGGAACCCGCTTTACCTCGAAATTTTGGAACCAGTTACACGAAACATTGGGAACCAGACTAGAATTGATCTGACTTTCCACCCACAGACCGATGGATGACCGAGAGAGTCAATCAGATTTTGGAGGACATCTTTGAGAGCTTGTGCACTAGATTATGGATCTAGTTGGGATGATAATTTGTCAGATGCAGAATTTTCCTACAACAACAGCTACCAAACCAGCTTAAAGATGGCACCTTCGAGGCTCAGATGGAAGAAGGTGCAGGACACTTTGTTGTCATGGGACGGCGGAGATCGCCGATTGTTTGGACCAGATTTGATTAAGGAGTCTGAACAGAAAGTTAAGTTAATTGAGACAGGCTCAAGGTAGCCCAGTCCGCACGTAAGAGCTATGCCGATTCAAAGCGCAAAGCGATTGAGTATGAAGTTGGAGCAGTATATCTTAGAGTATCCCGCTTGAGGAGTTAAGCGTTTTGGAGTGAAAGGAAAGTTAGCACCCGTTTCGTTGGACCATATAAGATTTTGCAACGCATGGGAGAAGTTCGTATAAGTTGGAATTACCGGAAGGACTGTCGGGAGTTCATGATGTATTCCATGTTTCTCGATTGAAGAAATGTCACCTCGAGATAGCAGAGGTACCGTTAAGAACACGGTGCCACTGGAAGCAATTCAGTTGAAGGATGACTTAACATATGAGGAAAAACCGGTTAAGATTCTCGATTATGCCAGCAGAGTTACCCGCACAAGGTTATCAAGTTTTGCAAAGTTCGATTGGAGCCACCACACCGAGGATGAAGCCACCAGGAAAGAGAGGAAGTTTTGCTAGGACCACCTCACCTATTTTCTAGCCAACCCGAATCTCGAGGGCTAGATTCATCTTAAGGGTAGGTTTGTAACATCCCAAATTTTCAATTTGGAATGTTATACATTAGGTCATCATGCATATCATATTTTTCTCGCATTTTCCGATCCTCGAAAATTTCACGCAACTCAAGGACCCTCGGAGAGTTGGAAGTTTCATTATTTTCATATTTGGGATTTCTCAAATTTTGAAAATAGGATCATTGATTTATTTAATTATCTTCATAAAGTTTTTCCTATACAAAATTTTGGAGAGGGAATAATATGACTTTCCCAACATTTAGGAAAAATGAAGATATTATAAATAAATCAAAATTTGGTTTTGAAAGATTTATTTTGCTTAGGCAAAATGAGCATTTAAAAATATATGCATGTTTGCCGTTTTAAAGTTCATTTTGTTCGACTCATTTTTAGGAGTCGGGAAAATTATTTTATTAAAATCGGAGTTCATTTGATATTTTTTAATTCGTTTGGTTTAAATTTTAAAAAAAAGCAGCGCCCCCGGGCCAAGGCCCACCAGCCCAACCAGCCAGCCCGCCCAGTGACCCACCTCCTCTCTCTCCTCACAAGACGCCCTTCGAAAGCAGCGTCCCCGCCGCCGCCACCACCCCCACGAGTCCGGCTCCCCCTCGCCTTGCCCCTCCCAAGGCAGCCCCCCCTCCTTATAACCCGCCCCCTCTCTCTCCCTCCCGCCGCCCTCACCAGCGCCCGACCGGAGAACCCATGCCGTTCTCGCCGTCGCCGGGCCGCCCGCCGACCCCGCCCTCCCGACCCCACGGACCTCCGCCCCGCCCGGAGCCCTGTCGAGCCAGCCCGGCGAGCCACCGGAGGTAGCCGCCGCCCGCCCGCCCGATCCGGTTTTCTCCAAAACCCGATCCGTTTTTTAAGATATTCGGTTTTTTTTTAAAAAAAAACCTAGATTGGTTTTATTTTTTTCGGTTTTCTTATTTAACGAACGCTCACCGAACCGTTCGTTTCAATGAACGTGTTCGTTGGATTAGTTCTGTTAACGAACGTCCGTTATTTAATCCGTTCGTTGTTTTCTTTTAATCGGAATTAATCCGTTATTTTTCTGATTCGATTTCCGATCCGATTTTCAAATCTGTTTTCTTTCTCGCTCGTTTATCGGAATCAGGTGATTCAAGCGCCTGGAGTTTAAATGTGAAACCGCCGTTCGACTACCCTACTTTCACGAGTTTTGCTCTGTGAAATTTTGACCTAGTTTCAGATTGCTAAACCGAGTCGTTCTCTCTCGAGTTTCGACTTTCGATGCTTTATTTTGATTCGAATCTTTTGCAACCAGGGTTCTTAAGTTGAACTTTCGGTTAGATCTTTTATTCGAGATTTCCTGTGCATTAGATGAGTACTTATTGTATGCTTGTTGTTTGTCTGCGTTAGATCACCGGTCGCCGCTTGTTACTTCGAATCTTTAGGTCTCGCGGATCATCAGCAAGGCAAGTAACACTTGATCATACCTTTTCTACTAACCAGTTTTTATGCATTAGATCAAACCCTCAAACACTTGCATGTTTAGGATCAAATTAAATTGTGGGTTTGGGAAGTAGATTGAGGTAGTACCTATTACCTGTTTTACTTATGAAACCTTGGGAGTTACTTCTCGTTTGCTTATTGTGCCATGCTATGCTAGTAGGCGTGGATTGGGTGAGTGAATATCCATGACAGATGTGAGATTGTTAATTAATGGTTTATCTAAGGTGGCAACCTAAACACACATCTGGGTGGATTGAGGCACTGGTTTCCATCGAGACTTGCTGTATTTCTTGGACCGCCACCTGTGCTCTAAGGGATCATAAGATTATTCAAGCTGGAAACTTCCGTGTGCAGCCACAAGCCAATTATGGGCTCTGGCGTAGTTGACTAAGTTGTGCAAACTCTTACGGGTAGGCTAGCTGATGTAGGGGATGTAGGTTGATACGGTCTACCCACATGTAAGGTGCTAGCGCTTCGAAGACTATGTCTCGGTCATCCGTTTCTCAAACACCACAGAAAAGCGAGAACCAAGCGGAGGCGATCGAGTCTTGTGGGGAAAAGTGCGCAAACCTCTGCAGAGTGTATAAACTAATCATGATTAGCCGTGTCCCCGGTTACGGACGTTTTGAGTATCCGGTAATTGAATGTCATGTGAATCTCAACATGTTACCACTAATAAATGTATTGGGTTTTGATGAGTACTTTTTAATTGGGATTGAGGATGCTGTCAACCATTCTCAATGTTTAACAACCACCATGATAGTTAAATAAAATTATTCCTTTGATGTAGGGAAAAATCAGCTTTATGCAAATGTAACCGTAGAGCCTTACCACCAGCCATATATGCATGTAGTATAGGCTTATTTCCTTCATTGCTCTTATGTGTTACCTTGCCAGCATATTCCATGTCTTGACCGTTTTGGGCTGCAACTTTCACGTTCGCACTTTTCGAACGACAGTAAGGTGTTAGGTCGTGGTTCTATACTCAGTGATGCCGATGGAGTTGATGGACTCACTTATCTTCCAAGCCTTCCGCTGTTATTATTAGATGGCCTTAAGCCATATTATTGTAATAAGTTCCCTTGTGGACAACGATGTAATAAGTGTGTGATTGCTACTCTGCTATAAATCCTTGAAATCTTGTGTGGTGTCGGCATTCTTGATCCGAGGATGACACGAGCACAGAGACTTGATCCATTCGGGTCTGGTCGCTACACAGGTTCCTTTCGAGCTACTTAGCTTCCCTTCACTCTTTAGCAATCCATCATGATGCCAACCATGTTAAAGGAAAAGCCCGATCCAGTATTGCTTCCCTCTCACAACACATACATGCAATAATAGTACCACTGATCCACTCCCTTCGGAATCAACTGGTTATCGGGCGTGTTAAACTTAACACTGATGGATCTACCCTGGATGGAGTTGGAGGATCTGGCATGATTGATCTATCCTGGATGGAGTTAGAGGATCTGGTACACTACTTCGTGATCACTCTGGCGCTATTATATTGAGCTCATGTAGGCATCTTTTCACATGCAATGATTTGTTGGAGTCTAAGATCTTAGCAATTCAGGAGGGACTCATCTTAGCAGTACAGTGGAGTAACCTACCTATCGATGTTGAAACCGACTGCTTGGAGGCAGTGAACATGGTGAAAGGTGGAGAGACAAACAAAAATCAAAGTACACCTTTCTCATTGGAGAGATTAAAGAAAGTATGTCCAAATGTAGTTCTTGTATAATTCATATCCGTCGAAGTTGTAATTCGTCTAGTCATGTTTTAGAAACGTTTTGGAGGATCAAGGTCGAACTGCTATATGGCTTGGGATCAGATATCGTTTTGGACGTTGTCAAGTGTGACTCTACCCTTTGATTGAGTAATACACGAATGATTTTGCACAAAAAACTGTGATGCACAAAGCCTTTTATTAATTATTTTAATTTCATCATCCGATCACAATAAACTTTAACAAAAAAAATGCCACACATGGCTACTGCAAGGGCAAAATAAAAAGGAAAAACATTGGAAAAAGGGTCAAATGTATCAGAAATTCTATTAGCAGACCGCCAAC
Organism: Aegilops longissima; assembly: GCA_021605205.1. Classification (NCBI taxonomy): domain Eukaryota; kingdom Viridiplantae; phylum Streptophyta; class Magnoliopsida; order Poales; family Poaceae; genus Aegilops; species Aegilops longissima. Next base: position 159,878,316 of record CM038677.1, read on the forward strand.
CAAATCGGTTAAACAAATCCCAAGAGAACATCTCCCTTCGGTTGCACCCAAAGACCGTGGGCGTCTCCTCCTGTCGTGATTCTAATTCCAGAGAGAGAGAGAGAGAGAGAGAGAGAGAGGTAGGCGTCTCCTCCTGTCGTGATTCTAATTCCAGAGAGGGAGAGGGGGAGAGAGAGAGAGAGAGATATCAGGGGATGAGAGCGGAGAATAGGAAGGAAGAGACAGCTTACATGTCAGTCCCACATGTAAGTTAACGGTCAAATAAAACAGTCAAACAAATGATTTGTTGAGGAGAGGGCTCGATCTGACATAAACTGGATCAATTTTAAACCACGTGGTCATTTGGGTGTTTTGAAACAGCAAACCACCAACCTGGTAGGTATGTGCTACAAAAAAAATGGTAGATTTTTGAAACCTAACCCAAAAATGATACTTTTATGCTATTCATTCAATGTGCATCCAATTGCCCATAATCGCTTGGTGCAGCTGATGCACTTGTTTCTTTAGAGAAAATCCATAAGCCTGGCTTTATAAATAAAACCCACAAACAATAGTCACTGGGCCAACTGGACCGTTGCATTCGTTCTGTTGCACTAGTTAAACCGGAGCACAACATACGTTCACGCTATTTGTTACCTACTCGACGGTCCAAGTAAAGAAAAAACTACTCGGCATCCGATGCACCGCACGAATTCACCAAACAAGAAGAATGGTTCCTTGAGTTTTTCTCGTCTTGGTACGAGTAAGTTCCACAAACACAATAGCTATATGTAAGACGCACAAATTTGGAATTTGGGTCGGTCGAATTTAGCGTGAAGGAAGGAATAACCGAAGGTAAGGAAGAAGATCGACGGAGAAGCCATGTGGGTCTATCTTAGGGTGGCAGGCGACCCCATTATCTATCTTTGGGGTGTGGGGGTGGTGCAGGTTCGCCGGAAAAACAAAACTGTCATCGCTAGGGTTAGAAAGATGGCATGGGCTAGGTCGGTGGGTGTGAGAGGAAGAAGAGAAACAATAGATACTGATTTGAAGTTAAAGACGAAGCACTAATCCTAACTGCTGAAACACGAGGAGGAGAATCTAACTGGCCGTTTTTCCAGTTTTCAGATGACTGGCGCCTAGCTGCTCCCTTCCATAAAACAGAGACACGAGAAAGAAATCCATGGAATCAAACGTGCATTGCCACAACATCAATGTGTGTTGTCACAAAAATTCAAATCAGAATTCAAAACGTCGCTCGAGATACAAAAATGACAAATTTAACACTAAATACTAGTACATAACATAAGTTGGGCTTCAGTTTTGGGCCATTAGCATATTGATGTCAAATTTGTCTTTTCGTATCTCGGGTAATGTTTTAAATTTTGATTCGAATTTTTGTGACTATATACATTGATGTTGTGTCGATGCATTAATTTTTTTTGGATTTTTTCAAACATTTTTAAATGGGCAACGGGTCCGGTGCACCAGATAAGTTTCCTTCAACGGGGTATTCGTGCCTTCGTTAACTACTGTACTTGGCAGTCCAAGTCAAGAAAAATGAAAACACTACTCGGCAGTCTCTCCTCGCTGTCATTTCCAATTTCACAGCGGCGCCGCACCGCTGGCCTCCCCTTGGCCCCCAGCTGCTCGGCTATATATGCCGACGACCACGACGGGCAGGAGCAGAGCACAGGCAGCGCACGCGCCACGCTCACCCCACCACCACCACGACCGGCGCCCACGCCCACACGCGCACCCAGCGAGCGAGCTCCTCCCTCCTCCCCACACCTCGCTTCACCTTCCCAAAGTGCATCTTTCTCTTTCGCTTTGCATGTCAACGCGAACAAAAAGAGCCTCCTCTTCCACCTCCACCACCACCGTCTCCTCCGCACGAACCTTCCTCCCCACCACCACCAACACCCGTCTGCCTCTGCGTCTCCACTCGCTCGGGCGTCAGATATAAAGCCGGCGACCTCACTCGCACCGCCAGTGCCAGCTTATTCCACCCGCCTCCTCTGTGTTTTCTCCTCTGTTCGGTCCAAGATCTTGGAGCTGGCGGACATGGCAGCGGCAGCGGCTGCGAGCGGCGGCAGGAAGCGCAAGTGCGAAGAGCTGTCTGCGCCTGACCTTGGGCAGCTCCACGAGGACATGCTCGAGCGCGTCCTCGCGCGCCTCCCGCCCGCCAGCTTCTTCCGCCTCCGCGGCGTGTGCCGGCGCTGGCGCGAGGCCGCGGGGTCGCCTGCCTTCCTCGCCGCCTGCGCGCGCGTCCCCGCCCGGGACCCGTGGTTCCTCATGCTGTCCGACCAACAGGAGGAGGAGCAGAGCCCTCCCTGCCCCGCCGTCGCGTTCGACGCCGCCGAGAAGACCTGGGCGCGGTGCCGTGGCGCCCCGGGCCCCGTGCCGGTGGCCGCGGCGGGCGGGCTCGTGCTCTACCGCGCACCTGAAACCGGCGCGCTCACCGTGGCCAACCCGCTCAGCGGCGTCTCCCGGGCGCTCCCGCCGCCGCCTCCGGCCGCAGCAGACGCGCTCTATGCCGTGGCCATGTACGGATCACCCTACCGCGTGGTCCTCATCCTGGGCGAGCTTCCGCACCTGTCCATGACGGTGTTCGACTCGTCCAAGAACGCGTGGGAGGACGCGGTGCCTCTGTCGCGGAAGACAGAGGCCTCGCCCGCGGACGCGCAAGCGCCGCACGACGACGACGACATTGACGAGGACATGGACGGCGAAGGCGACGGCGCGGTCTATTACCTGAGCAAGTCCGGCGACGTGATGGTGTCCAGCACGCAGCGCAGCGCGGCGAGGCAGTACTCGTCCGCCGTGACGTGCCGCGGCGACGGCGGCGAGGCCGTGGCCTACTTCCTGAGCCACTCGGGCGCGGTGGTGGCGTGCGACCTGGCGCGCCGCGTGTTCGCCGAGCTCCCGCGGATCCTGCCGGTGCACTTCGAGTACTCGATCGACGTGGTGGCGTGCGACGGCCGGGCCTACGTGGTGGTCCTCTCGGAGTACCTGGACACGGCGAGCCTGCGCGTCTGGGAGTTCTCGGACGGCGCGTGGCGGCATGTGGCCGCGATGCCCCCGGCCATGTCGCACGGCCTGTACGGCAAGAAGGCGGACGTGAACTGCGTGGGGCACGGCGGGCGCGTGATGGTGTGCGTCAGCTCCGGCGACGCGGACGCCAACGGGTGCTTCATGTGCGACGTGGGGAGCAACGCGTGGGAGGAGCTGCCGCGGTGCGCCGGCGGCGACGGCGAGGCCATGGACTTCGTGGCCGCCTTCTCCTTCGAGCCGCGAATGGAGGTCGCCGTCTGACTGGATCCCCTCGCCGTTGCTTCCGATTGATGTGTGTAGTGTAAGTGTACGTGGTAGTAGTAGTACGATGATTTGTTGCAGTAGTAATTCGGGAGATGTTTTCATGGAGATCAAATCAGCCGTCTGTCTGTCTCCTGGGATGTGCGCATGTGTCGCCAATTCTGTAGAGTAGTTGCCACCGGCTTCCGTTGTTTTTCTCGATTCCCGTGCCGACGGCAGAGCTCAGTGGCGAGTGGCGACTGACTGCTCTTCTCTTCTTTCCTTAACAAGCAATTGACCATTCCATCTTCCATGCGTCATACTATACCACCTTTTAATATATATTTTTTATTTATCTTCAGACCAAAGAGTTCAAAAGAATTACTGTACTGTACACTCCAGCTGAATGCACATGAACTGGAATCACCCGGCTGATCTACCGGCGCGTTGTACCAAGATTTAACATCTCTTCTTGAGCAAATACCAACACATCAAGATGAAGCAAATAACACCGAGATGCAACAGCCCTGGTTGGGTGCCATTGCAAGTCTCGCTGACTATCTCGTCCGAGAAACTACTAAAACCAGTTGAGTTGGGTTGGAGGAGGAGAGAAAAAGTAAAAGGGACGGAGGAAACGGAGAGAGCACTATAGAAGAGAAGAGCGGGATGCAGTGATCCTTTGTCTTTGGCGCAGCGCAAGTGCGCGCCCACCCACCCAACCCGTCCATGCAACAGCGAAAGCGAGCGCGAGAGAGCCTTTGCTCCCGAAGGGGGCAGTGCGGCCGGCCGTCACTGACACGGTGTCGCTCGCTCTAGCTCGGCGTCAGAGCCCGGCTCGGTTCGCCGCGAGACATGACGGCCGGCCGGGCCGCCCGCAGGCTAAAGTCGCCGGCAGCCGAATCCCCACGGGGATACCGTCTGCCTCCTGCTCCCGGCGCCGCCCTCTGCTTGGATTCGTTCAGTTGGGCGAAAAAGAAGACGAGACGAGGCGAGATCTGGGCGCGGAATTGCGCCGCTGCTGCATGCGTCGCTCGCGAGCTAGGCTGTCGCTGCGTGCGCGCCTAGTGTACGTACGTGCGTATTGGCTCGCTTTTGTTCCTCCACGGCTTTGCTTTGGGCCGTGGCTGCGCTTTAGCCGCAAGTGCAAACAAAGCTCCGCCAAAGCGTGCTTACGCAGCTTTAGTAGCTAACCAGCATTCTCTTTTTTTTCTGCCTCTAACCAACACCAGTGACAGTGAGCGTCCGTTCACCTCAGTAATCCCTCCCGTGCGGCGGCGGAGGGCCCCTCCAGCGCCATCGGGATCTCGATCTCGGGCTCGCGTGGGGCGCGAGTTACTGCCGCCGAACCGCGCCGCGGTCCATGGGCCGGCATGCAACGTAGACGTATGATTTTCACCCGGCTCTGGATCGAGCGTGGCGTGGCGTGGTGGGGTGGACTTTGGCGGTGTGGGGCGGGGGGCACGGCAGGGGACCGGGAATCATGAGGCCACGCAAAGGAAAATGATGGAGCGGTTGACAAGGCGACGACGGGGGTCGGCTCGGGGGTTTTTATCATCCATCATCCGCCACACCGTATCATTGCGCTTACATCTCGCGGCCACCGATCCAGGGACACGCACCACCGCAAAAGCCACCACGTTTTTCCGCCCTTTTCCTCTTCTGTTTTGGCCTTGCGCTGGGCGTGCGGAGCCGCAATCATCCATGGCTAAACTAGCCTCACCGCTGACTTGTGGCCTCTCTAAGCTAACCTCTTTTTTCCAGTAGCAAGTAGTAACATTTGACGGTCAGACAGTCTCGGCCTGAATCTACCTGTAGTAACAACATGCTGCTGCTTCATGGAGCGTTTGAAGCACGACAGGCTTCTGGTCCAGGACGGTGGATCGAGCGAGACACTTTAGGGCCCATCGGAGTAATGTATGCTACTGTGGGTGGACCATATATATGCACAACAAAGTGGGCGGCCACTCGAGTCACATGGAAAAACTTCTACGCATCTACAGTGTCTCGGTCCCTATAAAAATACGGTATCATTGCTCTTTTAACACTGCGTTCATTGCTCCTTTTTGCAGCTAAACGTGCATTTACAGGTTTTAAAGTGCACTGTTTGACAAAAAAAAAACAAAAAAAAGGGTTTTTAAGTGGCCATGAAAGCCTCGGACAAGGATGCGTTCGCTTTGATAACAGTGGCTCCTATTGGGCTGCTGGAGATCGTCTTATGTAAACTGACAGGCCCGCTCATCAAACATCTACAATGCTATTCTTTTGATTTTTTAACGTTATGTACGTGCAGCGTCTCTTTTACAAGTAGCATGGTCCAGGAGCAGAAGAAACTCAACCTCCGATCACAGAACCGAACACCTAGACAGACAGTGAAATTTAACCCCATATAACATTACCCAAAGGCAGGGATGCGCTGCCGATGCGACATCTCAGTTGGCATCAAGGTTTAGTAAAATCTTGCATCCCCCAGGCCCCCTAAGAACAAGACAAACAGCGCATGGTTTTGCAAATATACAATTCTCGAGATTTTGTAAGGGGGCTACATGTAAAACAAGCCTGCACAAGTTAGGTTGATTCATCCATTCAAAGGGGGTGGCACGACTGCATGACCTTCATTATTTCGACACAAAGTTTGATTGTATCCAGAGTTTGAATCGCCCGTTTAATCTCCTCCACTTTCAATCGTTGCACTGGTGGGTGCTTCATCACGGCTAACATCACGGAATTCGTCCATGAATTTCTCATGGAATTCCTTGAATCTGGATATGATTGCAGGGATTTTGTCCTCCTGTGGCAAGATCGTGCATCTGAAGTGATACGTTCCAGGAGCCTAGGCAAAATTAAGACGCGACAGAAAATGTTAGTGAAAAGTCAGTTAACGCTCTGAACCACAAAAATGAACCTAACAGCTTTTAGTGAGGCTTTGAGATTACCAACCTGACCAAATCCAGATCCAGGAACGACGACAATTCCAGTGGCTTGAAGAAGGCGGAGAGCATAATATGCATCTGGGGCAGCACCAGCTGCTTGGGCAGCCCCAATCGCCTTCTGGGGTAAATGAAGGCGAGGGAACAAATACATTGCACCCTCAGCCTTGTTGCAGGTGATGCCTTCTAAACTGTTGAATGCTTCTTCCAAGGCCTATGTAAGGTGAAGAAAGTCAACAAGGATAAGGTCCTTAAATATCTTCAGGTGATGAAGCATAAAAGATGGGAAAGGGAAGTTATGCGTTAGGTAGCAGTTCAACTGGAGCATTGACCAATCTTTCAAATCAAAATAGGTGGGAGCATTAAAAAAAAGGGCAGAACAAACCTTTGCACGCCGAGCCAGCGATGAAATAATACCATCTCTCTCTACCATGAAGGATTCATAGGATTCATCCCCTACCTGTAAAATGAGTAATCATCTATATAGGTCCATAACTATTCCACCTTGCAACTGCTCCATACATGATATACTGACCTTGGGTGGGTTCATTATGAGGCTAGAGAGAATTTGGCCAGAGATATTGGAACAAAGATTCACTGATGCCACCTTGTAAATTTGTTCTCTTACATCGGCATTAAACCCAGTTACTTCCATGTAGCCTCCTCGTTTACCACATTCTCCATAGTAACCTAGCAGGACACAGAAAAAGCCTTACCATGTGCTAAGAGATGCACAAAGAAAAGGACCCCAGACAATAGAAGGATTCAATTACCTTTCGAAACTGACTGGAACGATACCAAAGGAAGATCATCATCGGTGTATCCCATTGACCGTGCAATCTTTTTGAAAGAGTGGAACTGCTTATCCTCAACATATATGTTTTCTTGGTAAACCTAGGGTAAATGAATAAATGAACCAAGTATGCTTAGAATACCCATCAAATTTATATGGCATTTATAGTAGCTTGTGCATATTTACACAGGCAAACCTTTGAATACAGATTCTGGACTCACCTCATCTGCAAGAAGAACAAGTCCTTCGTTCTTGCAGAATTCAACAATTTTCTTTTGGTTTTCCTCCGCAAGAACCTTGTGAAAGTAAAAGGTGTTAAATAATCACTCCACCGAGATCAAATTTCATGAAAAAGAAGACTTAAAACAGTATATGTCCGTAAGTTATCTGTCTGTCATTGTCTATCTATGTAAGTATGTAACACAGCAATAATAGCTTACTGACATACAACTTTCCAGAGTATATCACTGAGAAAGTCGTTTAGGATTTTTTGCAGATAAAAGTTTCATCAATAATAACCTGTCCAGTTGGGTTTCCCGGATTTATGACCACGAGCGCTCTGACAGTGATACCCTTAGACCGAGCCTCATCTACTTGTTTTTTAAGCTCGTCAACCTCTAGCCCCCACCCTGTCTCTTCATCAAGGAAATAAGGAACCTGAAGCCAAAATTATTCCAGAAATTAAATCATCAAACATGCAGATCCAACACTTCAAAGCATCAGAAGCACTGTTGTAGAACATACAAAAGAACCACCATGAAGAGCAATTGATGCAGAATACAGCGGGTATTGTGGAAGAGGGCAGAGAATGCCATCCTTCTCAGACCTTATCAGTAACTGCATCATCATGTGGACCTAGGTGAAAAAGAAACTAGACTGGATTAGTGATGACAAGCTGAAATAATATGTACAGTTAGGCATTGACTTCTAACTGGAAGAATCAATGTCCTTATTGCTAGTAAATGATTCACCACTGTTCATATTAATCCAGTATACAATATACATACTGCTGGGCTTGCTCCATCTGTAAGGAAGATGTTATCTCCACTAGCATGGAAACCATCACGAGCAGCAATACCGGCAGCAATTTCATCACGCAAACCTTTCACACCCTGAAATAGACAGCTGCGTGAATGATCAAGATCGGAACCATAACAACATTCTTCCAATAGTATTTAGATACCTGACTATGGCTATATGCTCCTGTCGCTCTTCCTGGGATCTTCTCTAGAATTTGCCATGCTCTCTCTATAGCATCTGAACTGTATGAAAACATGTATATCAACATTTCCAAAATGCAGCAAGCAATATGAGTAGTTAGGCTACTAGCTATAACAAAGTGACCGACAATACGGTGTCAGTTAAAAGTTGAAAATTGAATTCTTCACGAATATGTAAAAAGATTTTGGTATCATTTCATTAAAATAGAGGGAGAAATAGTTCTACAAAACACGCCTCTAAGGGAGGTAGAAGCCCGACACCCAAATACAAACACATGCCACTATTCTCCTGGGATGATCGTGCACAACATAGGGCGCCAGCTCTGCACCAAACCTGAGCCTCATCTTGAATTGCAGGAAGCAGCTAGCTGACGCCTGGCATTGCGGCGTTGACAGTGCAGTCATTTCAATGTTTCCAGAGAAGCCAGGCTGTGAGCATGATAAAAGAGGCCATGCCCTTACACCACTGTTAGAAGTTGTCACCAATGGAGGGAGCTGGACTAGTGGATCGCACCCACAAAAACGCCTCGTGACAAGGAGCGATCTGCCAGCAGGTGCTGCATGGACTCCGGCTATTGATCACAGTGCACGGATTCAGGGGAGTGGGGCAAACCCCGAATATTCGTCATTAGCATGCAACTAAACTCAAAATATTGTAACAATTCCTTTCTGGGAAATTTTAGCTCAGTGCCATAGCATTGCATAATTAAGAAAGTATCGTCCAGTCTGAGGATGTGATGTAGTTATTGATTGTGAATCACAGAATGTTCGGGTTTCCATAAGCTGAACAGATCACATGGATTTTTCATACATTTTTTTTGTCAAAAAGGAGCTAAAACCCCGGCCTATGGATTTTCATATCTGCCTTAGCCTAATGCCTCACTCTAGTATTTTAGTTCGGTTCATCTTCCTTCAGTCATTCAGTGTATGCCCTAGAAAATAAGTGTCTAGGACAAAATTATAGAATAAGAGGGTAAAGAAAATAAAAGAACTTTTCCAGAGCAGCTACTGTACTTCTTGCACTTACGTACGGGTCATTCGGTGTATGCGCTGCTAAATTGCAACCTGTTTAAAATGACTGATACAAAATCTAAGCCAGGTTGCTAAGCTTACCACAAAATCATCAGTCATTAGTGTTGAGACAGCCTATTGTTCGAAAAGACCGATACAATAACTTTGTCAGCTTAAGACTCATGTAAAGTCACCTACCATATAAGAATTTGGCAAATATTTTAACACTAATTTACTTATACTCATCCAAGTATAGAGTGGTTTCCGACTTCCCATACCTGTATAGAGCATGAGTCTCACTTTTGTCCAAGAGAGCTGGATGATCACATAAAGAGAGAACCTGACAAAGGCAATGAGCAAATAAGCAACAGTGGAACAAGCATTCATCACAAAACTATAATCCAAGGCGGACAAACTCACTTCTCTGAAAAATGTAACAGGCTGTTGACCAAGGGAATGAGGATTTCCAATGTTACAATAGAGTATCTGCATCAAATTAGATAAACGAAGGTAAATCCATCGATAAAGTGCAGTGGAAACACCTTCCAACAAGCGACGAGTTGATGGAATAACAATCAAACCTCATCAAAAGGAAGCGATTCTGGATTTTTGTGTAACTCTTGTTCTAAGTTCTGCATGACAAAAATACAAAGACCATGATTCAGGTTTCTAAACAATCATACTAAGAATTAAACATAGGAATGAAGTAGCACAAATAAGTATAAATTCTGCAGTTGAGTATGGCAGTAAGACTAATTGGTACTCCATATTTGACATCTGTAAATATATACTAGGGACAACAACAAAAAACTGCTAAATCTGAGGAAAACATTCAACATACCTGAGCATGTGTAACAATCTCTCCGCGAACAGCATATTTGAACTCCAAGACCTAAATGAACAGACCAAATCACATCAAAAAAGATAATGCCATGTGCCAGTATGAACGTTAAAGCTTAAATTTGTGCTATTAGAATCCCATCGCTGCTGAGAAGCACACATGTTATTTTTGTCAAGTTATCCAGTACACACAGATTAGAGCTCCACTTGCACGCGTATCAACATCTAATCACTGACTTTAGCATCCCCTAGCAAATGTCCCAAATTTGTAACTCCTATCCTAGGGTCTGATTGCTCGTTTGACCACGAACCGAGCAAGCATAAAAGGGGTAGGTAAAAAAGTTTAAGGTCGCACCTTGGGGTTGATGGTGTCGAGTGACACTGGCGGCGTACCGGCGGCCGAAGTGGACATGGCCCTCGCCATGTAGGTCGCCATCGCCGAAGGAGCAGAAGGGGAAGGTCGAGACAGCGCCGCGGCCGGAGCCGGAGCCGGAGAAGGCGCGGCTGGTCTGGTGGCGCCGCGCAGGGAAGCGGCCACCACGCGGCGCGCCCTGTCGGTGAGGAAGCGGCGCATGGCGGGGGGGAGCGACTGGACGCGGCAGCGGTGATGCTTCGGGCGATGCAGAGATCGCGACGGCTATTGCAGAGGGAGATGCGGAGGTGGTCAGAGCACAGCGCGACCCTTTTTTGGGGGGTCAGTTTTGCGTCCCCTGCAAGAAAGAAATGAGACTACGCCGATATAATTCCTCAAATCAAAAAATTTGCTTGGCCGGAAAGAAATAAAGTGTTTAAATTTGTTTTTCTGGTTATTTCTGAACCTTTTAGGGTCTGTTTGATTTAAAACAATTTCAAATGGAATTTTGGAGTTACATTCTTCAGGGTTGTTACATGTGTCATTGAGAGAGAGAGAACGGGATCTTTTTATTGCTCAATAATACTCGTATCTCTTATCAAAGTGTGCTATTCTATAATGTTTTTTAAAGATACTCCCTCGTCTAGAAATACTTGTCCTTAAAATGGATAAAAGGGGATGTATCTAGACGTATTTTAATTCTATATACATATCTTTTTATCCATTTTGATGACAAGTATTTTCAGACGGAAGGAGTATCTCGCTAATCCGAAGAGGTACATAACCAGGACCGTACCGCCAAAATTAGGGACCCGGTGCAAAATTATAATTTAGGCCCCATTTTTAAGCCACTTAAAATAGGGCATGGATATCCAGCGATATCAGATTTTTAGGCAGGGCAAATCAAATATTTTCTATGAATCTTTTTCTTCATCTAGGATGACAAGTTTAGTTCTTGAGAAAAAAATTGGTACGAAATGCAATCCATGAAGCGGCGAAGCTTGGGGCTCTATATGCTCTGTGCCACAATCATGGACCAAGCAACGAGACATGACTCCAATCGTTCAGATTTTATGAAAAGGACGATTGAATTGAAAATGAGTAGAAAGACACGTACTCCCTTCTTCCATCTGTATAGGACCTAATGCGTTTTTAAGACCGCCTTTGACTATTGACAAGATTAACAATATATGACATGCACAATGTGAAAATTATATCATTGAAAGCTCCTTTCACACACGAATTTAACGGTGTGCAATGTGTAAGTTGCTATTGCTCTAATATTTGATCAAAGCTAGCCTCAAAAAACGCATTAGGCCCTATATAAATAGAAGGAATGAGTAATTTTTATAGATCACAGCCGAGAAAACCTGCAGTTAATTGCCATCGGCGACTCTCTTCTTGGGGAATTGGGAAGCGAGACCGCGAAGAATCGAGGGAGCATAGGAGGCGTACAACAGTTAATTTACAGCAATTTAATTGGAAGAGATTGGCTAGTATTTTTCTCGTTGGTGAATCACTTAACGAATGCCTAACCATACTGGTGGTGGTGCTAGTAATACCATGTAAAACAAATTTGGGGACCCCAGAATTTTGGGGGCCCTGTGCAGGTGCTCCGGTTGCACCGGTGGAGATACAGGCTTCTACATAACTCACACAGCCTCCTCAAGAAGAAAAAAGCTAGGATTTTCTCTGCCTTGTGCCGGCGCTGCTGACGGTCTACCTCATCTCTGGTGGCCTTAGGGCCATGGAGGCGCGGTGACCGTGGCCCTTGCCGACGGGAGAGATCTTGCTCCGTTTTTAAGTGTTTTGTGTTATTTGGAGTTTGTGTCTAGTTCAGGAAGACGAGGCGGTGGTGGCTCCCTGAAGATGAAATAAGGTTCACCCCACCGTCTACCATCGTTGGAGGGCATGTGGATGAGTGTCTACGGTGGATCTCATAGGATCCGCTTGGTGCTGGTCTTTGGTGGATCTGCTTGGACCCAATTTTTGTTCGTCTTCATAGGTGTGTCTATAGATTGGATCCTTTCAATCTATATTTCTCTTCATCAGCGATGGTTGTTGTTCTGGTGCGCTGGTCTTGTGAGGCCTTAGCAAAACGACTTCATGATTGTTGGCCTGACTCCGGTGAAGGAGAGGTGATGATGGTGTTGCGTCTTCGGCTCACTCCAGTGCTTGCAGTTGTCGCTAGATGGTCTACGGACATCGATGCAATTTTTATTATTTCTATGTTCTTTGTATTACCATGACATGAATAGATTGAAAGTTTCCTCACAAAAAAAGATTATCCTCTATTCCAAGCGAGTGAATCTCGTCAAGAACTCTTTGTGCTTTGAAAACAGACATAGGGATACATTTTTGTGCTTTAAATCAGACTAGAAAAGTCAAAAAAAAAATGTTTGCCCCGATAATCAAACATGTATCCCCTCGTTGAGGAGGATGATGATTTTAGTAGGGCATGTGCATCCCTACTGTACTCTCTCCGCTCATGGTCAAACACGACGAATAGCCTTCCCTCTATAATTCTCCTTCGGAATTGAGCCATAGTTGGTGAGTTTATTATTGTATTGCAGAGTTTTAATCACATCCAAACATTTAGAGAAAATTGTTGGGAGATGTAGAAGAAAACAAAAAGTTCCGCGCCTACGCACACCCAAGATCAATATGAAGATGCATAACGGGTTGGGATCAAGATCATTGCCGTCACCGAGTTGTAGCGGATGAATAACGTGTCGGTGTAGATCGTACTTGGAGTCCCTCGATGAGTCGATGAGCGATCCTGCGAAGTGCCCATGAACAGTCTCTCGAATCGAAGACCGAAAGCGCACGACCTCTCTACTTGGTTACAAGCATGCAACCTTCATGATCCGGCAGTGCTTCGCCGTCCAGAGCTAGTAGTCGCCAAAGAATTAGAGGGAGGAGATTAGAACCACACTGGGCTTCTAATTATGAGGATTAGAGGAACTATATCAAGCCCTAATTAGTCAATTAGGACCAACTAGAACTAGGGCTAGATGAACCAGAGGAGGCTCCAAAACTTGTGTGTACAATTATGGCCAATACCTCAAGTATATATAGGTTGGAGGGGAAGAGGAGTGTCATTACCAAGGAGGGAAAACCTCCTTGGGGCGCCGGCCCAAAGGGGGGATGAGTTGGATTCCAGACCTAGTAGGATTCGGGCCCCCCACAAGGAAAGGGGGGTGCCATCTCCACTTGGGCCCTTGTGACCCAAGTTGCCTTCCACCTCTTGGCCTTTAAAGGCCCGTTGACATTTAAATTAGTATAAAAGCCTTCAAATAATTACTAGACCCTTTTATATATAATTCAACATCACTAGAAACATTTTACACCTATATATTAATTATCGGTAATACCCGATATTACCCGATACTCTCCGAAACCCTTCCAGTGACCCCGAAACGCTTCCGAATCTTCTCAAAACTATTTCGAATGTTAATGAAATAACTCCAAAAATATATTATCATCACTCCCTCCCTACTAAGACTCAGCAGATCGTGATTGCCTTAAACTTGTGACCTCGTAGGTTTGGTAACTCATAGACATGAACGAAAGCATTCATGCAATGACCGATAGCGAAACCGTGGACGTCCATATCAATCCCTATGAGCACACGAATGATATTCGAGCAAACCTTTGGTTATCATGCGATGTTCCCTTTGCTTCACAATACTTTACAAAACCTAGGATGCATCGGTATCCTCCTGAGTCATCACATGCTCAATATACCGAAATCGTTGTTACGTGTTTTGTTCTTCTTTCTCGTTGTCGTGTTCCTACATCCCCGTGACGTAGTCACCTGTGTCTTGCCAGACAATGATGGATGTCGTCACACCGAGAGGGCTCTAAGAATATCTCTCCATTGTCGGAGGAGCAAATCCCACTCTCGAGCTATCTAGTCCCTTGTCAAACTTTTTGACGAACCTATAAGTTATCGTTATGATCACCGTGTTACAGGTGACGTTTAAGAAACCACAAAGTCCACCGTACGGTAAGAAGTGACTACAATACTCTCATGGTCCAAGGAGCAAAATCACATGTTAACACTCCATGTTATTACAACTGATTACAGACGATATTATCTCAATTCACAACAAACAAGTTTGGGTCGATTCAATATGATCGTTCTTCCAACGTCCTAATCTCAATGTTGTTTTAGGACTATCTACACTTAACGATATCGTAAGATCCGGAAAACGTGATCACCAACAACACTTGAGCTAGTCTTAGGGGCGAGACTAGGAACCTTTGTTTTATCCGTTTATCATTTCACACGTGCATATGAGTTTTCAACTTAATCGCATATTCTAGGATCATATCGGTTATAACATGAAATATAAAATCTTAATTATGAACATGGAAATATAATAATACAATATTATTGCCTCTAGGGCATATTTTCGACAGTCTCCCACTTGCACTAGAGTCAATAATCTAGTTAGCATATTTTCTTTTACACTAATGGCAATCTGGTGTTTGTTCATGCTTTGCTTGTGGTATAGCCTTCGACCTATCAGATCTTGACAACTTCAGATCTGTGTGTATTATTTGCATATCCATGCACCTATCATGCTTTCACGAGAATTCATAATTTATGTGAAAGGACCTTTGTATATATCGAATCAATGGTAGAACCTTTGATTCCTTAGATTGATCTACAGAACCACTATCGAGAATAGTATTTTATTTGCACAATCATCTAGAAATACCAAGTTCATAAATGAACCTTTGATTCATCACCCTCTATTGTTGCTTCTAAAGCAACAACATATTCAGCCTTTTGTTATAAAATTCATCACAATAACTTCCTTGGACCAATTCCAACTTACCATGCCACCATTAATCGTTTAGTTGAAACCAAAAATTGTTTGGAGCACTGATGAAGATTTTATCGATGTACCACTTACAATAAGTCTGTATTGATGTAACCCCTTACAACAATCTCTTCATCTTCTCCGTATCCGAGAAACATGTCGTTAGTACTTAAAGACATTTTCACTGTTGTCCTCATTTTGGTAACTTTTACTCGCAGCTTACTTGGAGTACTGTATATATCAGGTTGTTTACATACCATGGAATACAAGTGTGATTAAAATCATGTATTTCTCTCAACAGTATTTCAGAATACTAGCTCTTGTTTGAGAGAGTCCATCTTCATCCTATGCCTCCCACGGATTGATAAACCTTAGGTCATACCCTTGAGGGAAAATTGCTACTGTCCTACAAAACTCTGCGCTTGGAGGCCCAACACGAGTCTACCAGAATAAGTTGCATAGTAGACATCAAGCTCTTTTCTAGCGCTGTTGCCGGGGAGGTGAGTGCTTGAAGGTATATCTTTAGATCTTGCAATTGAATCTTTTAGTTTCTTGTTTCTCACTAGTTTGGTTTATGAAAGAAAACTACAAAAAAATGGAATTGAGGTTGCCTCATATTACTCGTCTTTATCATGTCTTTCATGAAAATGATGGATTGGAAAATCATGCTCAATTGATATAAGAAGAATTCAATAGAATATTTAGTATAAAATATTTTAATGATGAGCGTGATTGCAATTTTGCTAGAATGAATTCTTTGAATATCCATGATGCTAGTGAAATGCAAAGCCATAAGCTTGGGGATGCTATGTTTGATGAAGATGATATTTTTAGTCCCCCAAGTTTTGATGAGCAAATTTATTATGATGATTGCATGCCTCCTATTTATGATGATTACAATGATGAATGTGGGTTTGTAAGAGTGTCAACTCTAAGTAATGATCCCACTTTTTTGGAGGGTGATGAATCCTGTTACAATATTGATGAAAGTGGATTTGGCGAGGTCATGACTTTATTTAATGGTGAATCCACTCTTTTGGAAGAGGTCTCAGTTGATTATGACAACAAAGTTGTTATCTATGATGATTATGGTGATGACATGTATGCTACAAAGAATAATGATAAGCATGAAACTTGTAACCATGATTTTAATTTTCAATTGGATTATGCCAATCAAGTATCACATGATAGTTATTTTATTGGATTTGCTCCCACTATTATGAATGAGAATAAATTTGCTTATGTGGAGAGTAATAAAAAATTATGCATGTGGATCTTCAAAAGAATGCTTTATGTGATAGCTATATTGTTGAATTCATTCATGATGCTACTGAAAATTATTATGAGAAAGGAACATATGCTTTTACTTATCCCACTAATATCAAGTTTCCTCTCTATATGTTGAAACTTTTGAAGTCATGCTTGTTTTGCCTTCCTATGCTAGTTGATTATTGTTACCATAAATTGTTTGCTCACAAAATCCCTATGAATAGGAAGTGTGTTAGACTTAAATGTTCTTGCCATGTGATTCATGATGCTCTATTTGTGTTTCAATTCTTTACTTCTATCTGATCATCATTGAAATCATCATGCCTAGCTAAAAAGGCATTAAAAACGCTTGTTGGGAGACAACCCAATATTTACCCCTACTGTTTTTGTGTGTCCATATGATTAGGCTACTGTAGTAATCATGTTTTATAGAGTTTATTTCAATAAAGTGCCAAGTAAAGCCTTTGGTATAGTGTGGATGATAGTTGACTTGATTATGTTCTAAAAAAATTTAAATTCACAGAAACGTGATTTGGTTCTAAATTTTTTACACATCATTGATATACAAATTGTGTATGTTTTCCTAATTTTTCAGAATTTTTAGAGTTACAGAAGTATGTCATTGTTCAGATCATTACAGACTGTTCTGATTTTGGCAGATTCTGTTTTCAATGCAAAGTTTGCTTCTTTTAGTGTTTCCATAGCTTATATTAAGTGATATAAATTGTGGAAATGACAAGATATAGTATATTATGTGAGAACAATTATGACTCTTGTCTTTGACAGTACCCAAGTGAATGATTTGCTCTTTATCATACTAATCCATCTCACGAAGTTCCGTTAAGTTTTGTGTGATTGAAGTTTTCAAGTTTTGGGTGAGATATTGATATGAGGAGAAAAATGAGTGGCAACACACTAAGGTTGGGGATGCCCAAGGCACCCCAAGTTAATATTCAAGGAAGATCCAAGCAACTAAGCTTGGGGATGCCCCGGAAGGCATCCCCTCTTTCGTCTTCAACATTATCGGTAACCTTACTTGGAGCTATTTTTATTCGTCACATGATCTGAGTTTTGATTAGAGCGTCATTTTATTTTGTTGAGGTTTTCTTGCTGCTATTTAGAATAATGTTTTGCATCTTTTATTTCAATAAAAATGTCAAGTATAGCCTTTACCATGCTTATTTTGCAAGTCTATATGTTGTTGTTTCGAAAACATAAAGTTTTCTATTATTGTCTGAATTCTTGATAAAAGTCAGAACGTGATAAAATCTTGAAATTTTTACGAAATAAGCTACAACAAATTTTATGCAGTGTGTTTATTTCTAAGAATTTTTGGAGCTAGAGAAGTATGAATATTCTTGCATTCTTTACAGACTGTCCTATTTAGACAAATTGCTTTTATGTTTGCATGTGTTTGCTTATTTAATGATTCTATTTGAGGATAGGAGTATTAAATATGCAGAGCCATTTAGTATGCAATGTTAAATTATAATTTTAGTGATTACAGTAGAGAATGATAAGGTTTTGTATTGATTTATACTAACTTATCTCACGTGTTCTTGTTGAGTTTTGTATGGATGAAGCTTCTAAGATTTAGGGAAACCGTGATATGATAAGAATTAAGGAGACACAAGAGCTCAAGCTGGGGGATGCCCAAGGTATCCCTAGTTAATATTTCAAGAAGTATCAAGCATCTAAGCTTGGGGATGCCCCGGTTGGCATCCCACCTTTCTTCTTCAACAATGATCGATCAGTTTTGGTTGAGCCTAAGTTTTTTGCTTCTTCACATGATATGTGCTATCCTTGGAATGTCATTCTATTTTATTTTTCTTGTTGTTTGAATAAAATACTTAATATATGAAATTCTTAGATGAGAGAGAGTCTTCAAATAGCTACTTAATTATTTGACTACTCATTGATCTTCACTTATATCTTTTTGTAGTAGTTTGTCATTTACTGTCATGCTTCACTTATATCCTATGAGTAAATGGTTGAATAAATTGAATATCATAAATCTGAAATTATATATGTTTCATATGCTTATCCCATGGGGAGTAATGACTTCACGTATAAGAAGTATAAGTGGTAAAATTTATTGAAAGTTAGCAAACACAACATTGGTCACTTGAACAATTCATGAAAGAATATTGAAGGAAGAGAGATTTCACATATAAATATACTATCTTGGACATATTCTATGATTGTGAGCCCCATTAATTATTTTCAAACTTGAGCAAATTAGTTGAAGTTGGACAAGGAAGACAACGTAATGAGTTATGTTTCGGTATATTTGTACATAAGTTATATTGTTATGGATCCTCCAACATGTGGTGCTTGCTTAGGAACTTTTGCTAGCCTTCGCCTGTACTAAGTAGAAACACTACTTGTGCATCCATATCCTTAAACCCAAAGTTATTCCGTATGAGTCCATCTTACCTACCTATATGCGGTATTTACCTGCCATTCCAAGTAAATTTGGATGTGCCAAACTCTAAATCTTTAAATAATAATATGTTTTGTATGCCCAAATAGTTCATGAAGCGACAGGTGGCTGTAAGAACCTTCCATGCTAGGTGGGCTATTCTCACGATGAGTGTTTATTCGCTTGTAATTCACGAGAAAGTGGATGGTAATTGGGATGCCCAGTCCTATGATCAAAATCAAAATATAATAATAAAACAAAACTCCCCCGGATTGTTGTTGGTATGGAGGGCACCCGAGGATTCGGCTAGCCATGGCTTGTGTTTGTTGGTGGGGGGGGGGGGAGTAAAACTTCACCATTCTGTTTGGGAACCACCTATAACGTGTCTAGCATGGAAGATGTTGAAAACTCTCGGTCTCTACGTTGACAATGAAAGCATACCTCTCAAAATTATATTCATCTCTGTTTTAAAAGCTTCGAGCTTTGGCACCATTGCAAATCCCTGCTTCCCTCTGCGAAGGGCCTATATTTTACTTCTATGCAATATTCAGTAGTATTCCTTCTCATTTCAACCTCAATTACTCTCTAGTTGGCAAGTATCATGTGGTCGGGAAAGATCCAAGCATATATGGCCATTCAAATATATTTGATCATGAATTATTATTGTTGACAACTATCTATATGATAAATAGGTTGGGAGGCAAAACATTAAGCCCCTATCTTTCTCTGTGTTCGATGGATGCTATTTGTTCTAAAAATATGCTTTGAGTGTCAGCAATCATGGAAGATTATATGATAGTTGAGTATGTGGAATTTGCTAAATCAAAGCTCGTACATAGACCCTTCCTAAAAATATAATGAATTGCAATTGTTTGATGACTGCGAACATAGTTTGTTAGTTTTCAAGAAATTTATGGTCTATGCTTTAACATGTGAATAGGTTGCTACTTGATCATGAGAAGTTTTATGAGATGAGCTACTGTTTAAGATATACAAAGATGCTAGAAAAAGTTTTTGGAACTATCATTGATCAAACTTATGCACTATGCTAGCATTCACACTTCATAAATTATTTCTTTTATCATTTACCTACTTGAGGACGAGTTGGAATTAAGCTCGGGGATGCTGATACGTTGATGTCTGCTAGACTACGTCGGTATTTCCCCAAAGAGGAAGGGATGATGCAGTACAACGATGGTAGGTATTTCCCTCAGTGATGAGACCAAAGTTATCGAACCAGTAGGAGAACCAAGCAACACTACGTAAACAACACCTGCACACAAATAACAAATACTCGCAACCCGACATGTTAAAGGGGTTGTCAATCCCTTTCGGGTAACGGTGCCAGAAATTGGCAAACGGACGTGAGAAAGTTGTAATAATTTGATAGATAGATATCACAGGAACGCGAGATAAAATAAATTGCAGCAAGATATTTTTGTATTTTTGGTTTAATAGATCTGAAAATAAAAGCAAATAAAATAGATCGCAAAGGCAAATATAATGAGAAAGAGACCCGGGGGCCGTAGATTTCACTAGTGGCTTCTCTCGAGAAAAACAGAAAACGGTGGGTAAACGAGTTACTGTTGGGCAATTGATAGAACTTCAAATAATCATGACGATATCCAGGCAATGATCATTATATAGGCATCACGTCCAAGATTAGTAGACCGACTCCTGCCTGCATCTACTATACTCCACACAGTGTATTAAGTTCATGGAAAAACGGAGTAATGCAATAAGAATGATGACATGATGTAGACAAGATCTATTTATGTAGAAATAGACCCCATCTTGTTATCCTTAATAGCAATGATACATACGTGTCAATTCCCCTTCTGTCACTGTGATCAAGCACCGTAAGATCGAACCTATCACAAAGCACCTCTTCCCATTGCAAGATAAATAGATCAAGTTGGCCAAACAAAGCCCAAATATCGGAGAAGAAATACGAGGTTATAAGCAATCATGCATATAAGAGATCAAAGAAGACTCAAAAAACTTTCATGGATAAAAAGATAGATCTGATCATAAACTCAAAGTTCATCTGATCCCAACAAACACACCGCAAAAAGAGTTACATCATATGGATATCCAAGAGACCATTGTATTGAGAATCAAAACAGAAAGACGAAGCCATCTAGCTACCAACTACGGACCAGTAGGTCTACAAAAGACTACTCACGCATCATCGGAGAGGCACCAATGGACATGATGAACCCCTCCGTGATGGTGTCTAGATTGGATCTGGTGGTTCTAAAACTTGCGGCGGCTGGAATTGATTTTTGTCGACTCCCCCATGGTTTCTGGAATATTGGGGGTATTTTAGAGTAAAGAGGCGGTTCGGGAGGCACCCGAGGTGGGCACAACCCACCAGGGTGCGCCTGGGCAAAGCCTTGCGTAAACAAGTCAGCCTCGAAATCTGTGGCGTGTACAACCCATTTGCTATTATTTTTATAATTTTTACTCATTTGCTAATTCATATGGAATTTATTGCAACCCATTTTCCATTTTTAGAATTCCTGCCCATTTTTTGGTCAGTGCGAGGGTTAAAAAATTGATCTAAAAAATGTGCAAAAATTTAAAATTTCACATATTTTTGTTGGGGAACAAAATATTCTTAATCCAAAAATTAGTAGCCATACTAAAACAAATTTTAAAATAAATTAGTACTATGTCATGTTAAAATCCAATGAAATATAAAATATCAGTGAAGAACAAAAACAAAAAAAGAAACTAATTGCCCATTTGCTATTTTTTTTGGAATTTGCAACCACTTTGATATTACTTTTAAGATATACTGACCATTCTCTTTGCCAGGCCGGAATGCATCCCTCTTCGTCTTGAAAGATTTGCAGCCCAGTAAGTCGGAGAAAACTTGGGTTTTTTTCAAAAAGAAATAGTGGGCTACCTATTTTCCCAAAGAAAAAACTGTTGGGCTGGTCATGTTGTTAGACGGCCACAGAGACCGCACAACCCAGTTTATAGCCTGCTCCTCTGAAGAAATCCTCGAAAAAAAGTTGTGCAATTATGTCGTTAATTGACTATACGTTGACAATAATGTGGGTTCTAGATATCAGCAGGGTGGATTAGAGTAAAAAAACGAGGAGTGCATCTGAGTAGTAAAAGACGCGCTTAATTGTTCGGGAGTTTACTTGGTGGGTCCGTACTGTCATACTCACAACTACAGTCCTCCCCCGATTCACTATGTTGACAGGGCCGGATGGCGGCGCCGCGGCGAGCGCACCAAGGCGGAGGATAAAGTGTTGTCGCCAATGTGTTGGGCTGGTTGGAGATTCTTATCGAAAAATAAAAATGGACTGGAACTATTTACGATGTTGACTATGATTTGCACCGGTCCGCTGGTTGCAGGAAGAAAATGGTGGGAGAAAGAAGACTGGTCGCTATCTTTGCCTAAGAATAATATCGACTGAATGTAACGACACTATCATAGGAAATAATATCCTCCTGTTAAAATTTGACTTTTTAAATCATGAATTTAAAGAACTGGTGCATGAGCATTTAGCTTTATTTATTTATTTATTTATTTTATTTATGTTTAGGGGACCATGAGCATGTACCTGGGCCGGATTCATGTGAGAGCCTCCCATCCAATTAATTATGGGATCCTCTATTGGGCCTTCATCAGTGGGCTGCATGTTATCGACAAGTGGAAAATGTGTTCCGTACCAAAAATAATATACGCTACGTACGGTACGGGGCACTAAAGGATCGGACCGTGCAACGACTTCCAAAACATTGTGTATATCGTTCTAACAACACATTTATTCAACCAACCGACGAAATATACTACTGGTTGTACATTGAAAACAGCAGCAACAGCAAACAGAGCTGGGGGTGCAACAGAAGTAGTAAGCAGGCCAAAAGAGTAAAGACGCAGCTCTCTCTTCCAAACCAAACATCAACCATCATTACAAAAGGGCTACCAAAAAAGAACAAGTGTATGTATCAAACTAAACAAAGATCCTACTGCACCAAGTGTATGCATCTAACTAACTGGCTCAGTTAGACGTTACTATTTATTAAGCTGTGGAGATTGGTTGACGGCTTGAACCAGATGGGTGCCTGACGGGGGAAACTCCAGCTAGCAGATCGAAGTCTGATACTTGCGACCCTCTCTCGTACTTTGGGCTGCAGAGCATGGCGGCACATATCAGGGTATGGTGCATGCAGAGACGCATGGTACGCTGTGTACACATAGTTTTGCCTGATGAACGAAACCGTGCTGCCATCATGATCCTTTCCATCGGTTATCTCCTGGTTAATCAGATAATTCAATCCGAGAAATAGAGAGCATGTACCAAGGCTACTTACCAGCCTCCAGTCAAAAATTCCTGAAGGCCCAGAGAAGTTGAGATCCTGCTCAAAGACCTTGCAGTGACTGTGATTTTGTTCCGCGAAACAACATGTCGGGTACGTGCGAACGATCATCAATCGTTCGCCGTCGTCTGATCGAGCCAAGAACCACCTGCAACTGCCATGCCGCTTTTCTTTGAAAGGTTCTGGGATTAGAAAGGGTAGGGACACCAGGCGGCCTACAACATCATATGAAGTTAGAGTCAAATAAAAAAGGGCTCTTACTGTAGTCAATCTTAAGAACAACATGTTATAAGCATGAATATTTTTCAATAAATGTTGGCAGTAATATAAGCAAGCCATCATGATATCATAGTAAAGTAACATACTGCTGTAACAGCCGTTTGTAGCGATGACTGGAGTAGGCCAGCAATACGTCCAACCATAGAAGGAGTCGACAGTGTAAATGAAGCCAACCATGGAGGATGTATGATCCTGCGATGGACATGTAGATTTATCCACTTACCGCAGTGACCTGTCAGATAGGCGAGACCGCGGTTGAAGAACGTAATTAGCCTGAAGTCCTTATAATTCGCAGATCTTGTGGGCACTTGACAGATTACAACCTTGAGCAAATCAAACTTGGTATCATGTTGGCTATTGTAAGATTCCGAGTATTCTCGGCCGTGGTGCCAAAGCAGTGCAGTGTTAATTGAAGGAAGGGGATCAATCACTGGGTGTAGACCTCCACGAGCATCCAGCTGCCGCGACCGTTGACGAGCACCATCCAAGACGTGTTCATTCCGACCCAGTACATACCGTTAATGTAGTTGAGGGTGACGGGGATCGGATCGCAGTCAAGGGGGTTGATGCTCACCACCTACAATCGTTATGCTGCGTGACACGCCGTTTCTAAAGATCAGGCGGCATCAGCAAGCAAGGATCTAGTTTAAAAAGCTTTGGCCTGAGGGCTTTGAGTAAACGGCACAGCCCCGACGAGAACACGACGAGCGGCATGGTACTGAGATTGTCCACACACGAAACAATGAGCTTGATTACCTGTGTGGGGAGCGAATTCTAGCCACTCTTTCGGCGGACGCTGCTCGATTCTGCCATTGTTAGTGCTTGGGTTTCGGAAGAGGGAGGAGGCGCCTTAGCGGGGATGTTTGGTTGGACGATTATGTGCGGACAAAGATGGAGAAGTGAATATGTGCCGCGCGAAGTGGACAGGTGATGATGACTACAACATGCCGCTTGACTTACGAGACACATACCAGCAGCGTAGGGTCATATCGATGCCAGACAACTTGCTTGAGTGATCACAGTACTAGTACTCCCTACAGTACCTACTACTATGCCCTAGTTTGCATATAGAGTAGTGGAGTAGGACTCTGCTCTACTACTAGCACCAGAGGAGTAGTATATTCTAATCTAAAATAGTTACAAACTTCAATGCCCGAGCATGGAACGACTACAAACTGCCATCGGTGCTAACTCCAATCCCCAGCAAACGTTCACTAGGAGACATGGCAGTTGCAAACGCCCGCGATGCAGTTACAGTATGTGTGTAAGGGTGATGGTTTTGTCAAATACTATGGCTTAAAATAGGCCACCGTCGGATGGAAATCTGACGGTTACGTGGGATTCGCCAGGATTGAGCTCGTGGCCAACAATCGCCAGATATCATTACTAAAAAGAGGTTAAAACACCCGGGGCTATAACTTGCACCGGCTGACCACTAACAATGATACTAACATAGTTGTAAAATGGTCAAAGACCGTGTCTACGTGGTGTTTGGAATTATATGCAAAAAACTAGCAAGATGCCCGTGCATTGCATGGAACATCAAAATGCATTTCTTTTACAAAACACCTATTGTGATTGACTCATGCAGGAGTAATCCCATGTGTAAAAACTAATGATATCTCGAGAATTTTATTGGAAAAATGGTATCTCAAGAATTTCATCGAAAAAATGATATCTCGAGAAAGATGGGAGATAAGGTGAGGAGGAGTGGGTCGTGGTGGTGAGTGGTGGTCGGACTGGGCGGAGGCATGGGGATGGACAGCGCCGGCAGGCAGCAACGACCACCATGCTAGATTGTTCAATAGACTTCCTTCTTTAATTGCTCAGCAATGAGGTTGTGGGAGATAAGGATGAACGAGGCAAGGCCTTATCTATAAATATGGATGGAGGTGCGGGTATCTTTTGTAAATTTGTCATAGTTTGCTTTCTATCCGTCAGATATAGATCGGGCGGTCTATACTACAAGATGGCAGGCACACCATCATCACCAACTCAGTTTTTTATAAGAGTAGTAGAGAGTAGAGATAAGAGTAGAGATAGAGACTAGGGAGGAGCACCATCTACTACTTCGTGTGCTACTCCTGCGCTCCATTCAGCGTCCACAACGTCCCTTACAGCCACTCCCTCCCGCGCTCCATTCGGCGGGCGCTGATGGAATTTGGGGAGAGCACTCGTGCGACTGCTGCCAGCGATGACTTCACCAAGGACGACTTCTTCCCCGACCTCGGCAACCTCTTCCTCAATGACATGGGCGACAATCTCAACACCAATGGTGCTGCTCCCGTTGCACCATATGTGTTTCTATCCTTCCTGTTTGAAATCGTGGTAGAATTCAAGTTTCTAGTCTATGTCCTAGATTCGATCTGTTCATCTACTATGCTAGTCCACATGATTAGTTTAATATCTGTTATAGCCGTCATGATTTGTTTTGTGCTTATTCGGATTAAATCTCGTAGTAACTTGCTCATATATTCAACTGGCGCAACGTCCCCTATAGCCACTCCCATTTCATGGATGGCCTGGTCGATGCCTCCAAGGTGCCCTGCATCTACAAGACTTTCGGCTGCGAGAGGTATGTCAACCAGCACTCGCTGGTGGAGCATAGTTCCAGATGCGCGCACGCACCCTGCTACTCCTATGGGTGCACGTCGCCGTTTTGGGGCTCGCCAGCGAGCCTCGTGCATCACCTCATGCAACCGTCCATCGATCACTACTGGCCCGCGACAATGAACATCAAGTACGAGACGTGCTACCCATTCGCCGTGCTGGAGTCGCTGGAGGATCACCACCGCCTGCTAGTCTCGGAGGAGGACGACAGCGTCTTCCTCTTGATCGTGGGAACCGGCTAGGCCCGTGTAGGCCGCCGCCCCATCTTTGTAGTGTGCGTCAGGGGCAACGTCGCTGATGCTGACACTGACACGAGGCCGGTGTACGGGTGCATGCTCACTGTTACTGCCCCTCAGAGGTCCGTGGGCGCCCACACCGCCTCCATCACGCTGACTGGGACTGTGCCGAGCTGGTCCGTTCCTGCCGATGTGGACATGGAAGACGCATGGTATGATTTGCCCCCCCCCCCCAAGATGGTGCACAGGGACTCCAAGGAGGTTCACCTGGACATATGCATTACCAAGTTAAATGTTGATCATTAGTCTTCGCTCAATGTAATCTGTTGTCTAAGCATGTGGAGACTTATTTATATAGTATAGAACCTTCCATGCATGATCTTGCTCTATTAGAGTATCACACTTGAATAAAAGTGTATCCATTTATGGTTTAGTCTAGAATCTTCCATGTATGCTTTTGCTCCATTAGAGTTCTCGCTTGCCATTTATGAGATTAACTGGGAATTTTTACTACAGTACCGGTGAAAGACTTATGGTGAACCATTTCTTACATCTCCTCTGCCCCCTTCCAAGTCATCCTGATTTAACCCCTCTGTCTAGGTGTATAAGAGCATGGTTAATACTCCCTCCATTCCTAAATATTTGTATTTTAGATATTTCAAATGGACTACCACATACGGATGTATATAGACATATATTAGAGTGTAGATTCACTCATTTTGCTCCGTATGTAGTCACTTGTTGAAATCTCTAGAAAGACAAATATTTAGGAATGGAGGGAGTACTTAATAGTATAGCCAACTGTTGACTATAAGAAAGTGCCATGTCATCTGTAGCCAACATGTATAACAATCGATACTCAAAAACTAACTCTTAAAGATCATTTCTTGCAAAGCACAATAAGTGTTATTTCTTCACAAGTTTTGGATGCAGGTTGAACAGTTGAACGCTTTTGTTTGCAAAAGATACTTTTTTTTATCTATTTCACCCCGATGTTTGTGAGCTCTAGAGAAGAAATAATATCCAAATAAACCTATCGATACTCGTTACACATGAGATGACCCCCACATTCTTTGTCAAAATAAACAACTCCCCGATCAATGCATTTCACTGTTCCGTGCAACGCACAGGCACCTTACTATATATTAGTATGACCACAAATTTAACTAACATTGTATATAGTACGATAAATGCTCATGCATGTCACCAAAAATTATATCATTGAAAACTATGTTCAGATACGAATCCAATGATATAGTTTTGTTGACATGCACTAACATTTTGTCAGTTAAATATTCAGTCAAATTCAATGGGGGCTACTAATAAACCATGAACGAGGTAGTACTAGTGTAGAGGGCAGCGCTGCATGGGAGTCTCACCCTGCTCGTGGCGCGGCAGTAAAGCCGTCATATCACAAAACCCCACCACTCCCAGTAATAAGTGGCCTTGTAAAATAAACGGACAAGCAACCATCACATCCCTCCATCTTTTTTGCATTTTATCTCTCTGTATTTACTTTCTCCGGTTCATCTCGCACACTCGATCCCTAGCTACTACTCCTAGTATCCCTAGCCACTACTCCTAGTATCCCTAGCTACTACTCCTAGGGCCAGTTCTTTTGGCGGCTTAAAAATAAGCTGTCTCTTCCCCAGCTTTTCCCATAAGACTAGTCACAGTGGAGAGTAACATAAGGCGCCTCACTCATTTATTTAGGCTTCTAAACTACTACTAGTACCTCCGTCCTGGTTTATTCGCCGCCATTGTAATTTGTGCTCAATTTTGACCAAAGATTTAACTGATAAAATGTTAGTGCATGTGACATGCATAAACATTTCATTAGTTAAATTTATGGTCAAAATTTGACACATATTACAATGGGGACCAATAAACCAGGTCGGAGGTAGTAGTTATGGGATTACTAATCTAGAAGCCCAAAAGAACTGGCCCCTGGTACTCCTAGTAGTAGTACTCAAGTTGGAATTCCAATTGCACGGCACAACTTGTTAGGCAAAAAATTCGATACATGGTGTAGGAAGCGGTTTGGGAATTTGCATGCCTTCCTGACCAGTGAGATACTCCGTACAAAGTACGATAGAGAAATAACCACAGAGAAGGAAGCTAAAAGTAAACAATCAAACGAGCATTTTGCATTTGTTTTGCATTGAATCGTTTCACAAGCTTGACTAGTGCTGTTTTCTACTTTTACAAAAACGCATCGTAATGTTAAAGCGTGCATTTGCACGTACATAAAAATAGTAGTAGCACGTCGCAAGCATATATAGAGAGAGCGTGTAGTGCGATAGTACATAATAAAGTTTGTGCTATATGCACGTGCTTACAAAATGCGTACCGATACACAAGGTTTCCAAACTTTTTCTTTTACATACTTAATTAAGGACGCTAATAATTCCCGAATGTTTAGGATTTATCATTTGCGTCCCGTAACTAATGAGATCGCCTTACGAAACTAAATTATTCCTAATAAAAGCCACACGCTCGCAGGAGCGCTTGTGGCGCGTCATGAGTGCCCTGGTGCGCGGTCGTTTCCTAGCGTGCCGACACAATGCCTCTTCCTCAGCCTCGCAACTCGCGAGGTGCTGATTGGCGGCTTGCCGGCGGGCGAGCGCGATCTCACCGGTGTGGTGATCCGACGCCAATGGGTACTCCTCCTCGCTGGAAGCGTGCACCCGATCCACGTACCGCCAAGCGTAGATGAGGCGCTTGGGCCCGATTGCACTCAGGGCTTTGGCACGGGCGTCCTCCGCCACCCTCACGGCCCTCGCACGAGCCTTCTGCCAAAGAGACAATTGCCTAACTCTCTCGGACGCAACATAGGCCTGCCAGGCAGCATGACTCACGGCGCGCTTCTCTTCCCCAGCCTCACAAGGCGACATCCATTTCTTTCCAAAGCTCCTCGAGGCTGGGGGCTCGGCGGGCGGCGCGGCGTTCTCCTCGTAGCGGGGAGCCGACGCGTCCTCCGACGCGCGTGCTGGCGAGACTGGGAACGCCGACGCGTCCATCTTGATGCGTCGCGGCGAGGAGCGGAACACCGACGCGTCCTCCTCGACTAGTGGTGGCGAGGAACAGAACGCCGACGCGTGACCGTCCGCGCGGTGCAGCGAGGGGCGCCTAGGGCTTGGGAGGGGCGATACCATGGTGGTCGACGTGAGAGGGAGGGGAAGGAGATAGCGATGAACATGAGCGTTCTTCCGAATGCCGTGGGAGGCGTAGTATTTATGGCGAGCAATGGCACACCTACGTAAGATATGGACTGAGCTTCAGTGACTTAACTGCAGGTGCAGTTGCATCACTGACATGTGGGCCAGATGCCTGTTGGGCTCACATGTCAGTGGCCCATTGCACTGCGGTTAAATGGCAAAGCGGCGTCCGTAAGATATGTTGCGTGATTAACGTAACAGCTACATGGGCATATTTGTTGGAGTAAATTACAGGGGAGGGAAGGGGTGGAAATATTGCTGATCACAATGGATTGGACAAGCGCAGGGGGAGGAGGGTCATGCATGCAGATTTTTTCCACACCGGGTGGAGTGGTGGGACTGCCGGAGGGAAAAGGAGAGTTAAGCAGGCGTTCAGATTTCAAGGTGCACTAAATTATTGCATGTGATGATTTAGGCTGGCCATAGTGGTGGTAATGTGGTATCTTACTAGCTGGTATCATGCACATGGGAATAGCAAACATGCTGATGTGGCGAAGAATTAAAGAAGAGAGGGGGTTAGAGTAACATAGGTAGATACCGTATCATGTTAAATACTATGCTACTTTGTGTCATGCATGGCACTATAAAGGTAGTCCCGTATCATGCAAATGATACTAGTATATGATACTTTCTACTATGAGTAGCCTAAAGAGAATATTAACTAATCTCTACTCTCTACTCTTATAAAAAGCAGAGTTGGTGATGATGGTGTGCCTGCCATCCTGCAATATAGGCCGTCCGATCTATATCTAACGGATAGGAAGGAAACTATGACAATTTACCCACGCTCCTCTCCACATTTGCAGATAAGGCCTTCCCTCGTTCATCCTTTTCTCCCATAAGATCTTGATGTTCCGTGCAACACACGTGCATCTTGCTAGTGCATGTAAAAATCTTTGTCATTTACTAGTGTTCATGCATGCATGCAATGCAATAATGCACTGGTAAACACATTTTTTGTGAAGAACGAGAGCATTAATTGAGTACTTTTGCAGACTACAAAAACTATTCCACCGCCTCTATCTTGGTAAGAGTAGGTGAATTTTTTGAATCGAGCCCTTTAAAGTAGAAGGGAGGTAGTAGTACTCTAATAGCTAACCTTGTTGTGATGACTAGATAAGACATGGCACGCACCTGGACGGAGGAACTAGTCTACATTGTGCATATAAGTTTTGTCTAAAGTCAATGTACTTCTACTTTGACCAAACTTATAGAAAAATGTATCAACATTCACAATGTCAATCAATGTTTTTATACTCATTATAAAACGTAGTTTCATAAAATATATATTTGTTATTGTAGATATTGATATTTTTAGTATAAATTTGGTCAAAAACTTTGCAAACTTTGACTTGGCACAAATCTTACGCGGAGTAAAAAGGACCAGAGGGAGTATCATGCATGTGGAGTAGGCAAAAAAATTGCTCATTTATAGCCGTCCGAAGTCTCAAAGGGCGCGACCACGCGAGGGAGGCGAAGGTCGTGGGAGGTGTGATGGTTGAAGGAATTAAGTGAAGTTACATCCACGCGCCGGCATCGCGTGCGAACACGTAGAAGCTATACCGTCAGGCCTATGATATGGGTCTAGTAGACATGACATCTAGTGGGTCCCGCATAGTACTCGAGAACTCTTTGGGGACATGCAGCCGTTTATCCACCGGGCAAGCCAACAACCCCACGCCGTTCGCACGCCCTACTCATCCCCGTCTTCTACCTTACAATTGTTCGCTACCAGTCATCCCGTCCTTTCACATTACACCGGTTCAACTTCTCCTAACACGCCTCCAAAATCCATGGCCTCCCAAATCTTCATGATCACCGCTGAGTACCAGGTTAGAGCCATCACCGGCGATGAGTTCATCGTCATCTACACCCATAGATCCTCTATGGTGGAAGCTTGCCTTGCTCTTTCCCTACGCATGTTCAAAAGTTCAAAGGATGAGTGGGTCGCTGGGCTAGATGTTGAGTACACCACAGTCCTGGAAAGCGAGAAGATTCCAAAGGAGGCAGAGAAGAAGAAGCCCGCCGTGATCCAGGTTCGCGTACATAACGTGTGCTTGGTCTACCACATATGCCATGCCGACATTGAGTGCCAGGATTTTAAGAACTTCCTCAAGGATGAAAGAGTGAAATTCGTTACTGTAGACTTTAGGAATGACAGGAGTGTCCTAGGTCGGATAGGCCTCATTGTAGGCCAGCCCTTCAATCTCCAGAAGGCAAGCCTGGTGTCCTCCTCTCAGCCTTCAATGCTGACCCTGGCAGCAGCCATGATTGATCCTTCATATGCTCAACTGAAGAAACCTCACCATGAGTTTCATCATGCATGGGAGTCGAAGACAATAGATGAAGATCACATCCTGTATGCAGCAATGGATGCCTACCTTTGTTTAAATATCTACAAGGGTTGGATGAAGAAGCAGAGCCCAGTGTTCAGTTCAAGCAAAGAAGCGTCGGCAAAGAGGAAGAGGAGGGACGAGGACGAAGTCGAGGATGTGGACTCGGACTCCGAGTAAGGTGGCAGTGCTACCGCTCATGCTGGTTCTACTGCAGTGTCAAACGGACTAGTTGCTTAGTTTTATTTCAGGGGTGTGTTGTGCTGAGCCCCCAGCAGAACTATGTTTATGTTCTTTCTCGTTATTTGAACTCTTTAGTACGTACAATAGTACTAGTATGTCTTACTACTGTTCTTCTTGTAGTTGGTACTACTGCTCGTATCTTCGTGTTCCTACTGTACTTAATAGTACGTACTAGTAGTATAATTTGGGTCAGTCGATTTGTGAAAGAAGTTCGACAGAGCGAAGGAAGAAGACGACAGAGAAGCTACCCCAATATCTATATTAGGGTGGCAGGGTGCCCATGATCTATCTTATGAGTGTTGGGTGTGGAATGCAGTTTGATGGAAAAAATGGATCATGCCCGGGGTTAAATGGATGGCGGGGGTGGGGGAGAATGGCGGTGGCAGGCGGTTCAGGCGAGGATGGGGGGGCGGCGGCATGCGGTTAGGCGTGTGGCAGGCTGGCGACTCGATGCCTGAGAGAGAAGATGAACAGTGCATCAATTTCGGAGGTTGAAGAAGCCCTTCTGGCCATCCATGTTGCATCCAAAGATTCACAAGAGTCGACTGACCCAACTTGCTCCTTCAGATTACAGGATCCACGTGGCATTCAAGGTCTCGAAGGTAGATTCTGCGTCCGCACCCGGTTTGCGGGCTCGGCATGGGCGCGACCGGCTTCCGCGCGACAGCCACCATGTGCGCCTCCTTCGCGCGGGCGGAGACGACAATGACACGCTAGCTCCTCCTCATCGGCCTGCTGGAGCACGCGCTCGTCCTCCTCTTCATACGCTGCATGCATAGACACGGGTCCACTAGTTGCTCGCATGCTTGGCAGCGCGGCTGCATCGCAAGGAGGGACTGCAGACTTCGGCTTCATGGCACATGGATGGCGCCAACACTGCGGTGATGGGTGAGAAATGGTTGACCGGAGCAGGCGGGCGCCGACATGCACAACGGCGGCGGCGACATATTGATGAGTGTGCGTATGAGAGCTTAGTTTAGTTTTATATAGGGTTGGTCAAACTTAAAAGAACACCGTACTAGTACACGTAAACATTAGACTGAGGCAACGCTTATATTAGTTACCACAACAACGATACAGAATCATGTGCAAGCGCGTGCACCGCGGCCGAGCGGTCGATCGAACGGTGCGTCACCGTGTCGCGCTCGAAGGACATCCACCGAACCTTTTTGTGTGTTTGAAAACAATCCCCGAATATTACTCAACCTTCTTTCCTGGAAAAGTTCTTCCCGCTACAATATTTTCATATATTTGAATTTAGCTTCAGTTCGTGTTTATTTGGATTTGGACGTTTTAGGTGCACCCTAGTTTTTTAATACTAATTTTGTGTGTGTGACTGAGAGAGAACGTGTGTATGTGTCCATATGTGTGTTGTGGCGGAAGGGCAATGTGGAGACGGTGTGCATGTGATAGAGACATAGAGAGGTGTGAATGTGCAAATGATCATGCATGAGTGAGACATAGAGAGATGTTGATATGTTGTATATACATGAGAGAATGGTCTTCTATTTGTACTTGTGAGTGTGCGAGAGAGAGAGAGAGAGAGAGAGAGAGAGAGAGAGAGAGAGAGAGGTGCATCCGTAACACAACAAGCATCTCTCTCGATTCATCCGTCCCTCGCACGATCGCATGTAACACATGCATCAATGCACACATTTTGACACCCTCACCCGGCCACCTCAAGGCCCGCCCATAGCTCTCTATATCGCATGCACAATATCTTCGTGAAAACCCTATTTAGCATGTAGCTTTCCGTCACACACACACATTCTCTCCATAGGTTTGATTTCTCTCAATTTCTGACACACACACACAGACACAGACACAGACACACACACACACACACACACACACACACACACACATGTTAAACACAAGGTTTTGGGAAACTGCACGACACCCGTAAAGGGGTGTGGCTATCTCTTATATATAAGGAGTACACAAGGTGTACGATACAATATACAAGACTTATCTGAGAGACTACGTGACAAATACAGTCTAACACCTCCCTCAATCTTAACTATGCCCCGAGGTACAAAGTACATTAAGATTGCGCCTACAGCCTACAAACCGAGGTTGTGGTAGAGGCTTCGTGAAGATGTCGACAAGTTGATCTTTGGATGAGATAAACTTGATAGAAAGTAACTTCATGCAACACGTTCCCGCACAAAGTGATAATCAACTTCAATGTGTTTGGTCCGAGCATGAAACACGGGTTAGATGATAGATATGTCGCACCAATGTTGTCACACCAAAGGACAGGTGGCTGAGGTTGAGGAACTCCCAACTCTCTCAACAAGGACTGTACCCATATGATCTCAGGTGTAGCATTGGCAACTGCCTTGTATTCAGCCTCGGTGCTACTCACGGACACCGTAGCTTGTTTACGAGCAGCCCAGGCGATCAAATTAGAACCAAAGAAGACAGCATGTCCCCGTGGATCGCTTTGTCATCTGGATTACCAGCCAGTCTGCATCTGAAAAAAGCTGAAAGTGCAAAAGGCGGTATTGGCTGAAGAAGTAAACCATATGCCGCAGTGAGGCGTACATAACGAAGAATCGCTTCACCGCTGACCAGTGAGTAGTCCGAGGAGCATGAAGAAACCGACAAACACGATTGATTGCATAGGAGATGTCGGGCGAGTGATGGTGAGATCTGCGCAGACCACCAACAATACTTGATACTCGGTAGAGTCATCCGGTGAGAGGATCTCCATCAAATGCGGACAAACTATCGATGGCGCACATAGGAGTCATGGCATGTTTACATCAGTAGCATACCTGCCTTGCGCAGCAAATCCATGGAGTACTTATGTTGGTGAGTGTCAAACCAGCGGGAGAGAGAGACTTCCAAGCCAAGGAAGTAATGTAGCGTGCCTAAATCCTTCACCGCAAAATCACCACTCAAGGAGGAGATGAGGCGATCAGCGGCAGATCGGATGAGCTGATGAGAATAATATCATCAACATACACCAGCAAATACATCGTCACCTCGGCCGATCACGAAGGAAGAGTGGCGTATCGGCGATGGAAGGAACAAATCCTAGGGACGAAGAACGAGCCCAACTGGCATGCCGAGCACGAGGAGCCTGCTTCAGCCCATAGGCGCCTTGACCAAAGCGGCACAGATGATGAGGGCGAGCAGAATCCACAAATCCGGTGGTGGCGCATATAAACCTCTTCATCGAGAACTCCATGTAAAAAGGCATTACGAACATCCAAGCGGCGAAGAAACCAGCCTCGAGTAACAGCCAAGGACAACGAAGTCGGATAGTCGTTGGTTTGATCACCGGACTATATGTATCCTCATAGTCAAGACCATACCGTTGTTTGAACCCTTTTGCCACTAACCGTGCCTTATAGCGTTCAATAGAACCATCGGCATGCCTTTTAACTTTGAAGACCCACTTGGAGTCAATGACATTAACACGAGAGACCGGAGGAACAAGTTGCCATGTACCATTTGTCAATAACGCTTGAAACTCTTGTTCCATAGCACATCGCCAATGAGGGATCCCAAGGGCAGCCTGAAAATGGCGCTGTTCAGCGAAGGATCTTCCTTTAGATGAGCAACACATGCTGCAAGCCACGCCACCGTCCATCTTTGCGTTGCTTGGGACGAAAATGCCGGACCTGCTTTGCGGCGTGTGCGGCCTCTGAGCAGCAGCAGCGGTCGTGACGGAACCAAAGAGACCGGTGAGGCATCGAGCGGCGAAAGGCGATGATTTGGCGAGCAGGCGACACCAGCCAGCGATCCGGCCCAAGCGAGCTGGTCGAGGGAGACCAGCCCAAGGACTCCGGCCCATGGGAGGCAGGCTGCTCCACGCCGTCCACGGCCTGTCGAGTGAGGCCAGCCGAAGTCGGGCGACACCTTGAGGCCCAGGCGATTCCACTGGGGAGAGTTGGCGCGGCAGCCGACCCCGATCGCGCGGGTGAGGCCGGGGCTACCGACCCCGGTCGCGCGGGAAGCATGCATGGCGCATGCATGGCACCAGGCATCACGCCAGGTGCACCCGACGGCTCCTCCTGTTCATCCAAAGAGCTCAAGCCGAGCTCCGACGACCTGTACTGCAGCATGATTAGGCAACAACGCAGGAGAGTATGCAATATCAACAAATTGAGCAGGCAGGGGAGAAGTGGTAGATGAAGATGGAACCGGAGGTGCAGGAGTTATGGAGAAAGACGAGAACGGGAATACATTCTCATCAAACACAACATCACGCGAGATGTAGACACGATTAGGCGGAATGTGGAGACACTTGTACCCTTTATGAAGAGCTATACCCAAGAAAAACACAAAGTTTGGATCGAAACTCAAGCTTGCGCTTATTATATGGACGAAGATGAGGCCAGCAAGCACAGCCAAAAACTTTGAGAAAGGTATAATCCGGAGACTCATTAAGCAACAGTTCAAGCGGTGTTTTCATTCCAAGGAGTCGTGTAGGAAGCCTATTTATAAGAAAACAGGCGTGGAAAACGCATCACTCCAAAACCTAAAAGGTACCGATGCATGGGCAAGTAAAGTGAGACCAGTTTCAACAATGTGGCGATGCTTACGTTCAGCCGTGCCATTACATTGATGTGTATGAGGACAAGACACGCGATGTGAAATTCCAAGCTTATTAAAAAAGAATTGAGGTTGTGATATTCACCCCCAATCGGTCTGAACATGGATAATCTTACTTGAGAAGGCGCTCAACATGAGCTTGAAATTGGAGAAACACATCAAACACGTCAGTTACGCTTGATAAGGTAAAGCCATGTAAATCGACTATAAGCATCAATAAAACTGACATAATAATTATGACCGCTCACGAAGTTTGGGCATGCCCCATACATCGAAAAAATAAGCTCAAGTGGAGTTTTAACGACACGACTCGAATCTGGCGAAGTGATGACTCTTGCCTTGGCGGCGGGCATCACGGTCGTGGCAGCATCTTTATTGGACACGATGGGAAGATTATGACTATGTAGGATACTACGAACTATGGGAGTTGCAGGATGACCAAGCCGTGCATGCCAATGAGTGGGCGAAACACGGACACCGCTGAACGCTCGAGGAGTAGATGGTGGATCAAGTGCATAAAGTCCATCACGCAGGCGACCTCTAAGCGAGCGTCCTCGTGGCCCGATCCTTGATAAAAAAATAAAAAGGGTGAAACTCAGTGAAAACATTGTTATCACGAGTAAGTTGAGGAACAGACAATAAGCTACGAGTAGCAGAAGGAACTCGAAGAACATTACGGAGATGAAGAGATTTTTGTGTGTGAGTTAAGAGAGGCTGACCAACATGTGATATGTGCATACCTGCTCCATTGGCGGTGTGAATCGATCATGTCCACGGCAGTTCTTGCATGGAGAGTTTGCCCATCTCGCTTTGTCGGATGATTAAATGGCGCCCGTGTCCATGTACCAAGTTGGGTCGATGGGATATGATGGAGTGTGGCCTGCTTGGCGGCGAGGCTCATGAGTGGCCAAGGCAGCCTGCTTCTCGTTGCCCTTGCCATTGTTGCCGATGCCGAGGAAGTCCTGCTTGAAGCGGCGATGACAGCGGAGGCGATGTGGCTGGAATGTTGCACACCGACAGGAGCTGAACACCACATGAGGGGCAGCGAGCACACGACCACCCCGATCGAAGGCATGGCAGCGGCGGCGGCGTCACTGAGTCTGTGGAGCGAAGGCACCGCTTGTCGCCGGAGGGTGACTTGAAGGGCTTCCCTTTGCCACGCAGCGTGGCAGCGTTGGCAACAAGAAAACTTCGGGTTAGAACGGCGAGACTTGATCGTTGTTCCGTGGCGAGGCGGGCGTAGAGATCGCGAGGCTCAAGTGGAGTGTCACGACCATTGATATTCTCGGCAAGGTTATCATAGTCGTCGTCCGATCCGTTCATGCGAAGGTGGTGAAGTCCTCCTTGCGGCGGCTGGCCAATGGAGGCCAAGGTATCGGCGAGACGCGTCATCTTGCGAAATAATCTGTGATCTCGAGGTCAAGGAGCTTGGTCTCCCCAGCTCCGTGCGAATAGCGTGAGCACGCGCGCATGCCGCCGAGATCTGGCTTCGTGTGCGAGCAGACCACGCCTCTGAGGCGTGGCGGCGAAGAGAACCAAGGAGGACACCCCTCGGTGGCGATGATCGGATCGCGACGGGATGGCCTGATCTGAGCAACCCATGCATGATCGCCGGATGATGCGGTGGAGGACATGGCAGGAACCATCAACATAGCCCTCCGGTGGCGGCTGCGGAGAAGCGGCAGCTTGTGCGCCATGACGGATGGTTATGCGTCGTAAGCTTCACCGGGATGAGATCGCGAAGTAGAACGGTGCAGCTGCCGAGGCATGATCAGCCACGGGAGGCGATGTGTAGTAGGCCATGTGGGATGAGCCAGCAGATGCACGGGGCCCGCGTCGAGGGCGGTGCAGCAGCTCGGGGTAGGGCGCGCCATCGGAGGTGGATAGTATCCACCGTGGGGCAGCGGCGATGGCGGGCACCGTAGGGCACAGCCGGTGCCGAGCCGACCAGCTGTTAGCAGCGCCGTAGAGGCTGCGGGCCGCAGCGACGTAAGCGCCAGTAGCGCGGCAGCGGATCTGGCGATCCGTCTGGCGGCGGCGTTAGTCGAGCAGCCGCAGAGGGGCCCGTAGGGCACTGCGATCGGCGGAGGAGGGCCCGTATGGCCCGGCGGTCGGCGGAGGAGGGGCCCGTGGGCGCCGATCCCATCGAGGACCCGCCCGGGTCGAGTGCGCAGCGCCCCAGCCTGCGGTGGCGCGATCGGGAAGGAGGCGGCTGCAGATCGGACGAGGCCCGCCATCGAGGCCTGGCGGAGTAGACCGAGGCCGAGGCGCGAGGAGAGGAACGCGACGCAGCGCGCCGTGGCAGGAGCCGGCGCGACGGCGGCGGCGGCGGCGATCTTGATCTTGATCATGGCGGCAGCGGAAGACATTGGACGGTTAGGGTTGATACCATGTTAAACACAAGGTTTTGGGAAGCGCACGACACCGTAAAGGGGTGTGGCTATCTCTTATATATAAGGAGTACACAAGGTGTACGATACAATATACAAGACTTATACAGAGACTACGTACAAATACAGTCTAACAACACACACACACACACACACACACATTGCACACACACTCCCCCCTCCTCCGAGCACACAATTCATCCCCATCCAAGGTTATATGGTGACCACTCTCGCTTGTGCTTCTCTACACCCCAGCATGCACACCACCTCAATATTCAAAGAGGGCATCGAGGAGATCGAAGATGGCGACCACGCTGCACTAGGGAATGTGGGGCTATTGGGGATCGTAGAAGAAATTAGAATTTTCTATGCATCACCAAGATCAATCTATGGAGTCATCTAGCAACGAGAGAGAGGAGTGCATCTACATACCCTTGTAGATCGCGAGCGGAAGCGTTCGAGAGAACGGGGTTGATGGAGTCGTACTCGTCGTGATCCAAATCACCGATGACCAAGCTCCGAACGGACGGCACTTCGCGCTCAACACACGTGACGGTTGGGAAGGCGTCTCCTCCTTCTTGATCCAGCAAGGGGAAGGAGAGGTTGATGGAGATCCATCGGCCTGACGGCGTGGTGGTGGAAGCAGTGAGGATCTCGGTGAGGCCGTAAGCTCAGCGAGAGGAGAGGTGTTACGGGGAAGAGGGAGGCGCCGGGGCTTGGTGCAGCCCTCCCCTCTATATATAGGGGTCTGGGCCGCGGCCCCTAGAATCCAATCTCATGGGGGAGGGCGGCCAAAGGGGGACTTGCCTCCCAAGTCAGTGGGCGCCCCACCCCTGTGGTTTCCAACCCTAGGTGCAGGGGGAGGCCCATGGGGGCGCACCAGCCCACCAGGGGCTGGTTCCCTTCCCACTTCAGCCCATGGGGCCCTCTGGGATAGGTGGCCCCACACGGTGGACCCCCCGGGACCCTTCCGGTGGTCCCGGTACAATACCGGTGACCCCCGAAACTTTCCCGGTGGCCGAAACTGGACTTCCTATATACAAATCTTTAACTTCGGACCATTCCGGAACTCCTCGTGACGTCCAGGATCTCATCCGGGACTCCGAACAACTTTCGGGTTACCGCATACTAATATCTCTACAACCCTAGCGTCACCGAACCTTAAGTGTGTAGACCCTACGGGTTCGGGAGACACACATACATGACCGAGACGACACTCCGGTCAATAACCAACAGCGGGATCTGGATACCCATGTTGGTTCCCACATGCTCCTCGATGATCTCATCAGATGAACCACGATGTCGAGGATTCAATCAATCCCGTATACAATTCCCTTTGTCAATCGGTACGTTACTTGCCCGAGATTCGATCGTCGGTATCCCAATACCTCGTTCAATCTCGTTACCGTCAAGTCACTTTACTCGTACCGTAATGCATGATACCGTGACCAACCACTTGGTCACATTGAGCTCATTATGATGATGCATTACCGAGTGGGCCCAGAGATACCTCTCCGTCATACGGAGTGACAAATCCCAGTCTCGATCCGTGCCAACCCAACAGACACTTTCGGAGATACCTGTAGTGTACCTTTATAGCCACCCAGTTATGTTGTGACGTTTGGTACACCCAAAGCACTCCTACGGTATCCGGGAGTTGCACGATCTCATGGTCTAAGGAAATGATACTTGACATTAGAAAAGCTCTAGCGCATTTAACTACACGATCTTGTGCTATGCTTAGGATTGGGTCTTGTCCATCACATCATTCTCCCAATGATGTGATCCCGTTATCAATGACATCGAATGTCCATGGTCAGGAAACCGTAACCATCCATTGATCAACGAGCTAGTCAACTAGAGGCTCACAAGGGACATGTTGTGGCCTATGTATTCACACATGTATTAGGATTTCCGGATAACACAATTATCGCATGAACAATAGACAATTATCATGAACAAGGAAATACAATAATCATTTTATTATTGCCTCTAGGGCAAATTTCCAACAGTCTCCCACTTGGACTAGAGTCAATAATCTAGTTACATTGTGATGAATCGAACACCTATAGAGTTCTGGTGTTGATCATGCTTTGCTCGCGGAAGAGGTTTAGTCAACGGATCTGCGACATTCAGATCCGTATGCACTTTGCAAATATCTATGTCTCTATCCTGAACATTTTCACGTATTGAGTTGAAGTGACACTTGATGTGCCTGGTCTTCTTGTGAAACCTGGGCTCCTTGGCAAGGGCAATGGCTCGGTGTTGTCCTGAGAAGAGAGTCATCGACCCGACGCATTGGGAATAACTCCTAGATCGGTAATGAACTCCTTCATCCAGATTGCTTCATGTGCTGCCTCCAAGGTTGCCATGTATTCCGCTTCACATGTAGATCCCGCCACAACGCTTTGCTTGCAACTGCACCAGCTTAATGCCCCACCATTCAAAATATACACGTATCCGGTTTGTGACTTAGAGTCATCCAGATGCGTGTCGAAGCTAGCGTCGGCGTAACCCTTCTGACGAGCTCTTCGTCACCTCCATAAACGAAACATATCCTTAGTCCTTTTCGGTGCTTCAGGATATTCTTAATCGCCATCCGGTGTTCCATGCGGGATTACTTTGGTACCTTCCTACCAAACTTACGCAAGGTTTACATCAGTCCGGTACACAGCATGGCATACATGATAGATCCTATGGCGAGGCATAGGGGCGACACTCATCTTTTCTCTATCTTCTCTTGTGGTGGGACATTGAGCCGAGCTCAATTTCACACCTTGCAACACAGGCAAGAACCCTTCTTGGACTGATCCATATTGAACTTCTTCAATATCTTATCAAGGTATGTGCTTGTGAAAGACCTATGAGGCGTCTTGATCTATCTCTATAGATCTTGATGCCTAATATGTAAGCAACTTCTCCAAGGTCCTTCATTGAAAAACACTTATTCAAGTAGGCCTTTATGCTCTCCAAGAGTTCTATATCATTTCTCATCAACGAGATGTCATCCACATATAATATGAGAAATGCTACTGAGCTCCCACTCACTTTCTTGTAAACGAGGCTTCTCCATAAGTCTCATAAACTAAACGCTTTGATCATTTCATCAAAGCGAATGTTCCAACTCCGAGATGCTTGCACCAGCCCATAGATGGGCGCCGAGCTTGCATACCT
Source organism: Aegilops longissima (assembly GCA_021605205.1). NCBI lineage: Eukaryota > Viridiplantae > Streptophyta > Magnoliopsida > Poales > Poaceae > Aegilops > Aegilops longissima. The sequence continues at coordinate 159,920,645 of CM038677.1, forward strand.
TGTTAGCATTCTTAGGATCGACAAAACCTTCCGGCTGCATCATATACAATTTTTCCTTAAGAAAGCCGTTGAGGAATGCCGTTTTGACGTCCATTTGCCATATCTCATAATCGTAGAATGCGGCAATTGCTAACATGATTTGGACGGACTTAAGCTTCGCTACGGGTGAGAAGGTCTCATCATAGTCAACCCCTTGAACTTGTCGATAACCCTTAGCGACAAGTCGAGCTTTGTAGATGGTAACATTACCATCCGCGTCCGTCTTCTTCTTAAAGATCCATTTATTTTCTATCGCTCGCCGATCATCGGGCAAGTCTGTCAAAGTCCATACTTTGTTTTCATACATGGATCCTATCTCGGATTGCATGGCTTCAAGCAATTTGTGGGAATCTGGGCCCGCCATCACTTCTTCATAGTTCGAAGGTTCACCATTGTCTAACAACATGATTTCCAGGACGGGGTTGCCATACCATTCGGGTGTGGAGCGTGTCCTCGTGGACCTCTGAAGTTCAAGAGCAACTTGATCCGAAGTACCTTGATCATCATCATTAACCTCCTCTCTAGCCGGTGCAGACACCACAGGAACATCTTCCTGAGCTGCGCTACTTTCCGCTTCAAGAGGCAATACTTCATCAAGTTCTACTTTCCTCCCACTTACTTCCTTCAAGAGAAACTCTTTCTCCAGAAAGGACCCGTTCTTGGCAACAAAGATCTTGCCTTAGGATCTGAGGTAGAAGGTATACCCAATGGTTTCCTTAGGGTATCCTATGAAGACACATTTTTCCGACTTGGGTTCGAGCTTTTCAGGTTGAAGTTTCTTGACATAAGCATCGCATCCCCAAATTTTTAGAAATGACAGCTTAGGTTTCTTCCCAAACCATAATTCATACGGTGTCGTCTCAACGGATTTCGACGGAGCCCTATTTAAAGTGAATGCGGCAGTCTCTAAAGCATAGCCCCAAAATGAGAGCGGTAGATCGGTAAGAGACATCATAGATCGCACCATATCCAATAGAGTGCGATTACGACGTTCGGACACACCATTACACTGAGGTGTTCCAGGCGGCATGAGTTGTGAAACGATTCCACATTTCCTTAAGTGTGTGCCAAATTCATGACTTAAATATTCCCCTCCACGACCTGATCGTAAGAACTTTATTTTTCTGTCACGTTGATTTTCGACCTCACTCTAAAATTCCTTGAACTTTTCAAAGGTCTCAGACTTGTGTTTCATTAAGTAGACATACCCATATCTACTCAAGTCATCAGTGAGGGTGAGAACATAACGATAGCCACCGCGTGCCTCAACGCTCATTGGACCGCACACATCAGTATGTATGATTTCCAATAAGTTGGTCGCTCGCTCCATTGTTCCGGAGAACGGAGTCTTGGTCATTTTACCCATGAGGCATGGTTCGCACGTGTCAAATGATTCGTAATCAAGAGACTCCAAAAGTCCATCTGCATGGAGCTTCTTCATGCGTTTGACACCAATGTGACCAAGGCGGCAGTGCCACAAGTATGTGGGACTATCATTATCAACCTTACATCTTTTGGTATTCACACTATGAATATGTGTAACATCACGTTCGAGATTCATTAAGAATAAACCATTGAACAGTGGGCATGACCATAAAACATATCTCTCATATAAATAGAACAACCATTATTCTCGGATTTAAATGAGTAGCCATCTCGTATTAAACGAGATCCAGATACAATGTTCATGCTCAAAGCTGGCACTAAATAACAATTATTGAGGTTTAAAACTAATCCCGTAGGTAAATGTAGAGGTAGCGTGCTTGACGGCGATCACATCGACCTTGGAACCATTCGGCCGCATCGTCACCTCGTCCTTCGCTAGTCTCCGCTTATTCCGCAGCTCCTGTTTTGAGTTACAAATATGAGCAACCGCACCGGTATCAAATACCCAGGAGCTACTACGAGTACTGGTAAGGTACCCATCAATTATATGTATATCACATATACCTTTGGTGTTGCCGGCCTTCTTGTCCGCTAAGTACTTGGTGCAGTTCCGCTTCCAGTGACCACTTCCCTTGCAATAAAAACACTCAGTCTCAGGCTTGGGTCCATTCTTTGGTTTCTTCCCGGCAGCTTGCTTGCCGGGCGCGGCACCTCCCTTGCCGTCTTTATTGAAACCATTTTTACCCTTTCCCTTCTTGAACTTAGTGGTTTTATTCACCATTAACACTTGATGTTCCTTTTTGATTTTCACCTCCGCCGATTTCAGCATTGAATATACTTCAGGAAAGGTTTTCTCCACCCCCTGCATATTGAAGTTCATCACAAAGCTCTTGTAGCTTGGTGGAAGCGACTGAAGGATTTTGTCAACAACCGCGTCATCCGGGAGATTAACTCCTAGCTGAGATAAGCGGTTGTGCAACCTGATTTATTTTGAGTATGTGCTCACGATGTAACTATTCTCCTCCATCTTACAATTGTAGAACTTGTCGGAGACTTCATATCTCTCGACCCGGACATGAGCTTGGAAAACCATTCTCAGCTCTTGGAACATCTCATATGCCCCGTGCTGCTCGAAACGTTTTTGGAGCCCCGGTTCTAAGCTGTAAAGCATTCCGCACTGAACCAGGGAGTAATCATCAACACGTGACTGCCAAGCGTTCATAACGTCTTGGTTCGCGGGGGGTGGTGCTTCACCTAACGGTGCTTCTAGGACATATGCTTTCTTGGCAGCTATGAGGATGATCCTCAAGTTCCGGACCCAGTCCGTATAGTTGCTACCATCGTCTTTCAGCTTGGTTTTCTCTAGGAACGCGTTGAAGTTGAGGTTGACATGAGCGTTGGCCATTTGATCTACAAGATATATTTGCAAAAGTTTTAGACTAAGTTCATGATAATTAAGTTCATCTAATCAAATTACTTAATGAACTCCCACTCGAGATGACATCCTCTAGTCATCTAAGTGATACATGATCCGAGTCAACTAGGCCGTGTCCGATCATCACGTGAGACGGACTAGTCATCATCGGTGAACATCTTCATGTTGATCGTATCTTCTATACGACTCATGTTCGACCTTTCGGTCTCTTGTGTTCCGAGGCCATGTCTGCACATGCTAGGCTCGTCAAGGCAACCTAAGTGTTTTGCATGTGTAAATCTGACTTACACCCGTTGTATGTGAACGTTAGAATCTATCACACCCGATCATCACGTGGTGCTTCGAGACAACAGACTTCCGCAATGGCGCACAGTTAGGGGGAACACTTTCTTGAAATTTATTATGAGGTATCATCTTATTTATGCTACCGTCGTTCTAAGCAAATAAGATGCAAAAACATGATAAACATCACATGCAATCAAATAGTGACATGATATGGCCAATATCATTTTGCTCCTTTTGATCTCCATCTTCGGGACGCCATGATTATCATCGTCACCGGCATGACACCAAGATCTCCATCATCATGTTCTCCACCATCGTGTCTTCATGAAGTTGTCTTGCCAACTATTACTTCTACTACTATGGCTAACGGTTTAGCAACAAAGTAAAGTAATTACATGGCGTTATTCATTGACACACAGGTCATACAATAAATTAAGACAACTCCTATGGCTCCTGCCGGTTGTCATACTCGTCGACATGCAAGTCGTGATTCCTATTACAAGAACATGATCCATCTCATACATCACATATATATCATTCATCACATCCTTTTGGCCATATCACATCACACGGCATATGCTGCAAAAACAAGTTAGACGTCCTCTAATTGTTGTTGCAAATTTTTACGTGGCTGCTATAGGTTTCTAGCAAGAACGTTTCTTACCTACGCCAAAACCACAACGTGATATGCCAATTTCTATTTACCCTTCATAAGGACCCTTTTCATCGAATCCGATCCGACTAAAGTGGGAGAGACAGACACCCGCTAGCCACCTTATGCAACTAGTGTATGTCAGTCGGTGGAACCTGTCTCACGCAAGTGTACGTGTAAGGTCGGTCCGGGCCGCTTCACCCCACGATGCCGCCGAATCAAGATAAGACTAGTAACAGCAAGTAAATTGACAATATCGACACCCACAACAAACTTGTGTTCTACTCGTGCAAGGAAACTACGCATAGACCTAGCTCATGATGCCACTATTGGGGATCGTAGCAGAAATTAAAATTTTCTACGCATCACCAAGATCAATCTATGGAGTCATCTAGCAACGAGAGAGAGGAGTGCATCTACATACCCTTGTAGATCGCAAGCGGAAGCGTTCAAGAGAACGGGGTTGATGGAGTCGTACTCGTCGTGATCCAAATCACCGATGACCAAGCGCCGAACGGAAGGCACCTCCGCGCTCAACACACGTACGGTTGGGGAATACGTCTCCTCCTTCTTGATCCAGCAAGGGGGAAGGAGAGGTTGATGGAGATCCAGCAGCACGACGGCGTGGTGGTGGAAGCAGCGGGGATCTCGGCAGGGCTTCGCCAAGCTCAGCGAGAGGGAGAGGTGTTACGGGGGGAAGAGGGAGGCACCAGGGGCTTGGGTGCGCAGCCCTCCCTCCCCCTCTATATATAGGGGTCTTGGGGGGGGGCCTAGAGATCCAATCTCAAGGGGGGGGGGCCAAGGGGGACTTGCCCCCAAGTCGGGGCGCCCCACCCCTGTGGTTTCAACCCTAGGCGCAGGGGGAGGCCCATGGGGGCGCACCAGCCCACCAGGGGCTGGTTCACTTCCCACTTCAGCCCATGGGGCCCTCCGGGATAGGTGGCCCCACCTGGTGGACCCCCGGGACCCTTCCGGTGGTCCCGGTACAATACCGGTGACCCCCGAAACTTTCCCGGTGGCCGAAACTGGACTTCCTATATACAAATCTTTAACTCCGGACCATTCCGGAACTCCTTGTGACGTCCAAGATCTCATACGGGACTCCGAACAACTTTCGGGTTACCGCATACTAATATCTCTACAACCCTAGCGTCACCGAACCTTAAGTGTGTAGACCCTACGGGTTCGAGAGACACGCAGACATGACCGAGACGACTCTCCGGTCAATAACCAACAGCGGGATCTGTATACCCATGTTGGTTCCCACATGCTCCTCGATGATCTCATCGGATGAACCATGATGTCGAGGATTCAATCAATCCCGTATACAATTCCCTTTGTCAATCGGTACGTTACTTGCCCGAGATTCGATCGTCGGTATCCCCAATACCTCGTTCAATCTCGTTACCGGCAAGTCACTTTACTAGTACCGTAATGCATGATCCCGTGATCAACCACTTGGTCACATTGAGCTCATTATGATGATGCATTACCGAGTGGGCCCAGAGATACCTCTCCGTCATACGGAGTGACAAATCCTGCTCGATCCGTGCCAACCCAATGACACTTTCGAGATACCCGTAGTGTACCTTTATAGCCACCCGATTACGTTGCCAGACGCTTGGTACACCCAAAGCACTCCTACGGTATCCGGGAGTTGCACGATCTCATGGTCTAAGGAAATGATACTTGACATTAGAAAAGCTCTAGCGCATTTAACTACACGATCTTGTGCTATGCTTAGGATTGGGTCTTGCCCATCACATCATTCTCCCAATTATGTGATCCCGTTATCAATTACATCAAATGTCCATGGTCAGGAAACCGTAACCATCCATTGATCAACGAGCTAGTCAACTAGAGGCTCACTAGGGACATGTTGTGGTCTATGTATTCACACATGTATTACGATTTCCGGATAACACAATTATAGCATGAACAATAGACAATTATCATGAACAAGGAAATATAATAATCATTTTATTATTGCCTCTAGGGCATATTTCCAACAGGGGCCATTTGGAAGCAGGATGATGTGACGATGGCTGACTGACTCCTCCCCCCTCTCTCTCCCGCACAAAATTACCAATCTGTCTCTCTCCCACACAAAATTATCAATCCCTCAACCCACGAGATCCTTCCCCTCTCGTCCATGTTTTTCCAGCTCTCTCATCAAACCTGCTGTCTCTTATCCTTCCACGTATACAAAATCCGGATGCACACGCATCTCACGTATATTACATGTCTTCATCTTTCTCAAAGACCTAACTTCTTCCTCTCTCTTTCTCTCTCTCTCTCTCTCTCTCTCTCTCTCTCTCTCTCTCTCTCTCTCGTTAGGTTTGTCTCCTACCTTCTCGCCCACATACATACAATCTTTCCCGCCCTATCTGATCCATCTTCGCAAGCTCTCTCTACACGTTTCATTCACACATTGGGATGTGTTCAAAATGTTGCTTTTATAATGGATGATGTAGGGTTATGGTTGGTTTTGTTGCATCCTACAAAGTAATATCTATGAACTGCATTTAGATTTTCATTTGACTGGGATTATGTGAGTTTGAGCATATTGTGAAGTACTATAACCTCGTATACATCTTGGAATTCAACAGTGATTCTAACTATTGAATTGTATAGACCATTACATTCGAAGTCAGTAGCCTAATATATTTATTTCACAATTACAACAAATGATTAATTCACTACAAACTAAGAAAACAAATGTGTACTCCTCCGTTTTTATTTAAGTCCGCCAGATAGCATTGGTCAAAGTCAAGTTTTGTAAACTCTCACAAAGTTTATAACAAAAATATTAACATATACAATAACAAATAAATACCATTAGATTCATTATTGAATGTACTTTCACATCATACATATTTGTTATGGTAAATGTTTATATTTTTCTATAAACTTGGTCAAACTTTAGGAAGTTTGACTTTGGTCAAACCTAATATGCAGAGTTAATTAAAACGGAGGGAGTACTAGTAGTTACTAGTACTACTAACTACTAGTACTACTCGCTAGTTGCTTAGCCCAATCACCCAACACGCCACACGGGGAGTTCAGTGTCACAAAATTTTGAGGTCGGCGGGAAAATCTCCCGCGACCCTGATTCGAGCAGCGCGAAGTTACCATCATATCCTTCGGAATAGGCCTACAGATGACGCTTGGTAGGGGGCTGTTTTGGTAACTTCCGGTTCACCCTACCCATCCAACCCCACCCCGGCACCTAGAGTAGTACACCTGAACACTCCCCATTTTCTATCCCCACCGCAAAATAGACTTCGCCACGGCACCATAGCCTTCGTGCTCCTCCCCTTCTACATCGGCACACTCGTCCACCGCAGCGCATCTGCCTCATCGACGACGTCGTACGCCGCACTAGAGCCGGTCCACCGTCGTCGTCGTCGTACATAGAGCCTCTTCCCCGGCACCGTCTTCCACGGTCTCGGGTCTGCTTCCTGGAAGCCGACGCCAAGCGCAGAAGCACCACCATCATGGACAATGAACCGACTCCCGTTGCCGACCATGATGCATAGAGGCCGCCGCGACCATCGTACTCCTCCTCGATTGGTAATGTGTGTATTGAATCTCTTAGCAGTACATGTGCAGTTCCAATTTTGTTCATACCTACCCTTCAAATCTCCTGGTTGCTATTGTTCCCGTAAAAGTAATTGGTTATAGCCTCCATTGTCCAATAGAATATCACCTTGTAATTGTGCGTCGCTCCTGTATCGTGCTCTGCATGGGTAGGTTCTTCATCTGCGACCAGTAGTGTGGCAAATGATAGAAAGTTTTTTAGAACTAGCAAGATGCCCATGCGTTGCACGGAACATAAATATGCATCCGTATGACTCCTTTATCTTGTGGGAGAAAAGGATGAACGAGGGAAGGCCTTATTTGCAAATGTGGAGAGGGGTGTGGGTATCTTTTAGCAAAATTGCCATAGTTTCCTTCCTATCCGTCGGATATAAATCGGACGGACTATACTGCAGGATGGCAGGCACACCATCATCGCCAACTCTGTTTTTTTATAAGAGTAGAGATAAATATAAATATAAATATAAATAAATATAAGAGTAGAGATAGCAGGGACGCCGGGGAAGGATCGCGCACGCGCGGGAAAAAGCGGCCGGGCGCGTGCTAGTTTTGGCACGCGGCGTTCGATGCGCTTTATAAAATCCAACGCTCTCCCACCGCTCTGTGCCTTGCCACCGCTCTCTCCCCGCTCTGTGCCTCGCCACCCCTCTCTCCCCGCTCTTTCTCGCCTCACCGCCGCCACGCCACCATGCCGCCGCGTCGCCGGGAAACTTGGGGATACCGCGGCATTCGCGCGCGCCCCTCCGGCGGCTTCTCCGCCGAGATCCGGTTCCACGGGATGCGACTTGGCACTTTCGACAACGCCCACGAGGCCGCTCGCGCGTACAACACAGTGACGTGGCGCCTCTGGTGGCCTCATAGAACATTGAACTTCCCCAACGTGCCGACACGGGAGCGGGCGCAGGAGCTCGCGCCTGCGCCGCAACTTATCACCGACAAGAGTTGTCGCGACAACCGGAGGCGGGAGCACCGTCTCGGCATCGCCGAGATGGACGAGGAAGCCATAGCGCTATGGCGCCAATGCTTCTCGCAGGACATCATCAATGAGCGCGAGTTCTATGAGCAAAGGAGGGCGGAGAGGGAGAAGAGGAGGGCGGAGCAAGCCGCCTATCGCGAGGACAAGCGTATGCGAAAAGTGGCCGCTCAATTCAACATGAAGCTAGCAGCAGCGTCGCCCTGGGACTCCGAGGATGATCAGTATCTTGACGCCTACATTGAGACGTCGGAGGAGGACATCACCTAGGAGGAGTCAGACGACGAGGAGTAGTTGAACTATCTATTTTTTATTTATCTATGCTATATCTATGCTGAGAACTATCTATGTCTCTACTCTCTATATCTACTTCTCTATCTCTTCTCTCTACTCTTATAAAAACAGAGTTGGTGATGATGGTGTGCCTGCCATCCTGCAATATAGGCCGTCCGATTTATATCTGACGGATAGGAAGGAAACAATGGCAATTTTGCAAAAAGATACCCACACCCCTCTCCACATTTGCAAATAAGGCCTTCCCTCGTTCATCCTTTTTTCTCACAAGATAAACTACTCATACAAACACATCTTGATGTTACATGCAATGCACGGCCATCTTGCTTGTATCTATCTATGCCAATATCGACTCGGAGTCGAATGTGTATCGAGTCAGAGTAGAAAGGAGAAAAAAATATAGCGCGTGTGGAGTGGGGCGCGCGCACAATTTTTTGCAGGGGCCGCTGGAGCCAGCACTCTGGGCCCGCAAAAACTGGCTATTCCGGCTCTGTAAACACTTTTTTAACGTGCCGCGCGTTGCGCTTCTGTTGGAGATGCTCGAACATGGTAGATGAGTGCTTTAATGTTGCCCACAAGATGCCTGAGTATTACTATATTTCTCTTGCCATGTTGAGATTTTAAAACCACGAGTGCGAACATGCAGAGGAGCAATGAAGACCAAACACGGGATATTGGGGACATCTTCAAGGAGCGTGTCAAGTTAAAGAGGAGCTGCATCGAACCTGTAAAACGAGCTTTGGTAAGTAACACCCTTTCAATTACTTTCGTTTAGCCTCGTGTTCTTCGATGTGTATATGTTGCAGTTTTCGTTTCTCTTAGCCTCGTGTTCTTTGATGTGTAATAAGAAGGGTCTTAATCGTCCTAATGCTTTTGTTTTTAGCTTGATGTAGGAAGTGGGTGTTCTCACCTTGGAGTCTATTTTTTATTTTTCCTATTGAATTCACTTCTCTGAGTCCTGTTTATCTGGCTTCTACTAAATGGATCTGGGTTGCTCTGAGTATTGATCTAAAAAATAAGTAACTTCATGTCAGGATGCTGTTCCTGCGAGGAGGGAAGTATGGTCAACCTCGAGATCATGTTTCCAAAATGAGGCTGGATTACACACAAGGTGCCCGTTCCCTAATGATGCTGGATTAGACACAAGGTGCAAATTCCCAGATGATGCTGGATTACACACAAGCCAGGTGGAGTCGTCAACTGTTCATGTCTTCGTGGCTCTAGTAAAGGCCGAAAGAAAGCGTGCAGCAGCCCTTGAGAATGTAGCTAAGTTCCTGAAGAAGTGAAAAAGAGAAATTGGATGCTCTCTTCACCCAAGCCAAATAAGAGATGGAAGAAGCCAGAAAGAAGCTAGCAAAGGCAGAGCAGGCTAGCCGTCTCTTGCTATCTAAAATTGTTGTCAATACAAATTTTCCTTCATAATAGCTAGGTTCAAATGTTTATCCAACAAGATGCTCTGTTATGATGTCCGTGCATCTACCGATGTGGCACAAAATAATTTTTTTCGGTCATGTAATAACAAAATTACATTCCAAACAATAATGATTTAAGCATTGGACATGGTATAGTTCACGCCAAAGCCCAACATTCCAAGTTCAACTTCCACATCAAACTCATGTTCACAGATATCTGCACATTCATAGATAATGTCCACAACCATGATTCACTTCAAAGCCAAAAAAATGTGAGGAGAGTTATAAATAAAGAAAAACCTCTAGTTCCTACTACCACTGCGAGCACAACACGTCAAGACCATGCGTAATTAATTATATTTTGGTCATTTTTTGACTAATCGCGAATAACTTCTGGAAGCAGGTATAACTTCTAATGCCGGCCCTGGCTGGGGTCAATGATGTTTTGAGCCAAACCGGGCAACACACCGAGTGTCTATGCCGGCGATGCGGTGGTCGTAGAATTTGTGGGTTTTGTCATGGATTTAACACGGCAGATGCCCTAGCAAAAGGACTTAGGTTTGGAGCCATCGCAACTAGGTTAGCTTGAAGGGGTTAAACGGGACAAAGGACACAGAGAGTTTACCCAGGTTAGGCCCCTCTCAACGAGGTAAAAGCCTACTCCTGCTTTAGGTTGTATTTCTTGGGTTTTGATTACCAGGGAGCGAATATGCTTGACCTAGTTCTCGATGAGTTGTTTCTTGAGTTAACCCGCCGCCCGGTCACCCCCTTATATACAGGTTGATGCCCGACGGCTTACAGAGTCCCGGCCGGCTCATACACAACGTGTCCGGCTCGGTAACTAACTAAGCTTGCCTTATAATACAAGTTAGACATACGATGACTCACACCCGTGGGCCTCAAGTCGTCCCCGGGTCTTGGGCCTCTTCATATTAAACCGCCAGTGGCATGACCCGGCCCCTCTTGGGCGGGTCATACCCAGTAGTTATATCCCCAATGTCGGTGTCAAAACCGGCGGATCTCGGGTAGGGGGTCCCGAACTGTGCGTCTAGGCGGATGGTAACAGGAGACAAGGGACACGATGTTTTTACCCAGGTTCGGGCCCTCTCGATGGAGGTAATACCCTACTCCTGCTTGATTAATATTGATGATATGGGTAGTACAAGAGTAGATCTACCACGAGATCGTAGAGGCTAAACCCTAGAAGCTAGCCTATGGTATGATTGTTGTTCGTCCTACGGACTAAAACCCTCCGGTTTATATAGACACCAGATAGGTTAGGGTTACACAGAGTCGGTTACAATGGTAGGAGATCTACATATCCGTATCGCCAAGCTTGCCTTCCACGCCAAGGAAAGTCCATCCGGACACGGGACGAAGTCTTCAATCTTGTATCTTCATAGTCCAGGAGTCCGGCCAACGGTGATAGTTCGGCTATCTGGACACCCCCTAATCCGGGACTCCCTCAGTAGCCCCCGAACCAGGCTTCAAATGACGATGAGTCAGGCGCGTAGATTGTCTTCGGCATTGCAAGGCGGGGTCTTCTCCAAATTCCATATACTCGTTGAATAGTGTCCGGCTTTTGATAAATGCTGTGCTCCTTGGCTTCTACGCCCAATAATGGCCCTCTTCCACGTCTTTGAATGAATACGAAAAGCCAGGGTATTTTTATACTTACCCCCCTAGCTGCGCAAATAATCCGCCTATAAAAGGGGCGAGGATCTAGATCTGAGTCACACCATCCCTCCTTCGCGAGATTTCATCGGAGCGCCTCTGACCCAAGCCCATTCCATCATGGACAGTCGACGCAGCTCCTCCTCTCGCGCTCCCAGCCCTCAGCCTGGAAATTGGGAGAGATGCTCAGTCCCGCATAGCGAGCTAGTTATACTCCAAACCAAGGGATTTCTTCCCCCAGCCTTCATGGTTCCGGTGCGAGCCGGACTTGCCACCTACAAGGGCGGAAAGCAAGAAGAGAGTGCCCCCAATCCCTCTAAAGGAGAGCGGGTATGCTTCCTCTCTTATCTAGTAAGAGGGCTCGGATTTACAATCCATCCGTTTCTCCGGGGGCTCTTGGAGTTTTACGGCCTCCAGTTGCACCACCTTACGCCTGCCTCTGCACATCGCGGGCTTCGTGGCCCTTCGCGAACTATTCTTGGGCATTGAGGCTCATTTTGCGCTATGGAAGAGATTATTCTGCCTAGTACCCCGTTCTCATGAGGGGTCAATATATCAAGTGGGCGGAGCCAAACTATGGCGCATCGCTGGGACCGGATATCTATCCGGAACCCTGAAGAAGGCGTCCGAAGACTGGCCTTCGGAATGGTTTTACATGGAGGACGTCCCGCTGCCGGATCCTGTTCGGATCGGCCTTCCGGAGTTTAGCAACGCTCCTCTGAAGAAGCGCCTAAGCTGGCGCCCGCAGAGCCCCCAGAGGGAACATGATCGGGATGTCCTTTACTTAATGAGCCGAATAAGATTACTGGCTCACGCCGGATTGACCATTATTGGAGTCATGGCAATCTGCAATATGAGGGGAGTGCAGCCGCTTCAATATAGGGGCCACCCCATGTGGGAGTACAACGGGGAGGACGATGCTACCCGCCATGGCCGCAAAGGGCCGGGATCGGTCACCGAACTGGTGAAGAGCTTGTCTGCCATGTACAAAGGGGAGGAGGTGGATTTTCTCCGCGTCAACCCATTGAGCGAGTTTTCTTCGAATAATCCTTGAAGTTGGGTAAGGAAACATCTTTGTGGCCTGTCTGATCCATGTTCCCGTGGTGAAATTTCTCATTTCATGGTTTCTGCAGAGAACTGCGCCGGATCAGGAGAAGATACAGCCCGCCCCCACAACCCGAGGATCCGGAATGGTCCTCGATCCGCCTCCAAGAGGATCCAGATATAAAGGTGGAGCTGATCGACGGGTGTTCCACCAACTTAGCATCGATAATGCTTTGGTTGCCATTACGGCCGATTACCGGAATACTTCCATTTCACAGTAATCGAGTCCAAGGTCCCAATACTCTGATAATGACCCATCCGTGCTTCATATTTTGATCACCGTATACCAATGGTGTTTCGCAGGGGGTACCTTCGAGGCAGGAAGCCGAGCCCGCGACGGCTAGCCAACAAGGCGGTCTGACCTCATGGGCTAAAAAAGAAGTGCGGTCCAGATCGAAACTCCACCGCAATGGTATGGCGTGTCACCATATTCCTGTGATTGATTCTCGAAGGCGATTAACGCTGGTGCTCTTTTAGGAAAAAGCGCCGCGGACTAAGTCCGGAGAAGTTGCTAATCGAACCTCCGCCGCCAAAGCTTCAAAGCCGGGTCCGAAGCGAGGCGAGCACGAGACGTCGTCGGATGCTCCTCGACAGAGGATGCCGACAAATTGTCCGCCACCAACTCCGAGGTGGAGAGCGCCATGAATCACAAAAGCCGCGGACAGTTCTTCGTGACACATGTTTCTCCCAAGAGGCCTTGAATGCCTTCAATTCGGAGATGCGCACCTCCGTGCCGCCAAGATGGTCTAGCGAGCCACGGAGCAGTATGTAAAGGACATACGGGTGAGAAAATTTGATGCTTATATATGCCAAGAGTCCCCGAGACTTAAAATGGTTAGAATAACTGATTTAAGGATCATTTGTTATGCAGATCTTACAAAAAGAATACCCGACGGTCCCAGAGCTTGAAGAATGCAAGGCCCAACTTGAGGCCGATTAGCCGCCATGGGGGAAGCCACAGAGACCCCTCCGTAATATACGCTTCAAAAGATAAATAGTTTATGAAGTGCGGCGGGTGTGTAAATCTGACAAAAATATTGCAGATGGCGCCGGACTAGATCCGGACAAGCAACAGCTCTTGCGCCAGCTAAAGGCCGGCGAGAGCGTGCTTACGAGGGTGCGGCAGGAGAAAAATAACCTCCAAGATGCCAACACTAGACTGAGTGAGGAACTAAAAGACGTTCGTGCCCAGTTGTCTGACTCCGTAAAGGAGAATCGACGGCTTCGTCGCGGCATTTTTCGTAAGTGCTTGAGCGAACTTTTAAAAGAGTTCGGCGAGGAAGGCGACTAACATAAACATGTATGTAGGTTTGCTCACAGGTCGTCCTGAAGAGGAGATGCCCAGTTCTTCGGGTGATCTTCTTCCCGAACTGTGTCAGCTGCACGAACGAGTTCGGCAGGTGATGAAAGACGTCGGCCAGGCCTTGTGGCCATCTCTCTCCTGCCGGAAGGCATTGGGGAGCTGGCAGAGCGGCTTCAAGGAGCACGGCGGCGCTTCCGACTGTGGAAGATATCAGCCTGCCGTCAAGGCGCCAGGGAGGCCTGGGCCATGGTAAAGACGCTGCACACGGTTGTTGACCCAAACCACATGGCCGAGGTCGGACCTGTGGGGCCCGATGGGAAGGAGATCCTCAGAAGCTTAGTGTACGCCCAAGTAGAATTGGCCGCCAAGTATTCCCAACAAGATTGTAAATTAGATAGCCTATTAGATGGCATTGAGGAGGAATACAATGAGTCGAGTTGACTATGTAATTAAATATGACATGAAAAATGTCTTCTAGCCGGATTGTAGATCGCTTGTCATAGCGGACCTTTTAAGCAACCTCGGGACCCAATAGTCCGGAGTGTGTCCGAATACCTTCGTGGTTATATAAGAACCGGGTATGCATGGAGACAAGGCGTAGGGGTCATTATTGTTGTATCGCATAAGTGCCCAACTAGTTATGTTATATTACATGGATAGTAAGAAACATCTTCCAGGAGAATAGTTCCGTTAAGGGTTCCTTTATTTGGGATGCATGCCCTAAAGTGCATGTCAAAGTTGCTAAAAAGCAGAAAATCATCTGGGGCAGATGGATAAATAGTTAAAAATCATCTTTCAGTTCACCGACCGAATATTCCCTTAAGAACGCTAGCTTTCGGCTTCACCCACCGAGGTACACATCCGCTGACCCGCAATAATAATCGCAGAGGTGCTCCTTTACCACCTAGCCAACAATCGGGAACGAGGGGTAAGCACAGGGAGCCAGCAACCCAGCTTGGCCAAAACTTAAGTCATATCGATGCATATAATGGTGAATAAAAGGTACATGCGGAAGTTTGACACATGTCTTGGGCATGAAGCCCAGATAAATAAGCTTCGTTAAAGAAGCCCCAGGTATAATGAGCGCGAAAGCGCGTTAAATATGTTGAACAAAGCACCTAACGAGCCTCTAAAGGCTTTAAAAAGAAAGGGGGAAGGAGAGAAATAAAAGACAGCAAAAATAGAAAATGTGGACGGAGGAAGGAGACGAACTTGGAGTCCGCGCTTAGGCGAGAAACTTCGTGAGGCGGGCTGCGCTCCATGGGTTCGCTCGAGTCGGTTATCCGATGCGTTTAGC
The DNA here is from genome assembly GCA_021605205.1 of Aegilops longissima. Classification (NCBI taxonomy): domain Eukaryota; kingdom Viridiplantae; phylum Streptophyta; class Magnoliopsida; order Poales; family Poaceae; genus Aegilops; species Aegilops longissima. The sequence continues at coordinate 159,936,099 of CM038677.1, forward strand.
AGACGGTATGCTCCGCCGGTCAGACCTGGTCGATGATGAAGGGACCTTCCCATTTGGGCTTGAGTTTGTCCTTTTTCTTGTCCGCAGCGAGAACTAGTTCGCCAACATTATAAGCTTTGGCCCGTACTTCCCTGCTTTGTTATCTTCGAGCCTGCTGTTGATAGAATGCGGAACGACCTTTTGCCACGTCGCGCTCCTCCTCCAATGCGTCCAAACTGTCCTGCCAATCGAGCTCGGCTTCTCTTTCTTCATACATGCGCACGCGAGGTGAGTCATGAATTATGTCGCAGGGCAAGACTGCCTCTATGCCGTACACCATAAAAATGGTGTGAATCCGGTAGTACGATTTGGCGTGGTCCGTAGCCCCCAGAGTACGGAGTCGAGCTCCTCAACCAAGTGCGTGTTAGATTCCTTGAGGGATCGCACTAGTCTGGGTTTAATGCCGCTCATGATTAGACCGTTTGCTCGCTTGACTTGACCGCTGGTTTGAGGGTGATAGATCGAGACGTAATCGAGCTTGATGCCCATGTTTTTGCACCATAATTTGACCTCATCGGCCGTGAAGTTGGTGCCGTTATCGATGATGATATCGTGGGGACACCGTAACGGTGCACTACCCCGATATGAAGTCTATCACCGGTCCGGATTCGCCATTTTAACAGAGCTTGGCCTCTATCCATTTGGTGAATTTATCCACCATGACCAATAGGTATTTTTGCTTGTGGGTTCCTCCCTAAGGGGTCCAACCATGTCAAGCCCCTGCACCGCGAACGCCAGGTGATGGGTATAGTTTTGAGGGCGGTGGGTGGCATGTGGCTTTGGTTCGCAAAAAGCTGGCAACCGACGATCGTTGGACTAAGTCCTCAAGATCTGCCCGGCCGTCGGCCAATAAAATCCTGTCGGAAGGCCTTGCCTACAAGGGCCCGGCTGCGGCGTGGTGCCCACCCAGTCCGCATGAATTTCAGCCAGAGGTTTCGCCTTCTTCCTCGGAGATACACCTTTGAAGGACTCGGTAGTGCTTTTCTTATAAAGCTCTCCCTCATGGACTTTATAGGCTTTAGATCGCCGTACTATGCAGCGGGCCTCATTTTGGTCTTCGGGGAGTTCCTGCCTAGTTAGGTAGGCTAGGAATGGTTCCGTCCACGGGGCGATGACCGCCATTATTTCGTGGGCGGAGGGTGTTATCTCGGTGGCAGAGCCTCCGATTGTGTCAAAGTGTTCGGCGTTAGGCAGTGCGGTTGGGTCCGGATTGTTATTGCCGGACTCCCCTTCCCATAGTACGGATGGCTTGAACAGCCGTTCCAGAAAGATGTTGGGCGGGACGGCATCACGTTTTGCACCGATGCGTGCCAATATGTCCGCCGCCTGGTTGTTATCCCGGGCTATATGATGAAATTCGAGCCCTTCGAACCGTGCTGACATTTTTAGGACCACATTGCGGTATGCTGCCATTTTCGGATCTTTGGCATGAAAGTCTCCGTTTATTTGAGACATCGCGAGGTTCGAATCCCCGCGCACCTCTAGGCGTTTAATGCCCATGGAGACTGCCATCTGGAGGCCGTGCAGAAGGGCCTCATATTCGGCTGCGTTGTTGGAGTCCGTATACATTATCTCAAGGACGATGGACTGTGTCCCGGTTGGGGACGCTAAGACGATGCCAGCCCCAGGCCGCCAACATTTTGGAGCCGTCAAAGTGCATGATCCAATTGGAGTATGCGCCGCATTTTTAGGAAGTTCGGCTTCGGTCCATTCGGCCACGAAGTCGGCCAAAATCTGCGACTTGATAGCTCGCCGTGGCTTATAGGTTATGTCGAATGGAAGGACCTCTATGGCCCATTTAGCAATCCGGCCCGTCGCATCGCGGTTGTTTATAATGTCGTTAAGAGGTACTTCGGAGGCTACTGTTATCGAACACTCTTGAAAGTAGTGTCGCAGCTTCCGGGATGCCATGAACACCGCGTATGCTATCTTTTGATAATGTGGGTACCGGGACTTGCATGGAGTGAGGACGGTGGGCACATAATAAACCGGTCTTTGAAGAGGGAACCGGTGTCCATCCGTTTCTCGTTCGAGACGAGCACCGCGCTGACGACTTGATATCTTGTGGCGATGTATAATAGCATTGGTTCACCCATATTGGGCGCGGCCAGGACCGGATTTGTTGCCAATATGGCTTTTATCTCTTCGAGTCCAGCCGTTGCGGCATCCGTCCACTCGAAGTGTTTGGTGCGGCGGAGGAGGCGGTAAAGGGGTAACGCCTTTTCTCCCAAACGGGAAATAAAGCGGCTTAGAGCCGCTACGCATCCAGTCAATTTTTGTATTTGTTTGAGGTCTTTTGGAATATCCAATTGTGACAGAGCTCGGATCTTGGCTGGGTTTGCTTCAATTCCTCTACCGGACACAATGAAGCCCAGAGCTTTCCTACCGAACGCCAAAGATGCATTTTTCCGGATTGAGCTTGATGTCATATTTTTGAAGATTGTCGAATGTGAGCCTCAAATCGTCTATTATGGTTTCGACATGCTTGGATTTGACGACCACGTCATCTACATATGCTTCCACCGCTTTGCCGATCCGGTTAGCCGACATGTCCGAATCATGCGCCGATATGTTGCGCCGGCGTTTTTGAGCCCAAAGGGCATTGTGTTGAAGCGAATGGGCCGATGGAGTGATGAATGCTGTTGCAGCTTGGTCTGCTCCGCCATCTTGATTTGGTGGTAGCCGAGTACAGCGTCGAGGAAGCACAATGAGTCGTGTCCTCGCAGTAGCATCGATAATTTGATCAATTCGAGGGAGGGGGAAGGGATCCTTTGGGCAAGCCTTATTAAGGTCTTTGAAATCAACACATAGGCGCCAGGATTTGTCCTTTGGTACCATCACCAGATTTGCTAACCAGTCCGGATGTTTTATATCTCGATGAATCCGGCTTCTTAAGTTTGGCTAGCTCCTCTCCCATGGCCTGCTCTTGGGTTCTAAAAGCGCCGAAGGGCCTGTTTGACTGGCTTGAATACTTTTAGGATATTTAGGCTGTGCTCGGCCAGCCGACGTGGGATTCCTGGCATGTCCAAGGGTGCTGACAAAAATGTCCCAGCTTTTCTCAGAGAAATTTTGTAGTCGCGTCTACATCGTGGTTTAATTGTGCCCCAATGGAGGCCGCTTTTGCGTGGTCCGCTGGTGGACTTGGAATTTGACTATTTCATCCGCTGGTTTGAAAGAGGTGGACTTGGATCTTTTATCAAGTATCACATCATCCTTGTTCACCGTGGAGCGATCGTAGTGAGTTCCTCGGCCGCTAGGGCTTCGGATAATGCCTCGAGGGCTAGTGCGGCTGTCTTGTTTTCGGCGTGGAGTGCTATGTTCGGATCACTAGCGAGAGTGATGATTCCGTTAGGTCCGGGCATTTTAAGCTTCATGTACCCATAATGGGGTATATCTTGAAAAATTGTGAATGCCTCTCGCCCTAATAAAGCATGATATCCGCTGCTGAACGAGGCCACTTGAAATGTGACCTCCTCGACCTGTAATTGTCCCATGAGCGAACACTACGCCCAGCAGTGATTTTTCCTGCAGCATGCTTCCGGCTGGGATTATTCCTCTAAAGGTTGTGCTGCTTCGCTCAATGCGGTTCCAGTCTATTTCCATTTTTCGGAGGGTTTCCTCGAGATGAGGTTCAGTCCGCTGCCGCCATCCATGAATATCTTTGTAAGGCGAAAGCCGCCCATCTTGGACCGAGAACCAATGTGGCTGTGCTCGCTGTTCGAATTTGGGTTCGCACGCATTAAAGGTAATGGCCGTGTCGCCCATGGATGTATTGTTGCTACTTGGTAGACTTCGCAAGGTTGCGGAGTGTTCGTTTCGCATGTTATTTGATGCAAAAGTCTCAAGATCGTTAACACCGTCTCGGTATTGCTTTGGGCTAGGATTCGAAGCTAGAAGCTCTTCGCCACTTTTGGCCACCGCCGAGTATCCAACATGCTCAAGGCTATGAGTTGGAGTGGCGCCCTCGCCTATGAATTTTGCAGGTCCGCTTAGCCAACCCTCCAAGACGGTTCCGCACCCTTTAGGGGTTTTTGTTTTTGATATTTAATCCGGTGCTTGGTGATGATGCACCCTTTTATTCGGACTAGGGATGTATTCGGGCGGATTATCCCAAAATTGACTTTCGCTTTCCAAGCACTTCCATCGCATAGTACTTTTGTACTATGGTCACCAAGTCATCTAAGCGTGTAATTTCGCGATGACTTATGGCGCTTAGGATTCCTTTGTCCGTGCAATTATTGCAAAAGTGAGATTGCGCCCTCCTCTCGGCAGTCCTTTATCATGTCCATAACCAGGAGGAATCTGCCCAAGAATGATGTAATCGTTTCATTGTCTCTTGCAATTCGGGATAGATCGCTAATGTTTGGGTGGGCGGTGGAACTAGATCCGGAACCCTGTCCAATTAAAGACTCAGGGGCCGAGAAGTTTCCGAACTCGGAAGCTTGGATTTTTGAATGCTATCCAATGAGTCCAACCCGCCGCCTGACTTTAAGTTCAGGGCTTGATCGACATCCGTCCCTCTGCGGGAATCCGGCATGGAGGGATCGGGAATCCAGACGTAGCTAGTCCTTAAGATAGAAGAAGAATCGCCGCATTGCTCCTCTATCACGGCAACATGATGGGTAGCTTGGGGAGAGTTGATCTCTCTCAAATCGGTTTTAGGCCCGATCTGGTCATAGTTTGTGGCGACTCCCAGGGCGGCGATGCAATCCAAGAGCTCGTTTACGGAGGAGAGCTCGATCGGATCTAACTGTTCGGCAAGTTCCGAATTGACGTGAAGATTGGTTTTGATGACTCGAGAAGTCACCGTCGGCGCGACGGCCGAACTGGCGGTCATAAGAAAACCACCTAGCTGGAGAGTCTGGCCAGTGGCCAAGGCTCCTTTGGCGATAGAATTGTCGTTAAAGACGGGATGAGGCATCCTTCCTGACGGCAACGGCACAGAGGAACTCTCAATGAAAGCACCAATGTCGGTGTCAAAACCGGCGGATCTCGGGTAGGGGGTCCCGAACTGTGCGTCTAGGCGGATGGTAACAGGACACAAGGGACACGATGTTTTTACCCAGGTTCGGGCCCTCTCGATGGAGGTAATACCCTACTCCTGCTTGATTAATATTGATGATATGGGTAGTACAAGAGTAGATCTATCATGAGATCGTAGAGGCTAAACCCTAGAAGCTAGCCTATGGTATGATTGTTGTTCGTCCTACGGACTAAAACCCTCCGGTTTATATAGACACCGGATAGGTTAGGGTTACACAGAGTCGGTTACAATGGTAGGAGATCTACATATCCATATCGCCAAGCTTGCCTTCCACGCCAAGGAAAGTCCATCCGGACACGGGACGAAGTCTTCAATCTTGTATCTTCATAGTCCAGGAGTCCGGCCAACGGTGATAGTTCGGCTATCCGGACACCCTCTAATCCGGGACTCCCTCACCCAACATTAGGCCCTAGGTTGATTTGAACTTGTTCACATCAATATTCAGTACTTGACTTAGCAGAATCTTCCATTGCTATTCTCTTACCAAATTCATTATAACCCGCCATGACGTCACATCTCATAATTCTGTTAACCCGCCATGACATCATCTTGCATTAACTTTGCACAAAGCCGAGAACATCTTATCAGAACTTTATTCTTAATGGGCCTCCCGAAAATCGAGGCGTCCGCGTAGGCACATAATCATTTTTTCGTCCACCTCGATTCCTGCACATGCCATTTATCCATCTCCTTATACATAGGGACAGGGGGTCCTCCTTTTCACTTTTACCCCTGCCCCTGCCTCTTCTTCTCCTTCCTCGCAACAACCGACGCCTCCGGTGCTCCGCCGCCCTCGTCGACTATATCAACCTTGGCCGTTGCATCAACCTGACCTCGACTAGAGCACGACAGCGCCCTTCCTCAGTTCATCAGTATCCCTAGGTACATATTTTGACTTGTGTTAGATCTGTGCTAGGGTTTTCCCAGTTCACCGAAGTTCGTCGCCGTTCTTCCTGTGACTTCCTTAGTTTTTCATAATTAGATCTAAACTTCAACTTCAAAGACATGCGGTAATAGTTTTAGGCTTCATTTTCAGTAGCAAAAGAAATATCCCTTGTGTAGAAGATCTCATCTGAGCACATGAATACTTCTGCTGCCGCCACCTTAGGTTTAGATTTTATTTCATTTTTCTGAACCTCTGTAGATCCAAAATCTTAGCACCAATTCCATGACTTAGCAAAAATCACTCATATATCAGTTGTACTGGAACCGTGCGGGCGGTTCATACGATAAACCATAACCCACCATATAGCATTAGTCCCCTTGTTAAGCCGGCAAGATATGTTCTCCATGCGCATAACCTCGTACTGTCTTCCGGTTTAGTCATGCCAATCTTGGTAGCGCTCATTTTTTGATGACTAGCCGGCTTAGCATCACAATCTTTAACCCAACAATATTTTCCTTTGTAGTCAAAAAATGTCTAAAGCCAAGACCGTCACCTCATGTAACTGGGTCGTTTCCTGGGTCACCGAGGAAACATTGAACGAATATGTTCAAATGGGCGTCTTAGCCAAAAAAAAGATGTCGCCCATTGGAGGGTCCCAGGCACAGAAACCCCTCCTTAGCCCAAAGAAGGTGAAGTAATTGTCTTTACTGATCATATGCCCCAAGGTTTCACCCCTCCCGGCTCAAAATTCTTCCGCTATGTGCTGCACTTTTTCAAGCTCCACCCTCAAGATATTGGGCCCAATTCCGTTTCAAACATCTGCAACTTTCAAGTGTTCTGCAAGGTGTACCTTCAATAGGAGCCCATTGTAGAACTATTCAGGGAATTTTACTATTTAAACCGGCAGACTGAGTTCACAAACGGGTCCAACCTAGAGTTAGGTGGCATTTCGATTCAGAGGCGGAAAGAAGCCACCTTCCCAGCTGCCAAACTGCCCAGTCATCCCAAGGACTGGAACCAAACTTGGTTTTACTGCCAAGACACTTCTCTAGAAGGGGAGAATCCTCTGCCGGATTATCGTGAAAACCCGCTTAGCAACAGGCACCCTCTGCCAGAACGGATCAGTACAGAAGAACGGGCCAAATATATGCCCATCTTTTCAAAGATTAGAGCCTTAATGGCTAATGACTTGATTGGAATCGACCTAGTTCGATGCTGGGTTGCCTGGAGAATTTTGCCATTAAGCCGCTGCTCCAGCTTAATGTGTGAGTATACTGGCCATGCCAAAGACCCCTAGTGCCACTGTCAGATTGAGCTGACTGATGAAGATATCAATGGTATGACCAAGACTCTGCTGAACAAGAGCTTGGAAGATTGCAGCAAGACTGGCTTAGTCCCTTTTTGTACCCTTAACAAACCTCCAGCTGTAAGTATTTGGAATAATTTCCGTTTTACTCAGTTATTCACTTAAAAACTGCCTTCTTAGTCATTTTAATTTCTGTAGTCCAATTTTTCTTTCTGGAACAAGAAGCTGCAAGACAAGCCGGCCAAGAAGACCCAGACAAAGAACAAGGCTCAGAAAAAGCCTGCCAAAAAGAAGACCGCCTCCTCCGAGTTATTTAACTTGGATGATGATGAGTCGGAGGTAGAACTTGACTCCATTGGCTCATTTTTTTTACATCTTATTAACAATGATCACTATTAGGATGAAGCGGAAGGCAGCCACGCAGATGGTGAAGAGGTAACTATCCTTTCCTCCAACTCAGAACCTTTGCCAAGGCAGAAAGTTCGTCAAGCGAGCCGAAAAGTAAGGTTTTCTCATCCTTTAGCTTACTTGGATCCCAACTTTATTTTGAAGAAGCAGTAGCAGGAATCTCGCCGCACAACCCGGAACAATGGTGGTGGGATTCTATCCTCCGGCTTACCCAACACACCGGCTCCTCGCAAGCGTCGTGTAGAGGTTTCACAGATTTCTGACTTAGCTTTTCCCAAGGCGGATCTTTTTCGACAACCTCTTAACCCTTTTGATTCAAACTATCAGGGAACCTCTCACTCGTCATCAGGTGATTCCACTGGGACTCAGGTTCCTCTATTCAAGACTGTTCCTGGGTAAGAACACCTAAGCCTGCTTGCCTTACTCAATTGATATACTAATCTCATCATATGTTTTGCTTTCAGTGCTATGGCCAAACTCAGCAAGAAGCTGAAGGTTAATAAACCGGCTGAAGATCCCAAGGTTGCTGACCCGGAGAAGCAGACAATGTCTGAGTCTTTGCATCAAACTTCAGAAGCAACCATGGATGATCCACTGCCAGAAGAGCACCCTGTCGCCGTGGACCCCATGAATATTGACCCGGAGAATGCTAAGCCGCCCAATCCCGCTCAGCCGGCTCAGGAGACTAAAGACATAATGGTTACTCGGACGGCTTATACAGCACCAGACAACCGCACTGTCCTATCCAAGCACAGCGCCAAAGAAGAATTTTCTGCTGTTGATAATGGCAAGTGGAAATTGGACTTGGAAAGCTATGCCCAGTTCAATGCTCAAGAGATTCACTCCGGTTACTTAAACCGTCTTCACACCAGCCGTGACTTTGAAGCCAGCCTGGTCAACCTTATGAAGGAACATTTTGAGGCAAACGCTACAATCTTCTCCATATAAATATATCTCTGCCAGCCGCCAAGTCTACTGGATATGATATAATGGAATATGTTGTAGACTTTTAGGTAGCCTCTTTAACCTGATATCCATATCATTGCATGTTGAAACAGCAGAATCAACACGAGTAACCCCCAAGGGCCTGCTTAAGCTATATAGCTGAAGCCGGGACTTCAAATTGTAGTTCTCAATTTCGCATATGTAGCTCCCAAGGGCCGGCTTAAACTGGCAAGTTAAGGGACTTCAAATAATAGTGCTCAATTTTGCACATGCAACCCCCAAGGGCCGGCTTAAACTGACAAGTTAAGCCGGGACTTATCACCATAATTATGAACAAAATTCAAATCTATAGCCCCCATGAGCCGGGTATAGTCGTAGAAATTTAACCGGGTCATCATAGAATTGTCTTTTAAAAAGAGCAATGTACATTAGCCCCCAAGTGCCAAGTAAAATACTTGTATTATGCTTGGGACTTTAAATAAGATGATCATCATAACATTGTCTTGCCTGTCATTTGCATCGCAAGCTGAATTGAACATGAAGAAATCTCAAGTGGCAGATCCGAGGCAAAATATCCAGTCACAACAATCAGAAACTTCAAAGGCTAAATCAGAGCTGAAAGTTGTGTTAGAAAATATTGAGAAGCTGAAGAAGGATTTCATCACAGAGAGAACTGGTTGGGATACTGAAAAGGTAGCTCTACTGAAAAGAGCGGAAGATGCCGAAGCTGCCCTTAAACCGGTGACTGATGAGTTGTCCGGTTTAAAACATCAAATTAATAGCATGACAGCCATCTTTGGTAAGTAATACCGTACTTCAATCTTTCATCATCAATGCCTTGAATAATCATTCATCCCGCTTATCAAGTTCTTTGGTAATGCAGGCTCCAGAGTTTCCCACCTTGGCTCAGACATCGGCATGAAGTTGAAAGCCTCCTACACTCTTGTAGAGCAATTATACACTGGCGCTTAACGAGCTACCTCTGGTGCCTCCCATAATAAGCAACCACCTTTCCTCGTCAAGGAAATGTTGGAAAAGTTGTCTGTGCTACCACAAAGGGCTGAAGAGTTAAAACGATCAACCGCCAGAGCTGGTGCCATCACTGCTCTGAGCCGTGCAAAGGAGTGGCAAGCAGAACTTGACCTGGAAGAGATATCAACCAGCTATCCTAGTTTAAAAGAAGATGGGACTCCCTTCGGCGCTGACGACTTCACCAAAATAGTAAGGGAGATGCGTCCTTGGGCAAGCAAACTAGCTGAAGAGATGGACCTCTCCAAGTATCACCCGGTTTATGATGATGAGAATACCAGAGTGAAGGCGCCGGTTCATGAAGCTGTGGACCTTATCCCGCCCACACGTAAGCACACCTACGCTCCTGACATTGACCCGTCAACCCTTATAGACGATGAAGCTGTTTTCAAAGCTTTGAATGGGATCAATTGGACCACATCTAACTTCCCAGCCAACAGGTGAAGAAGAAGAAGAGCCGGTGCAAGATAATCCGGAATCTTCAACACGCCAAGGCTAAGACAATTGATCCAAGGGCAGGCTTATCATCCACAGCATGGGATTCTGTGTACATCAAGACACTTATTATTTTGGGCCACATGACGCCTTGTAATAGGCTAGTTGAAAACAATGATCTGCCATGCCATCGTGCATGTTTATTCGCATAACACTTTGAACTGTTGATCTGATGGTGAAGATCTGCTGCTTATGCTCATAATTTAATCATGCAGACCATATGTATCATATTCCCTGCACACAAGCAGATGAAATGTGCCCTGGCGGTTTACCCCAGGGCGCGTCATAATGCCTCATATAAAATTGTTGGTGACTATATAGTCCATAACCAGGGCGGGTTATCAAAACCTTGCATATTTATATAACAAGTAAATAACATACCTGTGCAATTTATTCATACTACCGGCTTACAAAGCCATATGCAGCAAGGGTAACATCCCAACACTACAAAAAAATACACTTCCGTGATGATAAGTGTTTGTCATAGTAGGTCGCGTTTTTTGTCATGCATGTACATCCATGACGATTTTATGACGTAATCAAGATAGTCATACCGTGGTTGTCGAGAAGTGTTCCATGACATTACCAAAATTATCATCACGAAGTGTCCACTTCCATGATGATAAATCGCGTCCGCGTAAGTGCTTTCTTCAAGGGTGACCGACACGTGGCATCCACCGTAATGGAACGCCGTTAAGCTATCGGGTCGGGTTTTGGATCCGATAACCCATTATCAGCCCCGACCAATGGGGATTTTCCACATGTAAAATCATCATTGGTCGGAGGAAACACGTGTCGGCTCATCATTGGGACAGATGTCATCCACTCATTGGACGTATACGCCTATGATACGCCGACACGCGGCACGCACCCAATAGAGGCCCATTCTTGTGAAAAGGCCGCCCGCTTGACTTGGTCAAAAGGTGGCGGGCCGCCCATGGAAAGCTCGTTAACGGCCTGTTCGCATATAGCCCATTTACAGCCCGCTAACCCAAGGCCCATTACGCCTATACGAATTAGGCCCAATAGCGCCATCTGGGCCATCCAATATGACTCCAAATTTATTTTCACTTCGCCCATGTATGGCCCATGACGCCTTTCGCCCATATGAGGCCCTATGTAACTCTTGGCCTATTAACGACCCATGGTGAAACTGGCCCGCAATGAATAGTGTATCACTTTACACCCATTAACAGTCCGTGGTGAAACTGGCCCGTAATGAATAGTGTATCACTTTATACCCATTAAGGGCCTTTATTCAGTTGGGCCGTTTCCAACCCCTTGTTATTTTTCGGCCTTCTCGTAGCCCATTTATTCTTGGGCTCATTTCCAGCATTCGTTTACTTATGGCCCGTTCTCGCTATTTTACGCTTGTGGTCGAAATTCAGCCCGTGGTTACATCGGCCCGCTTGTGGTCCGTTAATACGCTAATGCTTTTCATAGCGCCATCAAATCGGCCTATTAACGATGGCCCGTTATGGTCGGCCCATGAACGGACGATTCCAACTCTAGCCTGCTTACGACCATAATGCGCTCGTTATTGGCCCATGTTTGCTAATCGATCATTCGCCCGTATAAGGCCCATTGATGATATGACCCGTAGAAGGCCCATTGTTTCTACGGCCCGTAGAAGGCCCATTGTTTCTACGACCCATAGAAGGCCTACTATTTCTACGGCCCGTAGAAGGCCCACTGTTTCTACGACCCATAGGAGGCCCAGTGTCACTACAGTAAATATTAGCCCATGGTTATTGTGGCCTAGTTTTAAAAAATAGGTTATTGCAGCCACTAGCAAACCGCGGAAAAAGAACTGCACTAACTACAAGCAAACAAATAAACAAGACAACAAGGAAATAAATAAGCAAGCAACTTATGCTAGGCTATCACGGCTATTACATATATTACATCCATCTGGCATCAAAGTTCGCCACCAAAGGCAAATATAGGGAACAAAGCAGATATAAACGCCGCAAAGCAAAACAAGTCCAGAATGAAACCACTTCGTAAGAGTTCAAGAAACAATATCCTGGTACCCATAATGTTGGCAAGATGCTTAGCAAGCTTATTAACTTTCTCTTGTTTGGCGCTTAAATCCTCCAAATTTGTCGTTGCACAAGAAAGTACGATCTGAATTCTCGCAGGACTTCCTCGGTCCTTCGCTTCGCCGCAAGACAATCGATCGATGCCTTTCACTTGTAGCTGAGATCAAAAAGCGAAGTGATTTAGGCAAATGAAGTTTGAAGAGCTTGTGCCAGCGGTATCGCCAAGAACTCGAACACTACATCAACGCAGGATCGTGGGGTTTTCACCGCTACAAGATCGCTTTTATCACCTTTATTGGAGACCAACTGGGTTGTCTCACTATCTTGAACCTTATCTGCATTACTTTCTCTACCATTGCATAATGGGGTGCTCTTCTCCAATATTCTGTTTGCATACTACAAGAGAAACAAGCAGACACATCACATGTTTAGCTTGTAGTATACGAAACTCATTTTGGTAAACCGATTCAGTAGTAAGGTGGACAGGATAACAACATGAAACAAACATATATCTATGTACTATGGTCATTGTATTGTCCATATCATTCTAGTTTATGTTCCCTAATCAAGATAGAGACACAGTTCAACTCATATATTTTTAAGACACAAGAAAGATAGACAGAATATAAGTGTGAGAAACTACACAACATTGGCAGCACTTGTAATGTGCATCACATGAGAACATAACTGTTTATACAACTTAAACTGAAATCAACATAGAGCAAGAAGTTAGAACAGCAATCCAGTTAAAGAAATAGGTTTAAAACATACCTGTTGCACCATTGGAGTTTCAATTGATCCTTCAAATTCAAAAGTAGTTGGTATGAGTAAATACAAAGATGCAACAAAGAAAGGAGTATGGACCATAGCTACGAATCGACCCGAGAACAGCTTGCTTTTCCGCTTTAAACGTGGAGTTTGGGTTAGCTGTGGTGGTCTTCGTGCTTTGGGCACTCGTAGTAGCTTTACAAACTGCTCTTGTGGGGTACTGTGGTGGACATGGTGCTTTGTCAACTATAAGTGGGTTACTATCCACTGGGGTTGCGGTTAGATGGGTTGTAGCTGGTTCTGCCCAACGGTGTAAGTGTGCAATCTGGAAGAGTCTCGATTATGTGTGGTGGGGCTAGTTTGTGGGCCAAGACAACCATGGTTCTATCTGCATCGACGGGTAGCACTGTCTTTTGTGAAGAACGGGTTTTGCTCCCTTAGATACGCCATCACCCCTCCAATTCAAATGGCTGATAAACAAGAAAAGAAATTGAATGTACAAACATTGTATGATAGATGATGTGGTAATTCACATATATGTTGTCTAACCAAACAGACAACATGACACAATTTCACATATATGATGCCTAACTAAACAGGATAGCATGACACAGCTTCAGATATATGATGGATAACTTAACAGGATATAATGGCATAATTCAACATATGATGAGTACCTAAACAAGATGACATGACAAAACTATATGATGTCTTTCTAAAATAGGTTGGGATGAAATAATTCACATACATGTTGTCTAAGTATACAGGATGGCATGATATAATTGACATAATTGATTCATATACTAAGCAAATGCACTGCATGTATGATCTCTAAACTAAGCAGATAGAATTAAATATTGTGCATATGATGTCTAAACTAAGCAATGCAAGACACCATATGCATCATATGAGAAATATAAACATTGCAACTTAGAGCATACACCTCGTGTGGGATATAGGACTGGTCATCTGCTCTCTAATCCTCCTCTCGAGGAGCTCCCTCAGAACCATCGAGATATATGCTTCAACAGTACCATTGCCTGCTCAAGACCTTGTTTTCACTCCATTTTTCCATAACCGCTCAAATGGCTGATACACATGAAGAGTAGTTCAATATACATAGATTGTCGACAAATGGAATACGAATGAAAAAAAGATGGCATGAGATAATTCACATATATGATGCCTGCTCCATGGTGATGCATAATTCACATATATGATAACTGGCTGAAAAACATGGCATTGCATAATTCACATATCGATATAGAAAGCAAACAGAGGCATTCACACAAAGCATGTCTAATCTAAGCGGATGGCATGGCAATGCAAGACACCATATGCATGATATGAGCAATATAACCCAGCCAAGTTAGAGCATGCACCTTGGGGGGGATACGACCGTCATCTCTCTCAATCCTCCTCCGAGGAGCTATTCAGAACCAACAAGAAATCTGCATCGACGGGTAGCACCGATCGCTCGAAGACCTTGTTTTCACTCAGATTTTCCCATGACCGACTCAAATGGCTGATGCACAGAAGAGTAGATGAATGTATAAACATTGTTGACAAATGGAATACATTATGGAAAAAAATATGGCACGATACAATTCACATATACGATGACCTGCTCAACAGATGGCATTGCATGATTCACGATATGATGCCTCGCTAAAGAAGATGGCATTGCATAATTCCCATATACTCCTCCGTTTCTAATATTTGTCTTTTAGAGATTTCAAATGGACTACCACATACGGATGTATATAGACATATTTTAGAGTGTAGATTCACTCATTTTGTTCCGTATGTAGTCACTTGTTGAAATCTCTAAAAGACAAATATTTAGGAATGGTGGGAGTATGATATAGAAACCAAACAGTGGCATTCACACAAAGCAAATCTAAACTAAGTCGATGACATATAAGATGTATCTCCTTGATTTAGTCCGCATATAGCTTTGGTCAAAGTCAAGCTTTGTAAACTTTGACTAAGTTTAGTAACAAAATATTAACATATGTAATAAAAAATCAATACCACTAGATTCATTATTGAATGTACTTTCACATCATATAGATTTGTTATGGTAAATGTTTATATATTTTTCTATAAACTTGGTCAAACTTTGCAAAGTTTGACTTTGGTTAAACCTAATATGCAGACTAAATAAAAACGGAGGGAGTATAATGTAAGCAATGCAAGGCGCCATATGCATGATATGACCAACATCAGCATGCCAGGTTAGAGCAAACACCTCGGGCGGGTAAACAAAGGTGGTCATCTCCTTCCAATCTCCATCCAATAGCTTATCTCCTCCGAATACAATCTAGAAATGCAGGAGAGGGGGGGCACTTACCCACCATGGAGCGCGCTCATGACATTATATTCGCATGCAACGGTCTTCTCTTTTCTCTACATGTTCGTAACGATTGTGTACAATATCCGACATGCATAATAAAAAAAATAGTTAGATTTTGTAAGGCCTAAGGTGCATGCAAAAATCAAGACCGATGGTAGCAAACGAGTGGATGGATCCAAAACTAATGATAGCGGTAGATTATAGCTTCAGTTTAAAAGATAGACAATGGATCATCTATTGTTTGTTGCCCACCCAACATGAACCACATAGAAGACCCCAGATGAACCAGATAGTAGATGATACTATTCGTTGTCGGCTCGATATGAGACCCATGGGCAATTCAAAACTCAAGATTGAACGATAAAGTAGCGGTAATAATAACCGATGTATAACGAAGCAAACACGAAAGATCGCGACCTCTCTTCCGAACTGTAGTCCTCGTGTTCATCTCGCTCGATCGATGATGGTAATGCAGTTGGAGTGGCTGCCGACAACGGGAAGATGATCTCGAGGCGTGAAAGAAAGTCTGCATGGGGATCTTCGCAAAGTGAACGCTTCGTCGATGGTGCACCTCGTGGGTGGATGACGGCACGGCAGGAGCAGGACATAACACACGTAGTTTTTTACGCCAATCTAAAAATGAAGTAAATCTGTAAGGGCTCCTTAGAATTGGAGGATTCTATAAACGAGGGACAGGAAAAACATAGAATAGGATAGGAATGCATGTGCAAAACAGAGCATTTGGAAACATAGGATTTCACCAACCTGGGTGTTTGGCTCACATGAATTGGAAGAACAGAGGAATGGAGAAACAAAGTGATGCGACGAGTGTACAACCTCTTTGGCATAGCCTTGTGGACCTCAAAGATCATTGGGTTGGACGTGGAGGATGGTGATGATGTCTGTGTGACTGCTTGAGGCGGGAAGAAGATCCGAGGCCTCGAAACGGCGCCGAGGGTATCTGCTCACTGTGATGGACGGTTCCATTATTGGAGCAGCTCCGCTAAGGTGTACGGCGACGAGGCTGAAGCATGACAAGACGCATAACGTTAATCTGAAGTGGGACCCTAATATCATCTGCAATAGATGATGTAAAATACATCACCAAAAGTGCTAGATGTAAACGATCAGCAAGCGCCACGGCCGCCCGACAGATGTTGTAAGTACTGTTCACTCAAACTTAATCAAGAAAATGAACTTCACAATCGAAACTGAATTTTATCGTCGAAACTGATTGAACTAGTAACAGAGCATTGCAATAGATGTTTAGGGCGTTCGAGCACTAGTAGCAGAGAAGCGATGATCTAAATCAGCAGATGCTCGAGCAGGAACGCACTAGCAGAGAGCAAGTCGTGCAAGAGCACCACGAAGCGAAAAGCTAAGCAGCAACTCCTGTAGCTGTTGGAGGTCGTGGCAGCAGCAGCAGAGAAGCGCAAGCGAGAGCAAGAGCAGAGCAGCAAAGACGAACGAAAGCAGAGCAAGTGCAGCAATACGACCGACAACAACAACAGAAAGCAGCAGCGAAAGCGAGAGCCGAGCAGCTGCAGCTAGTGCCTTGTGGAAGTCGCCACGAGGAAGCAACGACATGGGGAGAGACGCCATGGATGATGTGGCGGACGGCGCCGCATCGATGGAGACGCCATGTTCTGCTGGTATCGAGCACCGCAGCCCCGTGAGATCGAATAAAAGATAAAATGCAGCGGTGAGTGCAGAACCTCCTTGGTGGCGCCGAGTTGGCCTCGGCTTCATCGGAGGAATTGGTGAGGGTGCTGCGGTTCCGTGGGGCAGGTCAAGACGGCGCTGTGGGGATTGAGGTGGCGCGATAGATGAGGCGAACATCGGGCAGCTCCTTGGAGGTGGAGGACGGGCGGCTGATCCGGCGGGACGACGAGATCGACAACGGATCCTCATCCGTGCGGTGGATGAGGGACGGCGAGTTGTTGCGTGGACGACGAAGTCGGGGAAGAGTCTCCGGCTGGCGGCGGTCGGGAGGCCGACGGAGGAGCGTGGGGTTTCAAGGGTTTTGGCGGCCTCGTGTACGAATGGGAGGGGGGGGCGAGGGGGAGGGGGAGCCAAGCTTAGGGACGCGCTTGTCCGAAATGTAGGGTAAGTTACAGCGCATTCCACCGGTTTTGACACCGCGACGTGGAGCTTCATTTCCGCCGAGGGGTAGAAGGGGATTTTATGGTTCGGGCTGCGGGAGCGATTTCGATGAGGAGGGAGTTCTCGCGCGCCCAAATTTCGGATAACAAGGCGCGCGGTTGAAGAAGCGGAGTTTCAAAGCAGTGAGACAAAAGATACTCGAGCTTGAAAATTTCGGGATAACAAGGTGCGGATTCCTTGTTCGCAGTAACAAACTTAACGTAAAAAACAATTCATACAAGACACAAGAGAGTCATGTCCCTTTACTATATTGCTATAGATGCCATTGAAAAACTACAAGAAAAATGTAAAAAATCGGAGAACAAGATTACCTCAAGACATTACCAAATCGATTCGCACTTCCTCAACAACAAAAAAAACAAATCAATTCCCACCAAAGAAAGAGTAATGTCCCTTTTATATGATTACAGATGCCATGATCTCGAATTTCAATTTTGAATCCACGTTATGTTGAATTGAATATATCATTAGGTGACCTTATGGTTTATAATTGATGTAGTCGTACATTTTGATCTTCCATCATATATGAACATTTTACTCCACCATGTGAACATATATATTGTCGCTCACCATATGGACTAAATTTGAATCAATTTTCCTTATTTGAATACGATTGTTGTCAAGTTATACAATAATTTAAATATTATCTTGATAACAAAAAGACATGCATATAACAGTAATCATATTTCACTATGAACTACATGTACCATACGCTCTCCAATTCAAATATTTGTATCCATTTTATGTTGAATTCAAATCATAGTACATTATTGGTCTAGGTAGCGAGATGTTTGGGATAATCTAAACCCTGTTTTCATACGTATAATTTTTGGCTGAATTGGGACAAGTTTTGGTATAAGCCTCTTGCAAAACCGAAGATTCTCTCAACGAGCCTCGTGGTTCCGAGAGGGAACATGTCACCTTTCTGTGCGAAACGATATACGCTGCCTCCCCCTGATTTTATTTACAGAGGCAACATAGAACTATATGAGTGCCCTGTTAAATTTTGGAATTATTTCAGGTTCATTTGGCCTTTTTATACATTAATTGAGTTTCTGGACTTTTAATGTGCATAATCTAAATATGAATTGCATGCACATGCTCCGGCACCAAAGTGGGTTGAAAAATCACATGTGTGTCCTTGGTTGAATTTCTAGGTCCCATGGAAGAAATGAGAATGAAATTCAAACATCTCAAGCGCCATGACTCGCCGAGAACATCGAGAAACTTAGATTTTAAATTCATGTAAATCCAAAACTCGCTGGAAATCATGAAACTTGGCATGGTGTCATGTCATGGCACTAACATGTTGTGGTAAAAATTGGGCCGATTTGGAAGCTCGTGGTTCTAAGAGGAACGTGCACCTTTGAGTGTGAAATGATATACGCTGCCCCTGAGTTTCTTAACAAAGGCAACATAGAACTACATTAGTGCCTGTTAAATTTTGGAATTATTCCGGTTCATTTGTCGTTATACATTAATTGAGTTTCGGTCATTTAATGTGCATAAGTCAAATTTGAACTACAAGCACATGCTCGTGCACCAAAGTTGGTTGAAAAATCACATTTGTGTCCTCGGTGAATTTCTAGGTCCCATGCAAGAAATGAGAATAAAATTAAAACATCTGGGCATCGTGGCTCGGCCGAGAACATTGAGAAACTTGGTTTTAAAATTCTTGTAAATCCAAAACACGCCTGAAAATCATGAAACTTGGCATGGATGTCATGTCATGGTACTACCATGTTGTGGTAAAAAATGGCCGAATAGGAACAGATTTTGGTATAAGCTTCTTGCAAACCAAGCTTCTCTCAAGAAGGCTCGTGGTTCGAGAGGAATGTGCCACCTTTGAGTGCTAAACGATATACGCTTGTCCCCTTGAGTTTATTTACAAAGGCAACATAGAACTACATGAGTGCCCTGTTAAATTTTGGAATTATTCCGCTTGCTTGGCCTTATTTACACATTAATTGAGTTTTGGTCATTTAATGTGCATAATTCAAATTTGAACTACAAGCACATGCTCCTGCACCAAAGTTGGTTGAAAAATCACATTTGTGTCCTCGGTGAATTTCTACTCCTCCTTCCATCTATATAGGTCCTAATGCTTTTTCGAGGCTAACTTTGACCAAACGTTAGAGCAATAATATATGACATGCAACTTACACAAAGCATACCTTCAAATTTGTATGTCAAAGGAGGTTCCAATAATATAATTTTCATAGTATACATCTCATGTGCTATTAATCTTGTCAATAGTCAAAGGCTATCTTGAAAAACACATTAGGCCCTATATAGATGGAAGGAGGGAGTAGGTCCCATGCAAAAAATGAGAATAAGATTCAAACATCTGGGCATCGTGGCTCGGTCAAGAACATTGAGAAACTTGGTTTTAAAATCATGAAACTTGGCATGGTGTCATGTCATGGTAGTACCATGTCGTGGTAAAAAAAATTGGCCGAATAGGAACAAATTTTGGTATAAGCTTCTTACAAATCGGAGCTTCTCTCAAGAAGGCTCGTGGTTCTGGGAGGGAACGTGTCACCTTTGTGTGCATAATTCAAATTTGAAATACAAGCACATGTTCCAAAGGCACCAAAGTTGGTTGAAAAATCACATGTGTGTCCTCGGTAAATTTCTAGGTTCCATGCAAGAAATGGGAATGAAATTCAAAATTCGGGCATCGTGGCTGGGTTGGAAACATTGAGAAACTTAGTTTTTAATTCCTGTAAATCCAAAACACGATGAAAATAATGAATTTGGCTTGGTGCCATGACATGGCACCAACATGCTGTGGTAAATTTGTAGTCCGATTTGCGGCGGCGCACTCATTAACAATCAACAAAGTCATTTTGGAACAAGTGCTGTCACGCTACAATCGGAAACACAAGTATTATTGAAACCGTATGCTTCTACTTACTAGTACCATTTACGTGCCGCCACGCGTCCCCATTTTTTATTAGCTAGGAGGCGCCGTGCAGGGGTAGCTATTTGAGTACGAGAGGCGTTCAATCTCCATCCAATAGCTTATCTCCTCCGAATACAATCTAGAAATGCAGAGAGGGGGGGCACTTACCCACCATGGAGCGAGGCCTCGATGACATTATATTCGCATGCAACGGTCTTCTTTTTCTACATGTTCGTAACGATTGTGTACAATATCCGACATGCATAATAATAAAATAGTTAGATTTTGTAAGGCCTAAGGTGCATGCAAAAATCAAGTCCGATGGTAGCAAACGAGTGGATGGATCCAAAACTAATGATAGTGTAGATTATAGCTTCAGCTTAAAAGATAGACAATGGATCATCTATTGTTTGTTGCCCACCCAACATGAACCACATAGAAGACCCCAGATGAACCAGATAGTAGATGATACTATTCGCTGTCGCTCGATATGAGACCCATGGGCAATTCAAAACTCAAGATTGAACGATAAAGTAGCCGGTAATAATAACCGATGTATAACGAAGAAACACGAAAGATCGCGACCTCTCTCCGAACTGTAGTCCTCGTTTATCTCGCCACCGATGATGGTAATGCAGCTTGGAGTGGCTGCCGCAACGGGAAGATGATCTCGAGGCGCAAAGAAAGTCTACATGGGGATCTTCGCGCAGTGAACGCTTCGTCGATGGTGCACCTCGTGGGGTGGATGACGCACGGCAGGAGCAGGACATAACACACGTAGTTTTTTACGCCAATCTAAAAATGAAGTAAATCTGTAAGGGCCTTAGAATTGGAGGATTCTATAAACGAGGGACAGGAAAAACATAGATTAGGATAGGAATGCATGTGCAAAAAGAGCATTTGGAAACATATGATTTCACCAACCTGGGTGTTTGGCTCACATGAATTGGAAGAACAGAGGAATGGAGAAACAAAGTGATGCGACGAGTGTACAACCTGTTTGGCATAGCCTTGTGGACCTCAAAGATCATTGGGTTGGACGTGGAGGATGGTGATGATGTCGTGGACTGCTTGAGGCGGGAAGAAGATCCGAGGCCTCCGGAAACGGCGCCGAGGGTATCGCTCCATGTGATGGACGGTTCCATTATTGAGCAGCTCCGCTTAAGGTGTACGGCGACGAGGCTGAAGCATGACAAGATGCATAACGTTAATCTGAAGTGGGACCCTAATATCATCTGCAATAGATGATGTAAAATACATCACCAAAAGTGCTAGATGTAAACGATCAACAAGCGCTTACGCCGCCCGACAGATGTCAAGTACTGCTCACTCAACTTAATCAAGAAAATGAACTTCACAATCGAAACTGAATTTTATCGTCAAACTGATTGAACTAGTAACAGAGCATTGCAATAGATGTTTAGGGCGCTCAGCACTAGTAGCGAGAAGCAGTGATCTAAATCAGCAGATGCTCGAGCAGGATCGACTAGCAGAGAGGAAGTTCAGCAAGAGCACCACGAGCGAAAGCAAAGCAGCAACTCCTGTAGCTGTTGGAGGCGTGCAGCAAGAGCAGAGAAGCGCAAGCGAGAGCAAGAGCAGCAGCAGCAGACGAACTAAGCAGAGCAGTGCAGCAGAATACGACCGACAACAATAACAGACAGCAGCATGAAGCGAGAGCCAAGCAGCTGCAGCTAGTGCCTTGTGGAAGTCTCGCACGAGGAAGCAACGACATGGGGAGAGACGCCATGGATGATGTGGCTGGCGACGGCGCCATCGATGGAGACGCCATGTTCTGCTGGTATCGAGCACCGCCAGCCCTCGTGAGATCGAATAAAAGATAAAATGCAGCGGTGAGTGCAGAACCTCCTTGGTGGCGCCGAAGTTGGCCTCGACTTCATCGGAGGAATTGGTGAGGGTGCTGCGTTCCGTGGGGCAGGTCAAGACGGCGCGTGGGGATTGAGGTGGGCGATAGATGAGGCGTAACATCGCGGCAGCTCCTTGGAGGTGGAGGACGGGCGGTTGATCCGGGACGACGAGATCGACAACGGATCCTCATCGTGCGGTGGATGAGGGACGGCGAGTTGTTGGTGGACGACGAGTCGGGGAAGAGTCTCCTGGCGGCGGTCGGGAGGCCGACGGAGGATGGGTTTCAAGGGTTTTGGCGGCCTCGTGTACGAATGGGAGGGGGGCGAGGGGAGGGGGAGCCAAGCTTAGGGACGCGCTTGTCCGAAATGTAGGTAAGTTATTAGCGCATCTTCACCGGTTTTGACACCGCGATGTGGAGCTTCATTTCCGCCGAGGGGTAGAAGGGGATTTTATGGTCTGGCATGGGAGGATTTCGAATGAGGAGGGAGTTCTCGTAGGCCCAAATTTCGGATAACAAGGCGCGGGTTGAAGAAGCAGGAGTTTCAAAGGGTGAGACAAAATATAGTCGAGCTTGAAAATTTCGGATAACAAGGTGCGATTCCTTGTTCGCAGTAACAAACTTAACGTAAAAACAATTCATACAAGACACAAGAGAGTCATGTCCCTTTACTATATTGCTATAGATGCCATTGAAAAACTACAAGAAAAATGTACAAAAAATCGGAGAACAAGATTACCTCGACATTACCAAATCGATTCGCACTTCCTCAACAACAAAAAAACAAATCAATTCCCACCAAAGAAAGAGTAATGTCCTTTTATATGATTACAGATGCCATGATCTCGAATTTCAATTTTTGAATCCACGCTATGTTGAATTCAATATATCATTAGGTGACCTTATGGTTTATAATTGATGTAGTCGTACATTTTGATCTTCCATCATATATGAACATTTTACTCCACCATGTGAACATATATATTGTCGCCTCACCATATGGACTAAATTTGAACCAATTTTCCTTATTTGAATACGATTGTTGTCAAGTTATACAATAATTTAAATATTATCTTGATAACAAAAAGACATGCATATAACAGTAATCATATTTCACTATGAACTACATGTACCATACGCCTCCAATTCAAATATTTGTATCCATTTTATGTTGAATTCAAATCATAGTACATTATTGGTCTAGGTAGTAGATGTTTGGGATAATCTAAACCCTG
>CM038677.1:160568958-160691019 GCA_021605205.1 Aegilops longissima
GTTGTTCTAAAGAATCAAAACGGCCGGTTATTAACGGAATTCCTTGTCGCGTACTGCATAATTTAAAGAAGCCCATTTCATTAGAGGGAGGGAGCCCTTCCTACCTTTCTTTATTTAAGTGCTAGTGTCAAATGAGACAGTTGCCCACTTTGTTTTTTCGTTGATCATCATCTCCTGGCGTAGCGGAAGCACTCGACGAGGCCTCTACGACAGAAGAGATTCTTGCCCGTTTCTGCCCGGACGATTCCATCAAATAAATAAAAAGAAAAGCGTCGCATTCCAAACAATTCGTGAGCCGTTTAGCTGGTTTAGTGGACATTTGCCTTGTTGATCAACTGTTTGGTATACCCAGTGCTGTAGAATTGTTCTGTGCCTACGGCACTTTTGCACCGAAGAAACTAAAAAAGAGTCTTTCTCCGCCTAAAAGAGGTAATATCGACATGAGATCATATGTCATACTTTCTGTTTTCCCCACTGGGGTTTTTAGGAAAGTATACACGACATATTTATTGTCCTCTAAACTCTATGAATTTTCTCATATCAAGTTAAAAGAGACAATTATAATGATATGTCATATCATTTTCTCCTTATATTTTTTCCACTGGCTTTAAAAGGAGTTTTCAATGATATATCAGATCGCACTTTTTTCCTTTATGAGCTTTCCCTCAAAGTTTCTCATAAAAGGTTTAAACGAGGCGACATATGCAATACTTTCTATTTTTCCCTACTGGGGTTTTTCAAAGAAAGTAAACAAAGCATATTTATTGTTCTCTAAACTCACCAATGAGTTTTCTCCTTTCTCAAAGGTTTTTTCATATGAGTTATCAAGGAGACAATAATTATTATATGTTGCACTTTTTCTCTTTATTATTTATCCCATTGGGTTTAAAGGAGTTTTAGCAACATATCTACTCTATTCTCCTCATATTTTTCCCACAGGGTTTTTGGGGGAGACTCTCAAGATTATACGGAAGATTTCTCAAGATGGAAGATCTATGTACAAGAAGTTTCCAATGATGAAACATTCAAGGAGCGGTGTCGTATAAGGGGGAGTGTTAGGAATTAATTAGTAAATTAATTAGCACATGCTAATTAATGAATAGTTATTAGCAAATGTGTGTGCCCAACCCCGAACAGTCATGTCCCTTCTCTCTTTCTATTGCCAATAGGCACCTGTTCTGGAGGGATGCCTCCGAACAGACACCTCTTCTTCCCACCTCTTCCAGATGTATATATACTTGAGAATCAATGGAAACCAGGACTGATTGTCCTTTCACTTTCAATCTTGTTTTACTCTAACAATATTGACAAAGTCACCACAGGCGCCTCGCCTCGTGGTCGATGGGAATGTCTCATGTCTCTCATCTCACCAAACAAAAATCAACAGAAAACTTGAAATAAAAAAAAACGTAGTACCAATGTCAAAGTCTAGGAATTGAAATCTAGTACAACCACAGGTTAGATTCGCAATAACTTTGCAAATTTATTGAAGTGTTACTCGTCACAGGATCATAATTAACTTCCGACTTATCCGGATATATCAATGTTCCTACTCCCAAATTATGTGTGCTGAGGCATACGAACACTAAGCTGTCAACACTGACTGATAAAACGAGCCAAATCAAGCAATTTTACGCCCTTCAAGTGCTAAAAGAGCCAACATTTGGACAGCATCACACTGCAATAATCAAGCCACGACGGCGGATAGCATACTGATATCCTAACAATATTTACATGCGTGGACACATACTTGCAGTGAACACACCCAATAAAAGCTGTACATTTTTTTCTGGGATATTTTCTCCCAAGGACTGTTCCTAGCATATTTTAGATATATTTATGTACACCACTGAATGCTGAGACTACCATGGCTAGAACTAGCAAACCATTTTTGAGAACAGATCATCTAGAGCCGAGTACAAGGGTTGCGCAGCTCTGGGCTTCTCCACCCTCCCAAACAGGATATCGGTCGTGGTCACATAGGCGTCCCCATAGAAGCGCAGATTGGTGTCTGATCTGGTTGTCACGACATTTCCTTCCAGAGAGACCCCAACAAAGGCACCTGTTTCAAGTTTTGAGATAAAGCTACAAAGCAGAAGGATACTGAGATGGCTGATGAAACCTACAAGATTCTTAACAGGGAAAGCCAAACATAGGAGATTGAATTTAATTGTAAAGACTTCCTCTGGCTAATGAGAAGAGAGAATGTGTTTCTACGTAAAAGAAAAACTCCTTAAAATAAGATTGTAAAATAACTTCAAAACTATTATTTTACATGCCGCAATAAACACTTTCAAAGTTGACAAATAACTTCGGAGAACAAGCTCAGTGCGATATTTAAAAACTTAAATTTGTTTTTTTACTTGATAACAGTGTTAAAATTGTGCTGATTTCCACCCATTTCAGTCATTGCTAATATTAAGCATATCTGAAACAACAGCAATAATTCTCAGACGCAACTTTCTTATTACCTTTGCTGCAGCTATAAGTGTAGCATATCCCAGAACCTTTTTCACTTGCTCGAACATCTGCTTCAAGGGCTCTGCCAATTGGTCCTGCTGCCGCACTCAATCCTGCCCCAAGAGAAAGATGCATGCGGCTGCTGAATGCCTTGACAGCTTTAAGATCATGAAGCACAATTATAAAGTCTGTCAATTCTCCTCCAATCTGGAAAATACAAAGAAATGTCATTATCATGGTGAGATAATCTTAAGTAATGACATAGTGTAGTTCAGTGTCCAAATAATAAGAGCGCTTCAACATAAACTTGTCTCTGACATCAAGCTAATCTCATAAGCAAACAGGACATGCTGCTTAATGCATTTCATGGAAATTATTCTGTGAAGATCACAAGAATGAAATGAGTAACATGCATGTTCCTTTTTTCTGGTGAGCACAAGAATTATATCACCAGCAGATAAGCTTAGGCGTTGCCCGTGGATTCAGAGAGAAGATTTTACTGGAGAAATACCTGCACTCCCCATCCCAATCCAACAGATAAAATCGCTGATGGCGCAGACCATGATCCATCTGATCTGCGAGCAACTACAAGACCAGTGCCCATTTTGTACGTAAGAACTGCACCTGCTTTGGCCACAGTGAGCACAGCAAGCCCCTTTGCTCCCTTGAGGATAGATGATGGAATTGACTTCTCAGGATTTAATCTAGAAACCTACACATACCAAAACAGAAACGCTTCTGAGCTCTGGAATACAAGTATATATCGGTTGGGTACAAAATTAAACATACCTGGCAATATTTCCTCAGTGTGTTTGTTGCCTTGTATATTTCATACTCCATTGATAATCCAACAGGCAAATTCAACCAGCTCCTCGTACTTGTCCAATCCATGACGTCATGTTTGGCAGGCTGCATGGCATTACTGTTGTAGTTGATCAATAAGGCCTGGAGTGGGTCAAGTCTGTCGTAGCAAACATCACACACTCTCTGAGGATCACGCAGTCTGAATTTCATGGGCATCAAGCATCTTCCCTTGGAACATTCTTTGCAGAATATACCTCCACAGAAGCGGCAATGGTGCCTTCCACGAGTCAGAGCTGTGAAAGGAAAGCTGCACTGCAGGCATACACTGGCAGAGCTATCCGGCAACCATTCCGGGGGATCTGCCTGGAGCACCTCCCTGTATGCACTGAACTGTAAAGCATTTGCTTCAAGTAGCGGTGGTGCACTAGGAACGCAGACAGATGAATGCAAGTCACCATCCTTGCCAGCGCCTAGAAATGATACATCTGTGCTGAAACTTTGCTGCCGTGATGCGTCATCCCCAATCTTGCTTGGACGCGAAACAATCGCAGCAAGACCACCTAGCACGGTCTTCAGATTGATAGTTGAACTAGCTTGAGCTGTAGGGAACGGTTCTTCTCTTGAACCATATTCAGATAGAAAGTCTGGTTCCAGAGATGGCTCATAGAGATAATCATGCACTGGGTATGTGTTTCCTGGAGCTAGATTGGACATAGGATCTGCCTGGCTGTGGTAGCTATCGAATTTGGAGAGGGATGAGTACGACGTCACTTCATTTGGGATCTCCATGGAATCATGTAGATACAGCACTCATGTAGGTAATAAGCAATGACACAAGAAGACCTAAAAAACAGAGATGGCAACGAAGATTAATAAGGCACAGATCCTTCAAAGTGTTTCCAGTCCATATAACATTATAACAAGCTCATTCTTTCACCCCCAATTCATTCATTTTATTGTCTACTAGCAGATATAGGGATGCAGGCGGACGGCGTCCGCTTGTCCGCGAAGCCAAAAACATACTAATCCTCATTGCTTTAATAACCATGATAATTCTAATTATGCTTTCGCCAACGCTCACCGACGCCGTCCGTTTGCATCCCTAAGCAGATACATCAAACTTTATAGTCTATATACACGTATTTGAGATATGGCTAAGAACTTTGAGTAGCATTCTAATTGAGCATTTTATTCAGTAGAACGCATTGCAACAGAGCCACGAACGATTCATGTAACTCCATGTGCATCATGAGTTCAAATCAAGAGGTGAAATCGCAGCTGCACTACAGCAAAACAAACCCGAAGCAACTCCCAAAGAACGATCGCTTAATCACGCATACCTAGCGTCTACGAGCAAGCAAGCAATTGGGGGCAGTTTCTGAAACCCTAGACGAAACAGATGGGTCGATCAGCCGAAAAATCAACCCTGACTAGCCAGTAGAACAGCAACCGCGAACAAACACCACAGATCAATCAAAAAATACTGCGTGATCGGATCAAACGACTCGGCAAGCGTAAGGCAGCTAAGCTAAATCAATCGTCTCCACCCGTCCGCCCTAACGAATCGCCCCGCCGTAGAACGCGCGAGCCACGGAGGAGAATTCGCCCCGCCGTAGAACGCGCGAGCCACGGAGGAGAATTGAGGGGAGCGGGCGGTACCGACCTCTGCACGCGCCGGATCGGCGGGGGAGGAGGATTCGGAGGCGATCGTCGCGGGAGGAAGCGTCGGGCGTGGGGATTGGGGTGGGTTTCTTCCGTTCGCCGGCAAGATGGAAGGGGGAAGAAGTTGAAGGGAGTACCGATGCGGGCACGCCCGCCGCACGCGGCTGCCTCATCTGTACCTTATCGGGCACGGGCTTGGGCTGGGTCCTGGTCAATCCGGTCCGACCTGGGTGTGGGCAGCGGCGTGACGGATGCGGTTTGCTTTTCGGACCCGCGGGGCCCACTTCAAGCCCAGGAAGGCAGGTGACGCGGGATGATGGGCCGGCCGGTTTTGCGCCCTCTCTCTCTGTCGTGCTGCCGCGAGACACCGGCCGCGGCAGAAAGCGAAGCTCGACCGCTCGAGACTGGAGCGGCGCGACGGCGTGGCTCGCCCGGGTTCTTGTCGGCAGCCGCGGCTGCGAACTGGCGGCGTGGAGGAGGGCGGGCCGACGCGTCCGGGTCTCCCGTCTGCGCGCCTATCGCGTGTGAGTCCTCTGCTTAGCTTGTTGCCTCGATTCCGTGGAAATATCGCTGAAATCTTTTGGGTTAGACCGAATGACTAAATTATTTTATCGTCCGTTGTAAATTCTGATCTCGGATCAATCGCCCAAAACCATTATCACCCGCCTCTCTTGCCAAAAACAAAGAAACTATGTCTTGGGGACTAAAAAGAATAAGAATGGGAAGTATTTATTTCTTTTTTTTTTTGAAAAATCACCGGGGGGGGAGGGGGAGTTCCCCACCTGAATATATTTCTCAATTTTGTAACCCATCGTCAGACTGATTACAAAGGGGGAATTACATAAGCATGTGTAATCGTGATAAGAGGTAGGAACGCCATGAGGAGGCGGCCCGCTTGTGCACCGGTTTCTTCATCCGGTGCGTCCATAGCATGAGGTCATCAACAATTCGCCTGAGGGTGATGATACTGTGATGATTTTGCTGCTTGAAGGTCATAGCATTTCTGGAATCCCAAATCTTCCACAAAATAATGAGGAGGACGGAGTGCCGATTACGCATCCACACTGTAGGGAGACGGCAGTCCCAGAGGTCGTCGATGCTACTCGAAGGAGAGAGCCCTATCCGTTGCCAAATACGATGTGCAAGCGGACAGTCAAGGAATATGTGTGAGCTGGTTTCACCATCATACCCGCAACGCGGGCATAGTGAGTCGGTGACGATATGCTTGCGTTGAAGGTTGCTTTTGGAGTTGAGTCGATCACGAAATAGGAGCCATGCAAAGATCTTCACGCGATTTGGAACGCATGAAGACCAGATGGCGACGGCATGCACGTCGTTGTTGTCGTCGTCGCCCATGGTTAGCGCGTATGCTGCCCTCGTGGAGAAGCGCAGGCCACCATTGAGGTAGCGCCATCCATCCTGCCGACGGTGGAAATCCTGCAGGAGAGACAACAAAGAGCACAACTCGGTAGCAGCATTAGATGTTAGGCGGTTCCGAGGATTGTTTCCAAACCGTGGTTCGTAACAGCAGCCACACGAGCGAGTGGTATAATGGTGTGTGAGTAGAGGCATGGAAATAAATTAGCAAGGGGTTGGTAGTGTAGCCAAGCGCCTAGCCGAAATAGGTATTAGTGCCTGAGTTTGTGAGTACAAATGAGATGGCATGGAGTGCTGGCAGTTGTTGATTTATTGTTCGGCAAATGAAGGAGTGGCTATTTTGTGGAGCAATGAGAGCATTTGGGTGTTGCAAGGCAATCCAGTCCAACCAAGGTGTTTTTTGGTAAGAGTGCTTTTACAGCAAATTTCATAAGTAGGCGTTGTTCTGCTGATGTAGGTTTTTAGACCTAGACCACCATTCTTTTTGGTTTACACACATTTTCCAGGCAACTAAGCATTGCGCACCAGTGCAGGTTTCCTCTGCAGCCCAAAAAAAGGCTCGCCGAATAGAGTCGAGGATTTTAAGAACACTTTTGGGGATGGAGAAGACTGACATAAAATAGACCAAGATGGAGTCGAGGACAGCCGATAGCAGGATGAGTCTATCCCCTTTTGAGAGAATTTTTGCACGCCAACCTGTCAAGAATTTGCGGCAGCGTTCAATGATAGGTAGGAAAGCGTTTGAAGGTAGTCGTGTGGGTGTTAGGGGTAGGCCTAGGTAGATCTGCGGGAAGGTTGAGGTTGGGCATTGCAGGGTGGAGGCAATGGAGGCCGCCATGGCAGAGCTGATGTGCATGGGTACGAATGTTGTTTTTGTGAAGTTGATAACGAGGCCGGTTGCCATGGCGAAATCGTGAAGGATTTTTTTTAATTGCTGAGCAGCGTCATTGGATGCCTTGGCAATGATTAGGGTGTCGTCGGCATATTGTAAAACATTTGGCGGAAGATGTGAGAAGAGAGGGTGACTGAGGTGTAGGAGGTCGCAGTCTTTCTGGATCATCTGTTGTAGGAGATCAGCAACGATGATGAAAAGGTAAGGGGAAATAGGATCTCCCTGTCTGAGCCCGTTTTTGCAATTTATCCAGTTTTCGGGGATCCCGTTGAGCATAACGACAGTTTTTCCGGTTGATAGGAGGTCATGGACCCAGGCTGAGAATTTTGGCGGGAAACCGCGGCAACGTAAAATGGATGTAAGGGAGTCCCAAGAGAGGGAGTCGAAGGATTTTCTAAAGTCTAGTTTAATGACCATGGTTGGGGCTTTTCTGGTGTGGCAGGCACCTATGAGGTCTGCAGCGAAAATAAAATTTTCAGCTATGCTACGTCCAGGGATGAAACCAGTTTGGTTGCCATGAACAAGCAGTGGGATCATTGGTTTTAATCTGTTGGTGAGCACTTTTGCGACGGCTTTGATGGGGCAGTTTTGGAGGGAGATCGGGCGGTAGGCGTCAGGTGTGTTGGCATGTTCTTTTTTGGGTAGTAGAATGAGGTGGGCTCTGTTAAGGCATTCTGTTTGAGCGGTATGGTTTTGGAAATCTGCCATGAAGGAGTTAATAGGAGCCTTGACTAAGTGCCAGTATTTTCGATAGAACAGCGGGCCAAAGCCATCAGGTCCAGGGCTAGCGAGGGGGTTCATTTGGAGGAACGCATCTTTTATTTCTTCAAGTGTGAAGGGAGAGTCAAGTGAACTAAGTTGAGGTAACGTTTGGGGATAGTAATTTTGAAGTTGGAATGACCAGGAAGTGTGTGGTGCGGAGCCGATAATTTGTGCGAAATGATCTTTCAGTATGGTCGCTTTTTGAGCGTGAGAGTGGAATTCATGCCCATCAGCTAGTAGGGACGTTATAGTATTCTTTTGCGAGACGCTGAGACGCCGCAGCGTGGAAGTCTCGAGTGTTTTCCTCTCCATCAATTGCAGCACGTACTTTGCCTCGTTGTTTCCAAAAGGCCATTTTTTCGGCAATAGCTGAGTGTAATGTATCGGAGACAACCAAACGCAACATTTTTTCGGCGTTGGAGAGGGGTCGAGCCTCCTCTTTTAGATCAATGAGATTGATGATTTGTTTTGTAGCAGCCTCGCGATGGTGTGCTGGTGATCGTTTGGAGGCCCATTTTTTGAGGGCGCATCTTGTTGTTTTTAGAATTTTTGCAAGGGCAGCAGCAGAAGATAGTGGTTGGGGCATGTGTTGATTTGGTGCCCAACATTTTTGTATTATTTGGTGGCAAGCAGTGGATAGAGTCCAAGCTGATTCAAATCTAAAGTGGCGCGGTTTTGGGACAGTCGTTTGGATATTTAGGATTAGTGGGACGTGATCAGATGTGATGCGTGGTAGAGATGACAGAGTTGTATTGGGGAAGCAATCATTCCAGGCCAGATTGAAGAAAGCACGGTCTAGTCGTTCTAGGGTTGGTGAAGCTCGTTTATTGGTCCAGGTAAAGCATCTATCTAGTAGGGGTAATTCGATTAGTGCTAGGTCGTTGATCGTGGAGTTGAAGGCGTCAGCTTCCCGTTGGCGGAAGTTGCGGTTATTTTTTTCGTGGGAAAAGCGTACCAAGTTGAAATCTCCTACAATCAGCCAAGGAATTTGGTCATCTTCCTTGATTAGTTTGAGCTCATCTAGGAAGGCCTGTTTGAGGTTGCGATGTGAAGGTGCATAGATGTTTGTGATGACAAAGGGAAGGGGTGAGCGAGTGACGGATTTTGATGGATGTGGCGATTGATGATGAGAGTAGGAGATTAGAGAAGAAGTTTTTGTTAAAGGCGGAAACCATTCCGCCGGCCGAGCCGTCCGCAGGTAGGAAAATTCTTTGGTCCAGAGATCGTGGAAGGAAGGAGTTGAATTTTTGGTTGTTAATGTCGTTTAATTTTGACTCTTGTAAGAGGGCACAATGAGGGTTGATACTGATTAGTTCGGAAAGGATATCAGCACATTTAGATTCATCGCCTAGTCCTCTTACATTCCACGAGCAGATGGCTAGAGTGATACTACTCATGGAAAAACACAATGGGCACCTAGATCGCGAGAGGATACATGCGATCTCATACACTCATGGAACAGATTACAACTAGCTAGGGGATACATGCGAGACAGTAGCAGATAGGTGGAGCAAAACACGGAATTGCTCTGGGCACACGTGTGGTGGAATAAGTAGACCCTTGATGTAGGGCGCGATATGGACGGCCGGTCGCCGTCGGGACGCCGCATGGGCTTGGATGGTTGATTGGGCACATCATGGAACGACGTCAGAAGCACCGGCGTCCGTGATATCATCGGCACGGGCGATGGAATCAGCAGCCGCGTCATCTGCACCGCATAGCATGGCAATTTCCGCAAGGGCCGCTGCAGAGGCTGGCGGTGCGTCGGGGATGTCTAGCTGGGCATCGTGGATGGCGTCTTTGAGCGCCTTCGCGACGTCGGTGGAAGTAAGGCGCTTCGCTCTGGCGCGGACGGCCTTAGTGGTCATGTCAGTGAAGACCCTTGGCTCTTTGGCCGCCAGGCGAGAGCTTCGCCGAAGGCTCATGGACTTGTCTGCCGAGCGCTTGGCGTTGTGGCACAACTTGCGAAGCACGCACTCATGGAGGTGAGGTCTGCAGATTTTGTTGCGGGGGTGACCATGGTTAGACTGTGATCGGGTTGAAATACAAGGGAGGGGGGGAGACAAGGCTGTGCGGTGGCCGTACCAGAGGAGGACGCCCCAGCAGAAAAGGCAATGCTGGAGACGTCAATGTCAAGGCCTGGAGAGTTGGAGCTGTCGTACGGGCTGAACGCCGACGGCAGCTGCACGGCATTGGGTGGAGGGAGATCGTCGAGGTTGTCTTTGTTGTAGCCGTCCGGAGAGGAGGGTGGCGGGGTGAGCGTGATCCCACCGACAACAGCAACGGGGCGCGGCGATGGGCGGCTGATGGTGGCTGGCGTGATGGACGAGCCGATGTCGGTTGAGGCAGAGAACGCCGCGGGAGGCGACGCCATCTGCGATGGTGGGGCTGAGTCGCTGTCGGATGAGATGGTGATGACGGGATGCCCCTGGACAGCAGGTCCGTCGTCTTCAGACGAGACGTGGAGAGGCATGTTGGCAGAGGAGCCGCCACGGTTGGGAGGAGTGGTCGTGGTGTTGAATGCTGGGGATGGTGGAGGGCCGCGAGGCATGTCGTCATTGGAGGCGTTGTAGGCGCCGCGGCCGCGTTGACCGGGGCGGCCGCTCGAGTCCGAGTCGGAGTCGGAGGAGAACTGCGACGAAAAGCACTCTTACTGAAAAAAACACCTTGGTTGGACTGGATTGCCTTGCAACACCCAAATGCTCTTATTGCTCCACAAAATGGCCACTCCTTCATTTGCCGAACAATAAATCAACAACTGCCAGCACTCCATGCCATCTCATTTGTACTCACAAACTCAGGCACTAATACCTATTTCTGGCTAGACGCTTGGCTACACTACCAACCCCTTGCTAATTTATTTCCATGCCTCTACTCACACACCACTATACCACTCGCTCGTGTGGCCGCTGTTCTGAACCACGGTTTGGAAACAATCCTACGGAACCGCCTAACATCTAATGCTGCTACCGAGTTGTGCTCTTTGTTGTCTCTCCTGCAGGATTTCCAGCTGTCGACAGGACCGGATGAGCGCTACCTCAATGGTGGCCTGCGCTTCTCCACGAGGGCAGCATACGCGCTAACCATGCTTAGTACATGACAGGAGTTAGTAGCAGGAGTACCGTGCTTTAGTCTTCGCGCTTAGTTCCCCACCTGAATATATTTCTCAATTTTGTAACCCATCGTCAGACTGATTACAAAGGGGGAATTACATAAGCACGT
Organism: Aegilops longissima; assembly: GCA_021605205.1. Lineage (NCBI taxonomy): Eukaryota > Viridiplantae > Streptophyta > Magnoliopsida > Poales > Poaceae > Aegilops > Aegilops longissima. The sequence continues at coordinate 160,580,138 of CM038677.1, forward strand.
GTAATCGTGATAAGAGGTAGGAACGCCATGAGGAGGCGGCCCGCTTGTGCACCGGTTTCTTCATCCGGTGCGTCCATAGCATGAGGTCATCAACAATTCGCCTGAGGGTGATGCTGTGATGATTTTGCTGCTTGAAGGTCATAGCATTTCTGGAATCCCAAATCTTCCACAAAATAATGAGGAGGACGGAGTGCCAGATTACCGCATCCACCTGTGTAGGGAGACGGCAGTCCCAGAGGTCGTCGATGCTACTCGAAGGAGAGAGCTCTATCCGTTGCCAAATATGCCGTGCAAGCGGACAGTCAAGGAATATGTGTGAGCTGGTTTCACCATCATACCCGCAACGCGGGCATAGTGAGTCGGTGACGATATGCTTGCATTGAAGGTTGCTTTTGGAGTTGAGTCGATCACGAAACAGGAGCCATGCAAAGATCTTCACGCGATTTGGAACGCATGAAGACCAGATGGCGACGGCATGCACGTCGTTGTTGTCGTCGTCGCCCATGGTTAGCGCAGATGCTGCCCTCGTGGAGAAGCGCAGGCCACCATTGAGGTAGCGCTCATCCGGTCCTGTCGACAGCTGGAAATCCTGCAGGAGAGACAACAAAGAGCACAACTCGGTAGCAGCATTAGATGTTAGGCGGTTCCGTAGGATTGTTTCCAAACCGTGGTTCAGAACAGCAGCCACACGAGCGAGTGGTATAGTGGTGTGTGAGTAGAGGCATGGAAATAAATTAGCAAGGGGTTGGTAGTGTAGCCAAGCGTCTAGCCAGAAATAGGTATTAGTGCCTGAGTTTGTGAGTACAAATGAGATGGCATGGAGTGCTGGCAGTTGTTGATTTATTGTTCGGCAAATGAAGGAGTGGCTATTTTATGGAGCAATGAGAGCATTTGGGTGTTGCAAGGCAATCCAGTCCAACCAAGGTGTTTTTTTCGGTAAGAGTGCTTTTACAGCAAATTTCATAAGTAGGCAGTTGTTCTGCTGATGTAGGTTTTTTAGACCTAGACCACCATTCTTTTTGGTTTACACACATTTTCCAGGCAACTAAGCATTGCGCACCAGTGCAAGTTTCCTCTGCAGCCCAAAAAAGGCTCACGAATAGAGTCGAGGATTTTAAGAACACTTTTGGGGATGGAGAAGACTGACATAAAATAGACCAAGATGGAGTCGAGGACAGCCGATAGCAGGATGAGTCTATCCCCTTTTGAGAGAATTTTTGCACGCCAACCTGTCAAGAATTTGCGGCAGCGTTCAATGATAGGTAGGAAGGCGTTTGAAGGTAGTCGTGTGGGTGTTAGGGGTAGGCCTAGGTAGATCTGCGGGAAGGTTGAGGTTGGGCATTGCAGGGTGGAGGCAATGGAGGCCGCCATGGCAGAGCTGATGTGCATGGGTACGAATGTTGTTTTTGTGAAGTTGATAACGAGGCCGGTTGCCATGGCGAAATCGTGAAGGATTTTTTTTAAATGCTGAGCAGCGTCATTGGATGCCTTGGCAATGATTAGGGTGTCGTCGGCATATTGTAAAACATTTGGCGGAAGATGTGAGAAGAGAGGGTGACTGAGGTGTAGGAGGTCGCAGTCTTTCTGGACTGTTATAAGAGATCAGCAGCGATGATGAAAAGGTAAGGGGAAATAGGATCAGCAACCTTGGCTTCCATACTAAAGGATTCGGATCCATAACCACGATTTTTAGTGCACTTAGATCTCGTTGCCAAGGGCAACGAGGCCCTCTCGAATAGTATTCCACATAAGAAATCCATTCTAAAAAATCAATTAGACAAACTTGGGTTTTGCAAGCCAAGGTAAGATTGAGGCGGAGGATGGAGAGTTGTATAATGAATTGGTGGGATGAAGGTGCTAGCTTGGCAAGATAAGAAGTTCAATGTGTACGATAGATTTGGTCCTGGTGTCACTATCCTTTCCGAGATCTTATAGGATTAGCAAGATGTTCTAGTGTTAACAATAGAGAAATTGAATGAATGAAATATATCTAAAGAAGAAAGGAGCCATGTCTTTGTGAAAGTCCGAAGAAAAAGGATTTTGAATCTGCCTTTTCCTTTTTCCCTCAGAAAAATGACTCAATCAAAATCCGGTCCTAATAAATGTTAATTGCACAGAATGAGAAACTTGGGAGTAAAACAAAGACTATCTTATTCATTCATTCAAATACTGTATCCATGAGAAAGTACCAACAACACAGCATCCATCCAGTTCCCCTACCGCGACAACACGGGGACTCAACAGGAACTAAAGTTCATACTGAATCAAGAACGGTAACAAAGGACAAGCAAAGGCATAACACTCTCCGATCTGTGCTCCATCACTGAATCAAGAACGGTAAAGCGGAGCGCTCGCCCGCCATTTATTTCTCTGGTAAGGACAAATCATTTGCCCGAGGTCTCGCCCTCAACAGCCAATGGGACAGTTTCAGCCTGCACACAACAAAGGCAGAGAAATTAACTCTCAAGACATGAACCGAGCTGAAATTATCAAGGTGGTCGAACGCAATGTCATGGCACATACCATTTTGCGGTACTTGAGGGCATAGAGCATTTCAAGGTAGCGACGAGTCTCGCGCCTGTCGAGGTTGGAGACGTACTTCCAGAAACCATAGACACCAGAAAGGGTCATCAGCCTCTCAGAGTACAGCTTCCAGGTGTACCTGCGTCAAGATCCCAGGGCATCAATCTCAGCTCAGTGCTGTTAAAAGAATCAGAGCATGTGCATCAGATGGTAACATAGATAGGTAACAGAGAATTGCATATATACTTCTCCTCGATGCGCTGGAGTCCTCCCTGCGAGATCTTGTTCCAGTGGCTTGGGTCTTCCTTGCACTTCCCAAAGAAGTCCACGAGCAGTGCGGAGGCCTTGTCATTCTGGTAAGGATCAATGTGGTAGCCGGACACACCGTTCACAATGATCTCAGCTGGACCACCATATGCAGTGGCGAATGTTGGAAGGCCACATGTCATGGCCTCTATCACAGTAAGACCGAAAGCCTCATAGAAAGCAGGCTGAGCACAGGAAGCCAAACATGAAAAAAGAGCGTCAGAACTAGTAAATGTCGTGATTCAGTCATAGTTAGTTCCTAGGTTGACAGTGTCCTTCACCTGCACAAAGGCTCCCTTCATGTCGCAGATGTAGCGGTAGAGCTCACCATTGCGGACACGGTTCATCTGAGCAGAGATCCAGCGGATGTGACCAATCAGGTTGTACTGTTCAATAAGATCAAACATCTTCTTGAACTCTGCCTGCTCTTCCTTGTCCTTGGACACCTTTCCATGGTCACCACAGACAACCACCAGGTTTACCAGCTCCTGTAGGCGAGGATTCCGCCCATACATTTCTACCAGGCCAGTCATATTCTTGACACGGTCCAGCCTAGCCATCGAGAAGATGATCGGCTTCTTCTTGTCTTTCAGCACAAATCTGGAGAGGTAGTCAAGTTAGATAACCAGGATGGTAGGCAATCTGTTTTATAAGAACTCAAGAGTTATATATGATTATACTTGTGCTCAGCATTCTCAACATCACTGAAGAGTAGCTCCTCAATCTCAGTATGGAGGGAGGTAAGCCTCTTCTGCTGTTCAGTGTATGGGAAGTAGATGGACATGTCAGCACCAGGGGAGACGATGTTGAACTTGGGGTCGAAGACATCAATACCATGGACAACACGATAGAGGCCTGGCATTGTGAATGCCATGTGCGACTCGTACTGCCCTACGGTGTCCTTGCTGAAAATTGGACGATAACATTAGATCAGTTTATGCTATTTGCAAATGACCACGGCGGTGTTTCTGTGAAAGAGAGAATCTTACTTTCCGGCAATCTCTTGGAAAGTACTGGTGATGATGAAGTCAGCATGGTTCATTGCAATCAGGTCGGCTGTGAACTGGCAGGAGAAGTGGTAGTGATCCTCAAATTTCTTCCAGTAAAGGTCAGAGTTGGGGTACTTGGTTTTCTCGAGTGCATGAGCAATGGTACACTGCATATGAGGAAATAAGAATTATGATAAGATACTACGGGAATGAGAATAGATCATGTACTTAGCAAAAGGAGATAGATGGCGTACATGAGTAACTCCCAACTTGTGCGCCAACAAACATGCGACAAGGTTGCCGTCACTGTAGTTTCCAATGATCAGGTCAGGGTTGGCCTGCAGCTCTCCAGCGATCTCGTGTGCCACATCCTGAAAGCAGCAGGAAAACAAAATGATGAATTGACATTCTAATGAAAAACCACAAACAACCTGTTGGAAAGTGAAATGCATACATCGGTGTAAGCTTCCAGGTAAGGCCAGACTTCAAAGCGGGAGATCCATTTGCGAACAATACCATCTTCTGTTTTGAATGGTACACGCAGGATGTGGGTGTGCTCGGTGCCAAGGACCTTCTCAAGGCGCTGGCCACAGGTGGTGCCATGTGCATCAGGGAGCAACCTGGTGACCTATGTGAGGCCAAAGATACCTCATTAGGGATCAATTAAAACAGAGAGTTCATATTCGATCATATTGGGGGTACTAAACTTACTATTAGAATCTTCGGTGTAATGTCGAGACCTTGCTGCTTGATTCTCAGCAGCATCTCATTCTCCATAGCACGGACTTGGTCCAAAATGTAGACAATCTGTGGGTTGCCATCACATAGTAAAATTGGTGATAATAAATATTTCCTGGTGTTCAGTTTATCAAGAGGAAATATGTCAAGCTGTCAAAAGTGGGGTAGAGGATTCTACCTGTCCACCAGTATCAGGGTACCCCAAGACATTGGCCTGAGCAAAGTAACCATGAGGAGAGAGGATAACAACATTGAACACCATTGGGATTGTTCCGAGGAACTTCTCCAAGGAGGATGGATCAGGGGCCTCGAGAAGGTCCAAGAGAAGGTGGATAGTCTCGCTCGCACGCTGAGCACAGTCGCCCCAACCTTTCTCCAGACCAAGTTCCTGGAACCTGAATTATGCAACGAAAAAATTGATACGCAACGATTTTAGTTCTTTGTTGAGAGCAATAAGGGTTTCAATGATCATGTGTATGATGATTATATACAGTACCGGTGGTGGAACTCCGAGTAAGGGGTGTCAGCTGGAAGGCCTGATAGATGTGTCTCTGCCTTCCTGAGTGCACCTTGGAGGGTACTGAGACTCCGAATTCTGTCGTTCAACATCATGGTCTGAAGAAAGAAAGAAAATATTACATGCTCATCGTGATTAAACAGTAGGTCTAATAGTTCCAGTTTAAACTTTCAGTTGGCTCATAGATAGCAATCAGGCTTTTGCACTTCTTAAAGAATTCGTTCTGAAACTTTTTTTTTACTTACAAATGCACATATTATCAGGGCAAATGCCCAACACATTAAGTAAGGTTGTGTCTATATTTTCTTACAGGCTGAGTATGCTCATATGCTGCTTTTAGATATATCTAAGAGATTGACATGCTATAAACAAATGATGTAAGCCTTCAACAACAAAGATCTAGTTTTTCTAGAGAACCTTCAGCAAAGATATAGTTGAACGATCCAATCTACAAAGCCAAATGATCCAATCTACAGAGCCAGACACTGGAGAGTGTAACCTACCATCCCCTTGTAGTTGTGTGCGCGAAGGAAGTTGAGCAATGGGTACATGCTCTCCTTGTCATGGAACAGCTTCGACGACAAGTGCCTGTTCAGAAACTGCACACCGTTGCCAATGGACTTCGACAGCGATGGGCGCGGGAAGGAGGCGTTGAATGGCTCAAAGTCCAGCTCAAGCACAAAGTTGTTGTCGATGCTGCAATTTGAACAGAAGAAGCGTTGTATGATAAAACTAAGGTATAAGCTGGACTCTTGAATCTTAATAATTTCACAAAATCACAGATACCTTCCATTCGCCAGTTGTTCCTTGAACTGCAAATACTCAGCGATGCTTAACTCCTCAACACCAAGCTCGCTCACATTGACCCTCACATACTCCCAAACGCCGGGCCTTGGCCGGATGGCGAGAGCAACCCATGGAGGGATGACAATTGCCTCCTGTATGAGAAACCAATAGATCAAGAGCTGAACATCAGTGGAATGACACTGCAGTGAGTTTTGGTGGTGCAAACCTGTGCGCCCCTTAGGAGATCCTCAAAGGCGGTGTCCTTGAGCTTCTCGCGCTCGGCCTCAGGGATCGCAGCATTGTACTCAGCAGTGATCTGGTGGGGCTGCAGCATCCCCTTTCCTAGGTTAACAAGCCTGAACAAGTTGTCGTGTAACAGCAGGTGGGTCAGATCTATCAACAAACGTTACTTGAACAAAGTGTGGTAACGATTGTATCTTATATGCAGAGATTTCTACAAACTGGCAGCCGGTGTAGCCTGCAAAAGATCAAGGACAGACCTTGAGAAGACAGCGACGAGCTCATTGGTGTGCACAGAGAGGGAATCGCCGATGCGCTCCCTCACGCTGTGGATACGGCTCAGGGCGCGCTCTCCAGCAGTCTCCCCCATTGCTGTCCTCAAACCTGAACAACAGAAACAGTGAAGCCTCCTCCTACACAACAGGGCGCTCTGTCCTGGCAACGATGCATGAGCTCTACTGATAAATACAGGCAAAGGAAGAAGAAAGGTTGGCGTGACGTGCAAGAGTGCCCAGAAGGTTGTGCTTTGGGCACCAGATCATGGGATTAGCGTGAGATGTATTGAGCCGTTTCTTGCGTGGCTTGGCAAGCTAATTAAAACTGACCAAAATATGAGTGAGCATAGGAGCACGAACTATTGCCGGGCAGGCTCTCCAGTTTTCCAATGGAGGATATGCAGATAAGTAGAAACGGATCAGCTAATTTTGTAGTGATACAAAGACATGCACATGTTCCACAAGGCAAGAAGCTTAATTATGTAGGATCTGTCAGGAGCACTGTAGCTTTTAATTACTGGCGTTGGGAAAACTTTGCTACAAAGTTAATGATAGCTTTAACAAGTTGCAAAAAATAGGAAGCGAAAAAACTGCTAGATTTATTTTTGCATTCCAGGAACTTCGTATATGCTCTCAGAAAACAGATGAGAATTTTAAACTGACGCTGAGCCCAGCCTCCCCGGAGGAGGATATGTCACAGACTCATAGGCATGCAGGATATGCAATTCTGCACTAGATCTCTACAGTACTGCCATACGCCCATACGCCTACACCGATCCAATGTACTAACCGGCGTAATAATCACATGGATCTGCCAGCAGTTCACCCACTCTGCCATCCTAGTTCCAACTTCAGAACACAAAAGAGAAGATCTAGAGGCCTTTGTGCTAACTACAGCAACCAAAAGAGAAGATCTCCAGAGCCTGGACCCAAGTGCATGCATCCATGCAGGGACCAAGAAGACCAAGTTAATCGACAAGCCTGAACCAAACTTTTCTTATCGGTATATATACTCTCGAACCTAAGCCGAAGAAACTAGAAAGAGAATTTCGCATGCAGCACCTCACTTGAATCACTGAAACTAGGCTAGCCCCACAGACCTCCGTATGGCCCCAACCGTACCCACTGTCATCCATACTACTCCGTATGTGTGTGTGCTATGAAAAGAAGTTCTTGAAGTACAGGGAAACTGGACATGGCTTCGTTACCTTGCTCCAGAGGAGGGAGGAGGAGGGCGAGAAACAAGGAAACGCCACAGGGGAGCAGGCGGCCCGGGTTTGGTGCGCGGTGAGGACGAGTGAGATGGCTGGGCGACGATGCCTGCGCCCCTATTTATACACGGGCGCGCGCGCCGGAGGAGCTGCCACTGCCAGGAGGAGGAGGCGTGGGGGTCAGGTGCAGCCGAGTGCCACTGCCAGCTCCCCTCGCCGGGCGGCCGTGGAAAAGGACGCTCTCTTTTCCGTCGCTTTGCTCGGCGCCCGCACTGGTTCTTGGCAGCATCGCATCGGTGGCCGTGGAGGCTCCGGTTTGGCTTGGAGATTAGCGCGCCCGGCTCCCGAGGCGGTGAAGACAGGTGCTCCGGCTCGGAGGAATGCACCGCGCCAAGTGTTTCGCCTTGCGGGAGCGCACCGTGACAAGTGTTCGTGCCGGTGTGTCATCGGCTGCATGCAAATGCTGTGGATGTGTGGTAGCTTAGCTGTTCGCGACAAATGTTGTTGCGTGCGACCGCATTTGTTTCTTCTTCTTCTTTTGCTGGAACAGCATTTGTTTTACTCTTCCGCGAAAAGAAGAAGCCGCGTCTGTTCCTGCACTGCACCTAAAGAACCGCATTTAGAAGTTTCTGCGGCTCATGAGCGCGCGGCACCGTTGAAAACTAGCTGGCTACCAATGCATGCGTGATTACGTGGTAGTATGTCCTGTAGCAATTAATGGCTCTCGTATGCCGCTGCCGTGTCGCTTGCGGTTTAATTTCCCACCGCACTTGCCTCTCGGGCACTCGCAGAAGCTGCACTTCGTGGTACTTTTTTTTTTTGAGTTGGACACTTCGCAGTATCTGTGTTCCCCGTGTGGTGTGATAGAAGTGACCGTAGAACTACGATTTCTCGACTGTCGACTATAATAAGGCTCCCCCGGCTCCGATAAGGGAGGGGCAAAGACAGCAGCGCGCCTTCGGCTCGCTCTAGTCCTCGTAGTCGTCGCTAGGTGGTCTACGCCATCAATGTATATTTTACTTCTGATATTTCTTGTACTACCTTGAAAGTTGATGAATATAACGGAAGTTTTTTCTTGAAAAAAAACATATATATTTGCTACAAAATTAAAAGCATCTACAACGGGAACTTCAAACCTTATATGTCTGGGACGAATCGTCCTGTCACGAGAACGCCACCCAACAAGTTTCCTTAAACCGTCATATATATCTGATATGTCCGACACCTTCTATAACCAGCTCATATGTAGAGGAGATATTGAGACGTCCAGACATGTTCGCCATGTCAGATCCGGTCCAGGTTGGCCCACCTTAACTCCACAAAAATGTGCCTATTCACATCCCGGACCAAACTCTAGCCAAATCACTTTCATTTCACTCCGCTGCGCACCCCGCCCCCACTCCAACCCGTTCCTCTTCGACGATCTCTAGCCTTCTCTGACATGGCCGGCAGTTGGATACTTTGGATCCCTCGATTGGGAACTCGTCCCATGCGGGGATGAGGAAGATTTAGCCGGTCGACTGACTCTTCGCCTGTCCCGGGAGGAAATTCGAGACCCGACTTCAGAGTCGCTCCGGCAGAAATCCATTGCGTCCGCGCAAGTGGGGCTTGGATCCGGCGGCGCCAACGGCTTGAGACGCGTGTTCGCGGCAGAACCGGAGGCTGCGAGCATCGGGTGGAGGGACCACCGCGCGTAAAAGGATGGGCCCGGGCTGGTAGCACAACCCCCGCAGTGGAGCCTCATCTCGATGACGTCGAGCTCCGAGTCTAAGTACACGCCGCCAGGCGACACAACCGTGCGAGGACGAAGTTGCGTCACATCGCGGAGGCCGAGTTCATGCGTCGCGTTGAACATGACCGAGGATGCGCTCCGTGCCCGTATCCAGGCGAAGCGGCAAGTCCGAACGACGCGTGCCCTTGCAAAGGAGCAAACCCTAGCAGTATTTGTCGGATTCGGAGCTCCGCAGACCCAAGATAGATTCGAACTCTGGGGTGTCTGCGAAGAACTCAACCTCCCCAGTCTGCCAACTTGTCGATCTCACGGTCTAGCTCGATGAACTGAAAGGAAATGGGACAAGGCAGTTTACCCAGGTTCGGGCCACCTCGTGGTGTAATACCCTACTCCTGCTTTGTGGTGGATTAGCCTCGAGGTGGGCCGAGGATGAACTAGTACAGTGGAAGAACAACCTCAGGAGGTGTGTTCTTGTGTCCTTGTGAGCTGGCGAGGATGTGGATCGTCTGAATGATCCGTCCCCCTCTATGGTGGTGGCTAGGCTATATTTATAGTAACCTTGGTCCTCTTCCCAAAATGAAGGCGGGAAGGAATCCCACAAAGGCCAAATTCGAAAGAAGACGACTAGTACATCTTATTCTGACGAAAGGTGGTGTTCGCCTGCAAAGCTTCTGGTCGTGACGTCGTTGTGGGCTTGGCGATAACCTCCGTCCTGCCGTCCTGGCGGTCTTGGTCTTGTTGCATGGAAATGAAAACCTTTGGCTGATTCCTCGGTACTCCGCGCCTGCGCTTGCCTCTTTAGCACCAAAGAGGAAACCTGCTGTACTGCGCCCACTGGCGCTCGCCTGGCCTTGGTCGTCATGGTTTGCGTCATCCGAACCTCACGAGGTGAGGGCTCGCATAGAAATCTCCTCTCCTCAGGAGCCAACCTAAGGAGGCCGCCCCTTCTGGAGGTCTTGGCGTCGTCCGCCTCGCGAGGCATGGCCCCTCGCGAGGGTCTTGTGTTGTTGGTGCTGAAGATGGGCTGTACCAGGCCGTCGATGGAGCCACGCGGTGGGCCGCAGGCAGGCTGAAGGAAATATGCTCTAGAGGCAATAATAAGTTGTTATTTATATTTCCTTATATCATGATAAATGTTTATTATTCATGCTAGAATTGTATTAACCGGAAACTTAGTACATGTGTGAATACATAGACAAAACAGAGTGTCCCTAGTATGCCTCTACTTGACTAGATCGTTAATCAAAGATGGTTAAGTTTCTTGACCATAGACATGTGTTGTCATTTGATGAATGGGATCACATAATTAGAGAATGATGTGATGGACAAGACCCATCCGTTAGCTTAGCATAATGATCGTTTAGTTTTATTGCTATTGCTTTCTTCATGACTTATACATGTTTCTCTGACTATGAGATTATGCGACTCTCGAATACCGGAGGAACACCTTGTGTGCTATCAAACGTCACAACGTGGGTGATTATAAAGGTGCTCTACAGGTGTCTCCGATGGTGTTTGTTGAGTTGGCACAGATCGAGATTAGGATTTGTCACTCCGTGTATTGGAGAGGTATCTCTGGGCCCTCTTGGTAATGCACATCACTATAAGCCTTGCAAGCAATGTGACTAATGAGTTAGTTACGGGATGATTCATTACGGAACGAGTAAAGAGAGTTGCCGGTAACGAGATTGAACTAGGTATGATGATACCGACGATCGAATCTTGGGCAAGTAACATACCGATGACAAAGGGAACAACGTATGTTGTTATGCGGTTTGACCGATAAAGATCTTCGTAGAATATGTAGGAGCCAATATGAGCATCCAGGTTCCACTATTGGTTATTGACCGGAGACATGTCTCGGTCATGTCTACATAATTCTCAAACCCGTAGGGTCCGCACGCTTAACGTTCGATGACGATTTGTATTATGAGTTATGTGATTTGATGACCGAAGTTTGTTCGGAGTCCCGGATGAGATCACGGACATGACGAGGAGTCTCGAAATGGCCGAGACATAAGAATTATATATGATACGTCCATTTTGCATCATGCTTTTATATCGATATTTATTGCATTATGGGTTGTTATTACACATTATGTCATAATACTTATGCCTATTCTCTCTTATTTTACAAGGTTTACACGAAGAGGGAGAATGCCAGCATCTGGAATTCTGGGCTGGAAAAGGAGCAAATATTAGAGACCTATTCTGCACAACTCCAAAAGTCTTGAAACTCCAGAAAGTCAGTTTTGGAATATATAAAAAATATTGGGCGAAGAAAGCACCAGAGGGGGGCCACACCCCGTCCACGAGGGTGGGGGGCGCGTCCCCCTGCCTCGTGGGCTCCCTGGCAGGCCTCCGGTGCCCATTTTTTGCTATGTGAAGTCTTTCTCCCTAGAAAAAATCATAAGGAAGCTTTCGGGACGAAGCGCCACCGTCTCGAGACGGAACCTGGCGAAACCAATCTAGGGCTCCGGCGGAGCTGTTCTGCCGGGGAAACATCCCTCCGGGAGGGGAAAATCATCACCATCGTCATCACCATTGATCCTCTCATCGGGAGGGGGTCAATCTCCATCAACATCTTCACAATGTGTCATCTCCTCTCAAACCCTAGTTCATCTCTGGTATTCGATCTTTGTCTCAAAACCTCAGATTGGTACCTGTGGGTTGCTAGTAGTGTTGATTACTCCTTGTAGTTGATGCTAGTTGGTTTATTTGGTGGAAGATCATATGTTCAGATCCTTTATGCATATTAATACCTCTCTAATTATGAACATGAATATGATTTGTGAGTAGTTACATTTGTTCCTGAGGACATGGGAGAAGTTGCTATAAGTAGTCATGTGAATTTGGTATTCGTTCGATATTTTGATGAGATGTATGTTGTCTTTCCTCTAGTGGTGCTATGTGAATGTCGACTACATGACACTTCACCATTATTTGGGCCTAGGGGAAGGCATTGGGAAGTAATAAGTAGATGATGGGTTGCTAGAGTGATGAAGCTTAAACCCTAGTTTATCGTTGCTTCGTAAGGGCTGATTTGGATCCATATGTTTCATGCTATGGTTAGGTTTACCTTAATTCTTTTTTCAGTAGTTGCGGATGCTTATAGAGAGGGTTAATCATAAGTGGGATGCTTGTCCAAGGAAGGAAAGTACCCAAGCACCGGTCCACCCACATATCAAATTATCAAAGTAACGAACGCATATCATATGAGCATGATGAAAACTAGCTTGACGATAATTCCCATGTGTCCTCGGGAGCGTTTTCCTTTATATAAGAGTTTGTCCAGGCTTGTCCTTTGCTACAAAAAGGATTGGGCCACCTTGCTGCACCTTGTCTACTTTTGTTACTTGTTACCCATTACGAATTACCTTATCATAAAACTATCTGTTACCGATAATTTCAGTGCTTGCACAAAATACCTTACTGAAAACCGCTTGTCATTTCCTTCTGCTCCTCGTTGGGTTCGACACTCTTACTTATCGAAAGGACTACGATAGATCCCCTATACTTGTGGGTCATCAAGACTCTTTTCTGGCGCCGTTGCCGGGGAGTGAAGCGCCTTTGGTAAGGAAATTTTTATATAGTTTGCTAAAATTTGTTGTCACTTGTTACTATGGAAAGTAATCCTTTGAGGGGCTTGTTCGGGGTATCTTCACCCCGACGAGTAGAGCAAAGAGTTGCTCCTCAACCTGCTGAACCTACTGAAAATGTTTACTTTGAAATTCCTTCTAGTATGATAGAGAAACTGCTAGCTAATCCTTTTACAGGAGATGGAACATTGCATCCCGATTTGCACCTAATCTATGTGGATAAAATTTGTGGATTATTTAAGCTTGCAGGTATGCCCGAGGATGTTATCAAGAAGAACGTCTTTCCTTTATCTTTGAAGGTAAAGGCATTGACATGGTTTAGGCTATGCGATGATATTGGATCATGGAACTACAACCGATTGAAATTGGAATTTCATCAGAAGTTTTATCCTATGCATCTGCTTCATCGTGATCGTAATTATATATATAATTTTTGGCCTCGTGAAGGAGGAAGCATCGCTCAAGCTTGGGGGAGGCTTAATTCAATGTTATATGCATGCCCCAATCATGAGCTCTCAAGAGAAATTATTATTCAAAAAATTTATGCTCGGCTTTCTCTCAATAATCGCTCCATGCTCGATACTTCTTGTACTGGTTATTTTATGATGAAGACTATTGAATTCAGATGGGATTTATTGGAAAGAATTAAACGCAACTCTGAAGATTGGGAACTCGATGAAGGTAAGGAGTCAGGTATAACACCTAAGTTTGATTGTGTTAAATCTTTTATGGATACCGATGCTTTTCGTGAATTTAGCACTAAATATGGACTTGACTCTGAGATAGTAGCTTCTTTCTGTGAATCTTTTGCTAATCATGTTGATCTCCCTAAGGAGAAGTGGTTTAAATATCATCCTCCCATTTAAGTAAAAGTAGTTGAACCTATTAAAGTTGAAGAAAAGACTATCACTTATAATGTTGATCCTATTGTTCCTACCGCTTATATTGAGAAACCACCTGTCCCTGCTAGAATAAAGGATCATGCTAAAGCTTCAATTGTGGTTCGTAAGAGTAATACTAGGACACCCACACCCCCTGAGCAAATTAAAGTTGAACCTAGCATTGCTATGGTTAAAGATCTCTTGGCCGATAATATTGATGGGCATGTTATTTACTTCTGTGATGAAGCTGCTAGAATTGCTAGACCCGATATTAAAAATAAACATGGACCTGTTGTAGGCATGCATGTTATTTCTGTTAAAATAGGAGATCATTGCTATCATGTCTTATGTGATATGGGTGCTAGTGCGAGTGCAATACCTCATTCTTTATACGAAGAAATTATGCATGATATTGCACCTTGTAGCGACCGGACCCGAATGGATCAAGTCTCTGTGCTCAGGTGTCATCCCTGGATCAGTAATGCTGACACCACACAGTACTTCGAAGGATTTATAGCAGAGTAGCAATCACACACTTATTACAACGTTGTCCACAAGGGAACTTATTACAATAAATATGGCTTAAGGCCATCTAATAACGATAACAGCGGAAGGCTTGGAAGATAAGTGAGTCCATCAACTCCATCGGCATCACTGAGTATAGAACCACGACCTAACACCTTACTCGTAAATGCGAAAAGTCTCGCAACATGGAAGTTGCAGCCCAAAACGGGTCACACATGGAATATCTTGGCAATGTAACACATAGAGAGCAATGAAGTAATAAGCCTATACTACATGCATATATGGTTGGTGGTAAGGCTCTACTGTTACATTTTGCATAAAGCTAGTTTTTCCCTCATGCAAAGGAATAATTTTGTTTAACTATCATGGTGGTTGTTAAACATTGAGAATGGTTGATGACATCCTCAATCCCAATTAAAAAGTACTCATCAAAACCCGATAACATTTATTAGAAGTAACATGTTGAGATTCACATGATATTCAAGTACTAGATACTCAAGGCGTCCATAACCGGGGACACGGCTAATCATGATTAGTTTATACACTCTGCAGAGGTTTATGACTTTTCCCCACAAGACTCGATCGCCTCCGCTTGGTTCTCGTGACTACATGGTGTTTGAGAGACGGATGACCGAGACACGATCTTTCGAAGCACTAGCACCTTACATGTGGGTAGACCGTACCAACCTACATCCCCTACATCAGCTAGCCTACCCGTAAGAGTTCGCACAACTTACTCAACTATGCGAGCCCATATTGGCTTGTGGCTGCACACGGAAGTTTCTAGTTTAAATAATCTCATGATCCCTTAGAGCACAGGTGGCGATCCGAAGAAATCTGAGCAAGTCTGATAGAAACCAGTGCCTCAATCCACCCGGATGTGTGTTTAAATTGCCACCTTAGATAAACCATTAATTAACAATCTCACATCTATCATGGATATTCACTCACCCAATCCACGTCTACTGGCATAGCATGGCATAATAAGCAAACGTAGAAGTAGCTCCCAAGGTTTCATAAGTAAAACAGGTAATAGGTACTACCTCAATCTACTTCCCATCCCACAATTTAATTAGATCCCAAGCATGCAAGTGTTCAAGGATTGATCTAATGCATAAAAACTAGGTATGAGAAAAGGTATGATCAAAGTGTTACTTGCCTTGCTGATGATCCGCGAGACCTAGGGATTCGAAGTAACAAGCGGCGCACTCCGGGTGATCTAACGCAGATAAACAACAAGCATATAATAAGTACACATCTAATGCACAGGGAAATCTCGAATAAGATCTAACCAGAAAGTTCAACTTAAGAACCCTGGTTGCAAAAAGAATCAAATCAAATAAAGCATCGAAAGTCGAAAGTCAAGAGAGAACGACTCGGTTTTAGCAATTTGAAACTAGGTCAAAATTTACAGTAGCAAAACTTTGTTTAAGTAGGTTAGTCGAACGGCGGTTTGAAACGAAACTCCAGCGCTTGAATCACTGATTCCGATAAACGGCGAGAAAATAAACTGATTTGAAGATTGGATCAGAAATCGAATTTGGAAAATAACGGATTAAATCCGATTAAAAGAAAAACGACGAAAGGTTAACCGAACGGACGTTCGTTAACAGAAACTAACCGGCGAACACGTTCATTAAAACGAACGGATCGGTGAACGTTCACTAGTTAATAAAACCGACAAAAAAAACCAATCTAGGGTTTTTTGTTTTAAAAAAAAACCGATCAACGAAAGAAAAACCGGAACGGTTTTTGGAACAAAACCGGACCGGGGGGTGCGGCGCGGTGGCTACCTCCGGCGAGGTCGCCATGGCTCCGGCTCCGGTGGGCGGCGGCTTTCGGCAGTGGTCGGTGGGTGGCGGCGACGGCGACGTCGGGCGGCGGCGGCGTCGGAAGACAATGGGGCGGCAAGAGCAAGGGCGGCGGCTCGGTTAGGGGGCGGCGGCGCTGGGTGAGGAGGAGAGAAGGGGGGAGGGCTCGGGTTATAAAGGAGGGTGGTGCCTTGGGGAGGGGGCACGGCGGCGGCGCTGGTCCGAGCCGGACTCGAGGCGGGCGGCGGGACTCCTCGGGAGCTTGAGGGGGGGGAGCTGGGCAGGCGGCGGTGGGCTGGGTGGGCCCTTGGCCCAAGCGGGCGCTGATTTTTTTTAAAACAAAACGAAAGCAATTAAAAATAAAACCAAACAAACTCCAAATTAAATAAAATTAATTTTCCCGACTCTTAAAAATGAGTCGAACAAAATGAACTTTAAAAGCGGGCAAAATGCATATTTTTAAAATACTCATTTTTTCCCTAAAGCAAATAAACTTTCAAAAACCAAAATTGATTTATTTATTAAATCTTCATTTTTCCTAAATGTTTGGGAAAGTCATATTATTCCCTCTCTTAATTTTTTTATTGGAAAAATATTTGAAGATAATTAAATAAATCCAAATGATCCTATTTTCAAAATTTGAGTAAACCCAAATATGAAAATAATGAAATCTCCAACTCTCTCCGAGGGTCCTTGAGTTGCGTGAAATTTTCTAGGATCGAAAAAATGCGAGAAAATATGATATGCATGATGACCTAATGTATAACATTCCAAATTGAAAATTTAGGATGTTACAAACCTACCCTTAAGATGAATCTAGCCCTCGAGATTCGGGTTAACTAGAAAATAGGTGAGGTGGTCCTTGAGCAAAACTTCCTCTCTTTCCCGTGTGGCTTCATCTTGATGTGGTGGCTCCTTGAACCTTGCAAAACTTGATAACCTTGCTGCGGGTAACTCTGCTGGCATAATCGAGAATCTTAACTGGTTTTTCCTTATATGTTAAGTCATCCTTCAACTGAATTGCCTCCAGTGGCACTGTGTCTCTTAGCGGTATCTCTGCTATCTCAGAGTGACATTTCTTCAGCTGAGAAACGTGGAATACATCATGAACTCCTGACAGTCCTTCTGGCAATTCTAGCTTATAAGCAACTTCTCCCATGCGTTGCAAAATCTTATATGGTCCAACGAAACGTGGTGCTAATTTTCCTTTAACTCCAAAACGCTTAACTCCTCGAAGCGGGGATACTCTAAGATATACTCTGTCTCCAACTTCATATTCAATCGCTTTGCGCTTTGAATCTGCATAGCTCTTCCGTGCAGGACTGGGCTACCTTGAGCCTATCTCGAATCAATTTAACCTTCGCTCAGACTCCTTAATCAAATCTGGTCCAAACAATCGGCGATCTCGGTTTAGTCCCATGATAACGGTGTCCTGCATCTCCTTCCATCTGAGCCTCGAAGGTGCCATCTTCAAGCTGGTTTGGTAGCTGTTGTTATAAGAAAATTCTGCATCTGGCAAATTATCATCCCAACTAGATCCATAATCTAGTGCACAAGCTCTCGACATATCCTCCAAAATCTGATTGACTCTCTCGGTCATCCATCGGTGCGTGGGTGGAAAGCTGTCTTGAATTCCATCTGGTTCCCAATGTTTCGTGCAACCGATTCCAAAACTTTGAGGTAAATTGGGTTCCTCGTCCGACACGATACTCCTCGGAACTCCGTGTAAACACACAATTCTGGTCATGTATATCTTTGCCAACTTAGCACTGCTATAGGTAGTCTTGATGGAATGAAATGAGCTACCTTCGTCAAGCGGTCGACTATAACCCAAATCGAGTCATATCTGAGCGAGTCTTTGGCAAACCTGTGATGAAATCCATGCCTAGTTTATCCCACTTCCATTCGGGTATTGGCAATGGTTGTAACAATCCTGCTGGCTTCTGATGTTCTGCCTTTACTCTCTGACATACATCGCAAACTGCTACATACTCCGCAATATCCTTCTTCATTCCGGTCCACCAGAAAGTATTCTTCAAATCCAAATACATCTTGGTATTTCCTGGGTGAATCGAATAAGGTGAATCATGGGCTTCTTGCAAAATCAACTTCCCGATCTCTGGATCATTTGGCACATAAACACGGTCCTCAAACCATAGGGTATCGTGCTCATCCTCACGAAATCCTTTAGCTTTTCCTTTGCCCATTTTCTCCTTTATAGAGGCAACTTCCTTATCTGCCTTTTGAGCTTCTCTGATTTTGTCCATTAGTGTAGAGTGAATCTCCAATGCTGCTACATAGCCTCTCGGAACTATTTCCAAACATAGCTCTGGAAGGTCCTCGGCTAACTCATTTGGTATTCCTCCCATCATCAGGGTATTGACGTGGCTCTTACGACTCAATGCGTCTGCTACAACGTTAGCCTTTCCGGGGTGATAATGCAATCTCATATAATAATCCTTGATAAGTTCTAACCATCTCCTCTGTCTGAGATTTAATTCCTTCTGTGTGAAAATGTATTTCAAACTCTTGTGATCCGTATATACTTCACAATGATTTCCAATGAGAAAATGTCTCCATGTCTTTAAAGCATGCACAACGGCTGCTAATTCCAAATCATGTGTGGCATAATTTAACTCGTGAGGTTTAAGTTGTCGTGAAGCATACGAAACAACTCTTCCTTCCTGCATAAGCTTGCTCCAAGTCCTCGGCGTGAAGCGCCGCAATACACCTCATAATCCTTGGTCCGATCCGCAATATTAAAACTGGTGAGGTAACTAATCTTTTCTTCAGCTCCTGAAAACTTGCCTCGCAGTCCTCAGTCCATATAAATTTGTTATCCTTCTTCAACAATTCTGTCATAGGCTTTGCAATCCTTGAGAAATTCTCAATGAATCTTCGGTAGTATCCTGCGAGTCCAAGGAAACTCCGAATCTCTCCAACTGTCGTTGGTGCTTCCCATTTGGTTACGGTTTCAACCTTCGTGGGGTCAACTGCTATTCCTTCTCCGGATATAACATGTCCAAGAAATCCAACTTCCTTTAGCCAAAACTCACATTTGCTGAACTTGGCATATAACTGGTGTTCCCTCAGTTTCTCCAAAACCAAACGCAAATGTTCCTTATGTTCCTCTTCATTCTTCGAGAAAATCAAAATATCATCAATGAACACCACGACGAACTTATCCAAAAACTCCATAAACACTTTGTTCATCAGGTTCATGAAATAGGCTGGTGCGTTAGTCAGTCCAAATGACATAACGGTATACTCATACAGTCCATATCTCGTGGTAAACGCTGTCTTAGGTATGTCCTGCTCCCGAATCTTCAACTGATGGTACCCTGACCGCAAATCAATCTTGGAAAACACTTTAGCTCCTTGCAAACGATCAAACATATCATTTATCATTGGTAGTGGGTACTTGTTCTTGATCGTTACTTCATTCAATCTACGATAATCAACAACCATTCTTAACGATCCATCCTTCTTCTCTACTAACAGTACGGGTGATCCCCAAGGTGAAGAACTTGGGCGTATAAAACCTTTATCCAATAGTTCCTTAATCTGCTTCTTGATTTCCGCCAAATCCTGTGCGGGCATCCTGACGGTCGCTTTGATATTGGTCCTGTTCTCGCAACAGCTCAATCAAAAACTCAATGTCTCTATCCGGTGGCATTCCTGGCAACTCTTCCGGAAATACATCAGGAAAATCCTTCACCACTGGCACCTCTTCCTGCACAACTCCTGATAAGCAATTTACTTGCGCTCTCCTCGGCTCGTGTCGTGATACGTACTTGATCCTTCTTCCTTCTGGAGTGGTGAGCAAAATTGACTTAGTGGTGCAATCTGTGCTCCCTCCATACTTTGATAACCAATCCATACCTAATATCACATCCAAACCTTGGGATTCCAGAACTATTAGGTCTGAGGGGAAAACATAGTGTCCAATCCTTAATGGCGGTCGATCACACCATTTACTAGCCATGTATTCTGCTCGGGTGAGGTTACTAGCATGGGTGACCTAAGGGCTTGGGTTGGTAATTTGTACTTATCCACAAATCCCTTGATATGTATGAATGCGATGCACCATGTCGAAAAGAACAACTGCGATAAATGACTTAACCAAAAACTTACCGATTCTTGCATCGGGCTGATCTTCAACCTCCTCCACATCAATGTGGTTCACTGTCCCCTGTTGAAAGGGTTTGGCTTCTTTCGAGCTTCCATTGCCATTTCCATTCGCCTTACGGACAGTCATTTGCATAATGCCCGTCTTGCGGCACTTAAAACAAGTAATGTGACTCAGGTCTACCTTGGATGGTGTTGACGGGTTGGTGCGATTCTGTCCATTGCTTCCTCCATTCCCGTTCCCATTCTTAGTGCCATTATGGTTGTGCGAATTACCTCCTCCATGGGTATCTTTGAAACTGAATTCTGATTTAGGGTATAACAGCTTCTGCTGAGCTCGAGTTATACTTCCCTGTCCATACTTCCTCTTGCGGTTCTCAATTTGCTGCTGCTTTCCTTCAATCATGAGGGCTCGGTCTACCAACTCCTGGTAGTTATTAAAACTTGCTACCATTAACGGCATGTGAACTCATCATTCAGTCCTTCCGAAACTTCTCCGCTTAGTAGCAGATCCGTAGTAACGTCATCTGGGGCATAACGTGCTAACTTACTAAAATCATCCACATACTGGCCAACAGTCCTTCCTCCTTGCCGTAAGTTGCGAAACTCACGCTTCTTCATGGCCATGGCTCCTGCTGAAACATGGGCAGTGCGAAAAGCTTGCTGAAATCGATCCCATGTGGCAGTGTCTCTGTGGTAAGTGGCTGTAAAATTCTCCCACCATGCTGCTGCGGGTCCTTCAAGCTGATGTGCGGCAAACTTCACTTTTTCTCCATCTGTGCATCCTGCAGTGGTCAACTCCCTTCCTATCTTGCGGAGCCAATCATCTGCTACAATCGGCTCGATGCTACTGGAATACACCGACGGATTCAGTCTAAGGAAACGAGTCAAGTGATCTGCGGGTGGTGGTGGTGGTGGGTTGTTGTTGTTGTTGTTGTTGTTGCCCTGGTTCTGCACCAATGTTTGAATCAAGGTGTTCTGCTGCTGAATCAATTGGGTGATCTCTGGCGGGAAAACAAACCCGGTGTCGCGTCTCGGAGGCATCTGATGGGTTTAGAAAGGACGAGAAATTAAGAATAGAATGGGGTCTAAGGAGAATCACTACCCAAATGCACATGAGCAAATGCACACAAAATCACTTCATTCAATCAAACAAAGAGCTTACAACGATCTAACTATCGCAAAAGTGCGTGTACTATAATGTTTACATGGAGGTAATACTACAAATATGGGGGGACTTCTACTAATTTGAACCGGTGGAAGACTCCATGATGTCTGCTCCAGCTTCGTCTTCAAAGTCGGGTTCACTTGGATCCGAATCGGTGTCGTCGATGATGATGTAGTTGCTTGGACAACCGACGTGCTTGTCTTCATTTTTGAGCGCCAACTTCTTCTTGAGTTCTTCGATCTCATACTTAAGATCGTTATTGTGTCTTGCTAGAGCTACGATCTCGTCCATGTAGTCCTTGCGTGTAGTCTTTAATTCTTCTTCAAGTTCGATGATCCTTCCCTTTGCATTCTGCAACTCCAACATATCATTGCACATCTGGTTCTCTGGCGCCGAATGTCTGGTTTAACTCTGGATGAAAGCTGCAATGGATCTATCCTCTTGGTGCTGACTATCTCCCATTGTTCATCTCGGCGTCCGCAAATCTGGTAGATGGTGTCCTTGAGGTCTTCTTGATAAACTTCTCCAATGCGTCCCATGGTGATATGAGCTACCATGCTCTTTCCTGGACTCAAGTTGGTGCAATGAAAACACTATCTATAGGCTTGGTGATTGGGGGAATGTCCTTCTGGAACGTGAGCTTGAATCTTCGGCGCTCCTCTTCAGCAGAGTGGCGTTGAAAGTTCGGTGAAACTTGGTAGTCCAATGTTCAGGTACTTGGTGACTTCCTTCAAGTGAAATCCAAAAGGTGTGCCTTCATCTGGTTGGGCGTACTTGATCTTGGCGTCCTCTATCCTAAAGAGTAGAAAAGATGAGGAGTTAGAAAATGGGAAGAGAGTAGTGATCTATGGCTTTAACTTAGTGGTCGTGTCCATATCAACGTGTGCTCGATACCATCTCTCAGAGCGACCGGACCGAATGGATCAAGTCTCGTGCTCGGTGTCATCCTGGATCGAATCGACACCACACAAGACTTGAAGGATTTATAGCGAGTAGCAATCACACACTTATTACAACGTTGTCCACAAGGGAACTTATTACAATAAATATGGCTTAAGGCCATCTAATAACGATAACAGCGGAAGGCTTGAAGATAAGTGAGTCCATCAACTCCATCGGCATCATCGAGTATAGAACCACGACCTAACACCTTACTGTAAATTCGAAAAGTGCGCAACATGGAAGTTGCAGCCCAAAAACGGGTCAGCACATGGAATATGCTGGCAATGTAACACATAGAGAGCAATGAAGTAATAAGCCTATACTACATGCATATATGGCTGGTGGTAAGGCTCTACGGTTACATTTTTGCATAAAGCTAGTTTTTCCCTACTGCAAAGGAATAATTTTGTTTAACTATCATGGTGGTTGTTAAACATTGAGAATGGTTGACAGCATCCTCAATCCCAATTAAAAAGTACTCATCAAAACCCAATAACATTTATTAGAAGTAACATGTTGAGATTCACATGATATTCAAGTACTAGATACTCAAGACGTCCATAACCGGGGACACGACTAATCATGATTAGTTTATACACTCTGCAGAGGTTTGCGCACTTTTCCCCACAAGACTCGATCGCCTCCGCTTGGTTCTCGCACTACATGGTGTTTGAGAGACGGATGACCGAGACACAGTCTTTCAGAAGCACTAGCACCTTACATGTGGGTAGACCGTACCAACCTACATCCCCTACATCAGCTAGCCTACCCGTAAGAGTTCGCACAACTTACTCAACTATGCGAGCCCATATTGGCTTGTGGCTGCACACGGAAGTTTCTAGTTTAAATAATCTCATGATCCCTTAGAGCACAGGTGGCGGTCCGAAGAAATACAGCAAGTCCTGATAGAAACCAGGTGCCTCAATCCACCCAGATGTGTGTTTAAATTGCCACCTTAGATAAACCATTAATTAACAATCTCACATCTGTCATGGATATTCACTCACCCAATCCACGTCTACTGGCATAGCATAGCATAATAAGCAAACGTAGAAGTAGCTCCCAAGGTTTCATAAGTAAAACAGGTAATAGGTACTACCTCAATCTACTTCCCATCCCACAATTTAATTAGATCCTAAGCATGCAAGTGTTCGAGGATTGATCTAATGCATAAAAACTGGGTATGAGAAAAGGTATGATCAAAGTGTTACTTGCCTTGCTGATGATCCGCGAGACCTAGGGATTCGAAGTAACAAGCGGCGCACTCCGGGTGATCTAACGCAGACAAACAACAAGCATATAATAAGTACACATCTAATGCACAGGGAAATCTCGAATAAGATCTCACCAGAAAGTTCAACTTAAGAACCCTGGTTGCAAAAAGAATCAAATCAAATAAAGCATCGAAAGTCGAAAGTCAAGAGAGAACGACTCGGTTTTAGCAATTTGAAACTAGGTCAAAATTTACAGTAGCAAAACTTTGTTTAAGTAGGTTAGTCGAACGGCGGTTTCAAACGAAACTCCAGCGCTTGAATCACTGATTCCGATAAACGGCGAGAAAATAAACTGATTTAAAGATTGGATCGAAATCGAATTCGGAAAATAACGGATTAAATCTGATTAAAAGAAAAACGACGAGCGGTTAACGAGCGGACGTTCGTTAACGAAACTAACCGCGAACACGTTCATTAAAAGCGAGCGGATCGGTGAGCGTTCACTAGTTAATAAAACCGACAAAAAGATAAACCAATCTAGGGTTTTTTGTTTTTGAAAAAAAAACCGATCAACGAAAGAAAAACCGGAACAGTTTTTGGAACAAAACCGGACCGGGGGGTGCGGCGCGGTGGCTACCTCCGGCGAGGTCGCCGGCGGGCTCGGGCTCCGCGGGCGGCGGCTTGGCTTCGGTGAAGTCGGCGGGTGGCGGCGGCAGCGGCTTAAGGCGGCGGCGGCGGCGTGTCAGGCGGCGGCAAGGCGGCTCGGTTGGGGCGGCAGTGTGGGGTGAGGAGGAGAGAAGGGGGCTCGGGTTATAAAGGAGGGGGGGGTGGTGCCTTGGGGGGCACGGGCGGCGCTGGTCCGAGCGGACTCGGAGGCGGCGGCGGCGGGACTCCTCCGTGAGGAGCGCAAGGGGAGGGGAGCTGGGCCGGGCGGCGGTGGGCCAGTGGGGCCCTGGCCCCAAAGGGCGGCATTTTTTTTTAAACAAAAGCAAGCAATTAAAATAAAACCAAACAAACTCCAAATTAAATAAAATTAATTTTCCCGACTCTTAAAAATGAGTCGAACAAAATGAACTTTAAAACGGGCAAAATGCATATTTTTTAAAATACTCATTTTTCCCTAAAGCAAATAAACTTTCAAAAACCAAAATTGATTTATTTATTAAATCTTCATTTTTCCTAAATGTTTGGGAAAGTCATATTGTTCCCTCTCTTAATTTTTTTATTGGAAAAATATTTGAAGATAATTAAATAAATCCAAATGATCCTATTTTCAAAATTTGAGTAAACCCAAATATGAAAATAATGAAATCTCCAACTCTCTCCGAGGGTCCTTGAGTTGCGTGAAATTTTCTAGGATCGGAAAAATGCGAGAAAATATGATATGCATGATGACCTAATGTATAACATTCCAAATTGAAAATTTGGGATGTTACACACCTGCTGAGTTAGAAGGTATTGATGTTACAATTAAGCTTGCCAATAGAGATACTATTTCACCGATTGGGATTGTTAGAGATGTTGAAGTCTTGTGCGGGAAAGTTAAATATCCTACTGATTTTCTTGTTCTTGGTTCCCCACAAGATGAATTTTGTCCCATTATATTTGGCAGACCCTTCTTGAATACTGTTAATGCTAAGATAGGTTGCAAAAAGGATGTTGTTACTATTGGTTTAGGGGATATGTCTCATGATTTTAATTTTGCTAAATTTCGTAGATAGCCCCATGATAAAGAATTGCCTAGTAAAGATGAAATTATTGGTCTTGCTTTTATTGCCGTGCCTCCTAATTAATGATCCTTTAGAACAATATTTGCTAGACCATGAAAATGATATGTTTATGAATGAAAGAAGGGAAATAGATGAATTATTCTTTAAACAGGGACCTATTTTGAAACACAACTTGCCTGTTGAAATTCTAGGGGATCCTCCTCCACCCAAGGGTGATCCCGTGTTTGAGCTTAAACCATTACCTGATACTCTTAAATATGCTTATCTTGATGAAAATAAGATATATCATGTCATTATTAGTGCTAACCTTTCAGAGCAGGAAGAAGAGAAATTATTGAAAACTCTGAAGAAGCACCGTGCTGCTATTGGATATACTCTTGATGATCTTAAGGGCATTAGTCCCACTCTATGCCAACACAAAATAAAATTGGAGAAAGACGCTAAACCGGTTGTTGATCACCAACGAAGGTTAAATCCTAAGATGAAAGAAGTGGTAAAAAAGAAATACTAAAGATTCTGGAGGCAAGTATAATTTATCCTGTTGCTGATAGTCAGTGGGTAAGTCTTGTCTGTTGTGTCCCTAAGAAGGGGGGCATTACTGTTGTTCCTAATGATAAAGATAAATTGATCCCACAAAGAGTTGTTACGGGTTATAGAATGGTAATTGATTTCCGCAAATTGAATAAAGCTGTCAGGACCACAATTCTAAGTCACACCGATCTAGCCTGTAACACCTCATATCACTTTGCGGCCTCACGCACGGTATTCCCACGGGTGTCGCCTTACCATGGCCCGGGACTGTTTGCGCCTTTTGGCTCACGTATATGATAGTGTCGCTAGCATCCATATGTCAGAGAACCCGGGCCGACATGACTAGTCGTGAACCCAAAGTGGCACTCGCTTACGGGGACAGGCATACATGAATTAACATCGAGCATGTCGGTCAGCGTGCGAATCCGGGCTGTAACCTCTGGGCTAACAGGACTCAGGAACCCGGGCTGTAGCAGCTAGGCAGGACTCGGATGTCACCGCGTGACATTTCCCGAAGGACAGATACAGAAGCAAGTGAATCACATGCCGCCAGTCAAGTGTTAGGAGCAGTAGTGTTGGGCTAGCAGGACTCCGGTGAACCGGGCTGTAGAGGACTACTATGGCTCATGGAAGCATAAGACTACATTTCCCCATAAGAGAGGCTACCAAGGATAAACAACTAGGTAGTCGGATCCCACACATACCAAGCATTTCAATCATACACACAATATGCTCGATATGTGTAAATACAACATGGCATCACAACATAACTCTATGACTCAAGTATTTATTCATTAGGCTCCGAGGAGCCAAGATATTACAAGCATGGGTCTCATGACCCAACATTCAGAGCATACAAGTCAAAGCACATGCAGAAGCTTAACATGTCTGAGTACAGACATCTACAAATGAAAAAGGCTGAGAAGCCTGACTATCTACCAGATCCTGCCGAGGGCACAACATCGTAGCTGGGGTATCAATCTAAACGCCAAAGTCCACACGGAACTACTAGCGAGACTGACGTCTCTCTGCAAAACATAAAATGGGCAAACGTGAGTACAAATGTACCCAGCAAGACTTACATCAGAACTATCTACATAAGCATCGGTATCAACAAAGGGGGTGGTGGAGTTTAACTGCAGCAAGCCAGCTTTCACTCAGTGGCTATCCTGAACTACGAATGCTGGTAACTCTTTTGAGGTGGCGCACACGAGTCCACATATTCACCATATCAATACACCACTATGGATCCGCTCCCGTTTTCCTACGAGAACGCCATCCATGGCACTCACGCTTATCTTGCGCATTTTAGAGTATCCACTTTCACCTAGAAGTCCTTTACCGCGGACACGGCTATTCGAATAGATGATGTTAACCATGCAGGGGTGTACTTCGTCATAGATGTTTCCACCACTTAGCGTCTGCACATGACATGTGCTCGGTACACTTCAAGCGAAAGCCGACGTGGGTGTAGACCACGACCTACCTAAACACTCAAGTCTCTAGTCCAGGTTTATCGCCTATCCAGGTTCCATCCGCAGGGAGTCCGGCCGAGGTTTCCACATACGGCCCTGAACGATGTGTACAGGGTTCCGCGACACCAAACGGGCGCCCGGCATACCCGGCCACGTGCCTACCGCATCATAGCCCACCCCTCGGTCAGTGTTGCGCACGGCCTCCAGCATAGTACAAACACCAGAAACTACTTGCAACTCCTGGACAGAGGACTAGGGTGGTTAAGAAGTCGGGTGGGGTCATATTTCAGGGCCCAATCCATGGTAGTAGCTGTTTCATGGATCACAAACACAGAACTCAGTTCCTAAGGACGGCTTCAATGAGACAACCCACCATGTACTCCTACATGGCCTCTCACCAATACCTTTACCAAATCGTATTCACACACTTAGCTCTCAACAGCAGGACATGTTCACACACCTCCGATTCATCCCCGATGAATCAGACCTGACTCAACTCTAAGCAGTAGCAGACATGACAAACAAGCATGAACGAGTAGGCACATCAGGCCTCAAACAACTCCTACTCATGCTAGTGGGTTTCATCTATTTACTGTGGCAATGACAGGTCATGCAGAGGATAAGGGGTTCAACTACCACAGCAAGTAACAGATGAATCGTTGTTGTCCTAATGCAGTAAAAGAGAGCAGGAGCGAGAGAGTGGGATTGTATCAGAATGACAAGGGGTTTTTGCTTGCCTGGCACTTCTGAAGATAATATAGTTCTTCATCGGTGTCATCGAACTCATCGTCGAATCTCGTCTATCGAGAGGGAACAACCACCGACAAACAAGAAGAAACACAATCAATGCCATGCAAAAAAATGATGCATGAATGTGACATGGCAATATGCTGTTGATTGGCCTAATGCAACTAGCAACAAGTTAAATGGAGTTGGTTTGAACACTAGGTTCAAATTCAAACTCCATATGTGCTTTCTTAAATGCCATTTAATTGAATTGTCCTAAACAACAACTTTAAGTTGTTCCAACATGCATGAAAATGGTACAGATGGATAGATTGCATTTCTCTAATAATTTTTCATATATAAATTATTTCATTTTGAGTTACGGTTGATTTTCTATGATTTTTAGAAGTTTTGGCTATTTTTTGGAATTTCCTGTATAAGAATAAATCCAGAAAAAGAGTTACTGCGTCAGCACTACGTCACTGGGATGTCAGCAGGTCAACGGGGGCGGTCCAGGTCAAACCTGACATGTGGGTCCCCATGTCAGTGTAATTAGCCTAACTAATTTTTAGTTAGCACTAAACCTAACTTAGTTAGCAGACGGGCCCCACCTGTCATGGACTCAGGGGGGAGTCAACCTGGGCCCACCCAGTCAACGGTCAGCGGGGTCAACTCGCCGGTGTTTAGACGCCGGCGAGGCCAGATGCGGCGGTGGGGTTTGGTTTCATGCTCCGGTGACCAAAAGGGCAGCGGAGAGCATCTACATGACGCGGGGAGCAAGCCGCGTCGTTTGGTGGCAGTGGTGGAGCTCGGGGTGGCCGGGAACAACGCCGGCGACGACCTTGGCGGTCGCCGGAGTTCGAGCGAGGTCGAACCCGAGGCTACGGGGCACGGCGAGGCGCGTGGGGTGGTGCTACTGGCTCCTGCGAGTGCGGTGAAGATGATGGCGTGCTCGGAATCAAGCCAACGTGGTTGTGGCCACGACGGCGACGTGCGGTGGCAGCGGCGGGTGCGGCCGAGCTCGGTGCAGTCACTACGGGGCGCGAGAGCGAGAACGGGAAGGATGGAGAGGTGCAATAGCTCACGGCGATCTCAACGGAACAAACGGCAAGGTCGGGTCGACCTGGTGCGTCGGAGACGGCGAAGGGGATCTGCGGCGGTGCTCGGTGAAGTCGAGCTCGAAGAGGACGAAGCAGGGTGCACAAGCGCTCGGGGCTCAGGCTGCGCGACGGAGACGACGACGGTGAAGCTGTTGGGCACGGCAGCGCGGCACGGGGACGACGGCGGACGCGAGTTTCACGATGGCGCGGGCGGCAGCGTCGGCCATGGTGCGGGAGAGCGAGGGAGAGATGCAGGGGAGCGGGCGACGTGTCTGCGGGGTCGGGGCGGCGACGTGGAGCCTGCCCAGGCGTCGAGGGCGAGCGGCAAGCAGTGGCGCCGTGTGAAGCTTCGCGCTCGCCGACGTCGCCTCCCGCCTGCCTGGCGGGGATGAAGTAGCTGGCTGGCATGGGCCAGCACAGTGCTAGGCCGCCAGGTGGGCTGGTTGGTGGGTTGCCAGGTAGGATTCTCTCCCTCTCTTTATTCTGTTTTTGTTTTCTATTTTTATTCCTCTGTTTTGGATTAGTAAAAATGTTAATTCATTTTTTAAACTCGTGAGCCAAATTGTGGACACTAGTTGGTTTATTCCAAAGGCCCACAAATTAATCCAGAATATTTGGAGCATTCTAAAAATATAAATAGAATTCAAATGCCCCAATTCAAATACATTATGATTTAACTCAGAAATCCAGGAATGACCTTTATCAGAAATCATGAACATTTCCAAAGGGCATTCTAGGTCATTGAGAAAATTATTTAGTAACCCTAGTTGGTTTAGGTGGTGCTGGCGGTTTTGAATCATCCCCATTTCAAGTTTCTGGAAAATTTAAACATGATGCAACACCAGATGCTAGCACCAGGCATTGTCAGAACTAGGGATGTGACAACTTGTGACGCCCAGATAATCAAGCTACAGTAACCTCTGTTAATGATGCCACGTCACCACTCTTATTGCTGCTAACCTCGCCATGATCCGAAACCTTTTTAAATTCAAATTCAAATTAATGTCAAGCGACAAAGTTTTCAAAATATTAAACTAAAATGTTCGGAGTGTGCAGTTAAATGCCTAGGTGATTATAGTGCAACAAACACCCTTTTTGAAAATGTCTAAATATATTAAAATGAAATAAAACAGAAAGTGAAATAAACAAAAGGAAAAGACTAATCTAACTAAAAATAAAAGGAGGCACCCCCCGGGCCATCTGTGGCCCAGCTGGCCAGCCCAACTGGGCAAAGGCCCAGCCGACTGGCCCAGCCGGCCGACCCACCCCCTCCATATCCCCACCAGGGAGGAAACCCTAGCCCACGACCACCACTTCCCCCGCACGATCCCCCGCTCCTTCCCCCGACCCGTCTCGTCTCCCCACCCCGCCCCCGAGTGGATCTGGATCGGGAGCGGGCGCTCCCGCGCCTCCCATCGCCGCCGTTCTCCTCCCATCGCCGCCGTTCTCCGCTGTCTCTCGGACCCCCCTGCCGGACCGCCTCCTCGACCCGGCCCCGCCTCCATCGCCGACGCCCGGCTCTCCGTCTCCTCCCGTGCGGTGCCTCCCCTCGACGCGGACTGGATCGGCGGCTCGACGCCGCGGCGCCCCGAGCCTTGACGCTGTGCCATCGCTGCTCACCACCACCTCGTCGGCGTCGCCTCGTCTTCGTCCTCCTCCCCATCGGGCGCCCCCTCGCCTCGGCCACCCCGGCGCCGCCCGGATCGCCGATGCCGCTCGCCTCCCCATCGCCCGGTCGTCCCCGTCCACATCCTCGACACCCGCTGCGGACCCTGCGGCGCCCGGTGGCCGCCGTCATTCCCCATTTTCTCTCGGCCCGACGCGCGTTCGCCGCGCGCGTGACACACCCTCTGCGTCGACCATGCGCCTTTGCGCCCGCCACCACAGCATCCGCGGCGTCCACCGTCGCGCTCTGACGCATACAGACCACGCTTAGCGCGCCAACCGTGGCAAGCAGCGCCCATCTCGCGCTCACACGGCCTCTGTGGCAGGCGGCGCCCAGCGAGGCCATGACCTCGCCTAGTGCCCCGGTTGCCGCCTCTGCGACATCTCCTCCCGCTAGCTCGCGGCGGCCTAAGTCGTGGCTGCAGCCCTCCCGCGCCCGTGGCGCGTCGGCCGCCGCGCCCGTTCCGGCGCCGGCCTGTGACCGACGGCAAGACGGGCCCGTTAGCGCCAGCACCCGCTAAGGCCATGGGCCAATGACACGAGGGGCCCACGCCCCATAACGTTTTAATTAAAAAAAGGAATTAAAATAATAATAATAAAATATGATAATAAATAATAAAAATAAATAAATAATTAATTAACTTAATTAATTCGATTAAATTAACCAATCCAGATTAATTAACCTAATGATTAATTAACCTAATTAACTAATGTTAATTAGTTAATTAATTAGTAGGCGATGGGGCCCACCCACTAATTAATTTTATTAATTTAATTAATCATTTAATTAAAATGTGTCATCGACGGTGGGACCCCTTGGTCAAGTTGACCGATCAACCTGTTGATTGTTGGCCTTGACATGACATCATCTTGATGTCATTTATCCATTTTTGAATTTATTTAAATAATTAATTAAATTCTAGAAATTAATAAAATCTTTAGAAAATCATAACTTTTAATCCGTAACTTCGGATTAAATTATTTTCAACATGATAGTTGCTCGAGCAGCGAGGCGATTCGGATCACGCAGCCCGTTCGTCGCTACACATCCTAGCATAGCAAACACGCAACTTTCCCCTCGGCTCCTCCGCTCAAAACGCGAAACACCGGAATACTTTCCGGATGTCCCCTTCACCGGTATCACCTCATACCGCGTTAGAACACGTCTAGCTCTATCTGTTGTCCTATTATGCACTTGCTCGCTATGTATTTACTGTTTCTTCCCCTCTCCTTCCGCTAGACACCGAGACCCACGCCGTTGCTGCAAAGACGACTACGGTGTTGGCGACCCTCTCTCTTGCGGAGCAACCAGGCAAGCCCCCTTTGATCACGGATATCGCCTACTCTTCTCTATCTGCTTGCATTAGAGTAGTGTAGCATATTCTCGCTTTGATTAATCCTATCTTCTTTGCATAGCTTTGTCCTTGCTACTCTTGTTGTTACCTTTTACCGCTATCCCTCTTGCTTAGTATAGGATGCTAGTGTTCCATCGGTGACCCTACACTCTTGTCAAATCGCCATGCTATACTCTGGGTTGTGATCACTTGGAGGTGGTCACAAGCATATACTATATACTTTACTTTGTTACATTACGTGATCTTGTTAGGAGATGGGGGTGAAAGGACGGTGGCTCCATCCGGTAAAGGTGGGCTGGGTTCCCAGCGGCCCCGATTGTTACTTTGTGGAGGAGCGACAGGGCAGGTTGAGACCACCTAGGAGAGAGGTGGGCCTGCCCTGGTCGGCGTTCGCGGACACTTAACCAGCTTAACGAGATCTTGGTATTTGATCTGAGTCGGCCATTTGGTGCATGCGCACTAACCAACTCTGGGAGCAGATTATGGGCACTCGGCGTCGTGGTATCGGCGAAGCACTTGGCGTCGTCGCCGGCGGCGGCCGCGCCGGATTGGACTGGAACGCTGTTAGGCTAGGTCTGCTTCCGCGCGACGCAACATGCAGGTGTGCTAAGGGTGATGGGCCCTGACCCTGTGCGCTTAGGTTTAGACCGGCGTCTGACCTCTCTGTTGAGCCTAGGTGGGGCTGCGGCGTGTTGATCTTCAGCGGCGGGCATGACCAGAAAGTGTGTCGGCCAAATGGGATCAAGCGTGTTGGGTTATGTGGTGCACCCTGCGGAAGTTAATCTATTGAATAGCCGTGATCTTGATGAGGGACGACTTGGAGTTGTACCTTGACCTTATGACAACTAGAACCGGATACTTAATAAAACACACCCTTCCAAGTGCCAGATACAACCCGGTGGTCACTCTCTCTTAGGGTTACGAGGAGGGGATCGCCGAGTAGGATTATTGCTATGTGATGCTACTTGGAGGACTTCAGTCTACTCTCTGCTACATGCTGCAAGGCGGAGGCTGCCAGAAGCGTAGTCTTGACATGATTAGTTATCCCCTCTTATTACGGCATTCTGCAGTTCAGTCCCGATATGGCCCTTTACACATATACCCATGCATATGTAGTGTAGCTCCTTGCTTGCGAGTACTTTGGATGAGTACTCACGGTTGCTTTGCTCCCCCTTTTCCCCCTTTCTTCTTCTTTCCGGTTGATGCAACCAGATGTTGGAGCCCAGAAGTCAGATGCCACCGCTGATGTCTACTACTACGTGGAGGCCGCCGACGACCAGGAGTAGTTAGGAGGCTCCCAGGCAGGAGGCCTTGCCTTTTCGATCGATGTTGCTTTTGTGCTAGCCTTCTTAAGGCAAACTTGTTTAACTCATGTCTGTACTCAAATTTTGTTGCTTCCGTTGACTCTTGTGTATTCGAGCTTATGTATTCGAGCCCTCGAGGCCCCTGGCTTGTAATATAAAGCTTGTATTATTTTAATTTGTGTCTAGAGTTGTGTTGTGATATCTTCCCGTGAGTCCACGATCTTGATCATTACACGTTTGCGTGCATGATTAGTGTACGATTGAATCGGGGCGTCACAATTAACATCGAGCCATTGCTGTAGAAATCCCCCTTCCACACTCCTTGGCCGAAGTCGAGTCTAGACTTTACAAAACTTTTACTAACATGGCTGTGTGGCCCATGGGCCCACGTCGCCATTGGGTGGTATTAGGATCTTTTACTCCTCGATCTTTACTCTGGGAC
Source organism: Aegilops longissima (assembly GCA_021605205.1). Classification (NCBI taxonomy): domain Eukaryota; kingdom Viridiplantae; phylum Streptophyta; class Magnoliopsida; order Poales; family Poaceae; genus Aegilops; species Aegilops longissima. The sequence continues at coordinate 160,614,051 of CM038677.1, forward strand.
TCTGAGCTCTTTTCTATTCGGGTTAAATGATTTTGCTAAAAACAAAACTAACTTTAGGTTCTCGCAAGTACTTTCTCCCGGAGAGCCCCTTGTTACCAATGACCACCTGCTGCACCAGAAGATTCCGAAGATACTCTACGATGTGCTCTCGAGACTATGTGTCATCACTATTGCAATTCACTTCCATCGATAAATCCCTCTGGATAACTACTTACACCTATTGTTCATATTGTCATCCCCAGTTGCTCTCGTTATTACAAGATGTCCTGAAATACTCTTCGATATTCCGAGAATTATTTATGCTTACTGCCTTGCTGTTCTTTGTCACATGAATACCCCTACGGATAATTCTCGCACTTATCGAGTATCCGCTCATCCCAAGTTGATTCATGTATTTCACAAAAGTCTTCGAAATGCCATTCGATCTTCCGAAAATCCCGAGCAGCCTATTCCTCTTGAAATTCTTGCTTGCTTGCATTATGGTTAATCCCATAAGTCTCGTAGTCTTATTGGCATCCCTTGTCATTATCATTCGAGTCGATGACTCAATATGTTTCTTGAATACACGCAATCATCATTGATCCTTATGAATTACCTTTCGCTGAGCCGCCATTCTTTCTTGGAATTGGTTCCCGACCAATCCAATTGTCGTTGATTGTACCCTAAGGCTATTGCACTTATCCATCCCTAATCAGAGCATTGCTTCTGGTCCCTTGATTTGGAAATCATAATTCCTTTGCATTTGAGATTTGAGTTAGTCAGTTGTTTCTATAATCTGATCTCCTTGCATTCTTCTTCCTCTAGTTAAGTACCGATGCTCACGTCAGACCCCTTGTGGACCATCAGGTCCTTTATTGGATTTTATCCGTCAGCATCCTTCACATTCAATAACTTTGTGAGACCTTCCCCTGATACATAATGCCTTTGGTAAATTGTATCCTCTGCTTTGTCAACCATGCTCTACCTCCGAGCTTGAGTTATTTACCCCTGAAGTTGATGGTATACGTTCCTAAGATGCCTTGATGGGTTGAACCTATGCCCTCCTTAATATGTGTGAACTCGAAAATTTTCACGAGTCATACTCTTCCAGTGTTTTGCTGGATAAAGTTTAAATATTACAACTTCTCCGAAAAATGAGAAGTGAATGGAAGGTTATGCATTGAGGAAGTGGGAGTCGACCTTGAACCTTTGTGTTCATGCCCATGGACACGATGTAGATCCTATCATGGAAGCTTCTTGAAATAATAACTATTCCCTTGGTATAAGTTCATCTTATATCGGGATTTGATCATTATGATCGTGGTTTCCGACCATGTTCTCCTTTAAATACCATTTCTCGTGCAAGTTTAAGAACTTGTCTTCTACAGAGTAATACCCCAGTCCAACCTCTACTTTGATTTGTCGTCGAGTATTACCCCCCTGGTATCTCAAGATTATCACGGAACTGCATAACTTCTTATGAGTTCTTCATCAAGTGCTACATTCTCATTGATTCCAATTGTTCACGGGCTCTGAGTTATTTAACACTCAAAGACACCGATAACTGACTCGAGTCCGCATCGCGATTAAGCAACTCTTGGTAACCTTCATTACTTACGAGTTTGAACTCAATCACGTCATTCCTAGCCTGTTTGGCTATATCCTTGTCGTGCCGATTTTAAGCGTGCTACGGTCCTCTTCCCGAGCATAATTTTGACGATAAGCTAAGCTTACGTCGATCTTCCTCATCATATCATTTCGCTTTGGACAACAAGCTTGATTTTGAGTTTGTGTCGTACGCATGGTTCCAATAACCTTTTGCTTCATAATTCCTTTGACTTGATGTTATCGCCGATCGATTACATCTTCATGAAATCTCTCGAGAAATGTGTCGTGATCATCATCAGCATTCCGAGCTTTTCCAGGATATCAATTGAATTCATGATGAATACCATCCTTGCCCTCGCTGATTTGTGTTGTCATCGACAACTTTATTGCCTTCCCTCCAGCCCAAACTTGTTCGTGTTCTGGGTTATACCTTGACTTCCTTGCTATCCAACATTTGTTCTTCTTTAGCTTGGAGTGTTACCATCTTTTATCTCAAGAATGTTGTTAGAATTTCACCACCTCTTAAGAATTCTTGGTATAGTGATACTTCTCACCATCACCATTCTTTCTTGGCCCTCGTGTTGATTCGATCAGTGCTGTTTGGATTCTGCCCTCCTAGCAACCATATTGCTTTGAAGTTAATGGTCGGCCATTCACTCTTATACTATTGATTACTGAATCACCATTCTGACATTGGTCATGCAACCCAACCCATATTTCGGGTGCACCTTTCAATCAATGTTTAATTGTGTATGTTTTCGTCGAGTATACCTCATTATAACATTTGATCCGAAAAATGTTATCTCCTTGTTCACATAATTGTGGAAATCAATCTTTTGGAAATCTCAATGATTTGCCGTTGAGTTCATCAGCCACCCCTCATCCTGTCAATGGTTTAATGATGAACTCATGATTCGGAACTTGCTTCCATAGTCCATTTCCCGAGAATCTTGCAACTCCATCTCATCAAATTGTGTTGCCCCTTTCATACGAGGCATCATGAGTCGAGTTATCCGACACCAATCAGATCTGAATCTCGGTCGATATGATGGTTGGAACATATTTCAAGAGTTATAACAATGGTCTTTATGTGACCCGGTAAGGTGATGTCGTGCCTAGCACACCTGGTCGGAGGCCCTATTGTTATGGTTTCCTTTTCAGTCAGGCTATCCTTTCTTCCATGAGGAAATTGTAAGACTTATTCTATAAGTTCTTCTGATTGACCCTTTTGTTTCCAAAGTCTGAACTTTGCTTGAAGACCATGCAATGCTATCTCGAAGCATGTTTGTGGTACTCCGATTTTCAACAAGGACATTTGAAGCCAATGCTAAATGTTTCCTGCTAATTATCCAAACACCGTTGTATGGATAATGTCATGAAATTTCTCTCCCCTACCTAAAGAGTTTTCTACATTATATCATGTCATGGATATCATGCTCGCTTGTCCTTGGGAAGGATATACCCTTGAAATATGTGTTTAAACACATTTTCCTTTCCATTGTTCATTTAATCGATAATCTTATTTTCCTTTCCATTGGTTGGTTTAACCTTTCTTGAGGTCTATATAATCTAAGCAGTATTATTCTCACCTTATGTAAGCACCTCGTGGTACAACTCTGCCAAGTAAGACCACATTACTATTCTTTGGTGACATTTGGTAACCACCGATGGGCGAGAACTTTGCCTATTGGTCGCATCGATGCAACGAGCAGGAAAATGGTTCTCTTCGTCCCTCGCCCTTGGTACCAACGTTGTTGCCGACATAAGCGACATGGTACTCTCGACATGCCTTGCTATCATGACCGTGCAAGATGTCACTTGCTCCTATTAAAAAAACCACATGGTGGGCCCATAACCCACAGTTCCACGGGATCGAAACTCGACTGTCCTGTACACCCCTATTCCCAAGGTTATTCTCTCGCGTGGCCTCGTAAGTAATTTCTGAGCCACCTTCCGAAGGTCATCGATTCTGCTATCAGACGCAATACTTGTTCCCATTGCTCTGAACCCCTTTCACACTTTGTTTCAGGCAACGAACGATTGCCTATGCGCTTCAAACTTCTGTTTTGCACATTCTTACTTTGCTCACGATATTTTCTTAAGTTTCAATTCGAGAGTTGCTATCCGCCACCCTTCCCGATGTTATCGACCAGATAGTCGACCTTGCAAAGGTCTGTTCTCCCGGAATGCCCACTCTTTATTCTTTCGTAAGTACGATGGAGTTCCTGAAGAAAGGACGACGACTTCATCAAGATGACCTAAAGCAGAGAAATGAAGACATCAATATATTGGACCGGCCTCTTCGAGAACAGCAAGCTAGAATGAGAAGACTCGCTAGATTCGTTACGAAACCTTCCCCCCTTTCACTACCTCTTAAATCTCGGGACAAGATTTCTTGTAGTGGAGGAGAATTGTGACGCCCGGATAATCAAGCTACAGTAACCTCTGTTAATGATGCCACGTCACCACTCTTATTGCTGCTAACCTCGCCATGATCCGAAACCTTTTTAAATTCAAATTCAAATTAATTTCAAGCGACAAAGTTTTCAAAATATTAAACTAAAATGTTCGGAGTGTGCAGTTAAATGCCTAGGTGATTATAGTGCAACAAACACCCTTTTTGAAAATGTCTAAATATATTAAAATGAAATAAAACAGAAAGTGAAATAAACAAAAGGAAAAGAAAAATCTAACTAAAAATAAAAGGAGGCACCCCCCGGGCCATATGTGGCCCAGCTGGCCAGCCCAACTGGGCAAGGCCCAGCCGGCCGACCCACCCCTCCATATCCCCACCAGGGAGGAAACCCTAGCCCACGACCACCACTTCCCCGCACGATCCCCCGCTCCTTCCCCCGACCCGTCTCATCTCCCCACCCCGCCCCCGAGTGGACCTGGATCGGGAGCGGGCGCTCCCGCGCCTCCCATCGCCGCCGTTCTCCGCCACTGACGCCGTCTCTCGGACCCCCCCTTGCTGGACCGCCTCCTCGACCCCACCCCGCCTCCATCGCCGACGCCCGGCTCTCCGTCTCCTCCCGTGCGGTGCCTCCCCTCGACGCGGACTGGATCGGCGGCTCGACACCGCGGCGCCCCGAGCCTTGACGCCGTGCCATCGCTGCTCACCACCACCTCGTCGGCGTCGCCTCGTCTTCGTCCTCCTCCCCATCGGGCGCCCCCTCGCCTCGGCCACCCCGGCGCCGCCCGGATCGCCGATGCCGCTCGCCTCCCCGTCGCCCGGTCGTCCCCGTCCACCTCCTCGACCCCGCTGCCGGACCCTGCGGCGCCCGGTGGCCGCCGTCATTCCCCATTTTCCTCCTGGCGGCGCGATTCGCCCGCTGCGGATACACCCGCTGCGTCGACCTGCGACTCTCGCGCATGCCACACCGCATCGCGGCGTCCACCGTCGCGCTCTCGACGCATACTGGACCACGCTTGGCGCGCCAACCGTGGCCGACAGCGCCCTCGCGCCCACCGGCCTCTGTGGGCGCGCGCCCAGCGAGCCATGACCTCGCCTAGTGCCCCCCGGACTGCCGCCTCCTGCGACCTCTCCCTCCCCGCTAGCCCCTGCGGCGGCCTCGCCGTGGTGTGGCCCTCCCTCGCGCCCATTGGCGCGTCGGCCCGCGCCCGTTCAGCGCCCGCTCACATGACAGGACGACAGAGCAGCGCCCGTTAAGCGCCGGCACTCGCTAAAACCATGGGCCATGACACGAGGGCCCACGCCCATAACGTTTTAATTAAAAAGGAATTAAAATAATAATAATAAAATATGATAATAAATAATAAAAATAGTTAATTAATTAATTAACTAATTAATTAACAATTAATTCTGATTAAATTAACCAATCAAGATTAATTAACCTAATTAACTCTTGTTAATTAGTATGACACCGGGCCCACCCACTAATTAATTTTGATTAATTTAATTAATCATTTAATTAAAATGTGTCAGCGACGGTGGGACCCTTGGTCAAGTTGACCGATCAACCTGTTGACTGCGACGTCGACATGACATCATCTTGATGTCATTTATCCATTTTTGAATTTATTTAAATAATTAATTAAATTCTAGAAATTAATAAAATCTTTAGAAAATCATAACTTTTAATCCGTAACTTCGGATTAAATTATTTTCAACATGATAGTTGCTCGAGCAGCGAGGCGATTAGGACACGCAGCCCGTTAAGTCGCTACACATCCCTAGCATAGCAAACACACAACTTTCACCCTCGGCTCCTCCGCGAAAAGCGTGAAACACCGGAATACTTTCCGGATGTTTCCCCCTTCACCGGTATCACCTCATACCGCGTTAGAACACGTCTAGCTCATCATTGTCCTATTATGCACTTGCTCGCTATGTATTCTTGTTTCTTCCCCTCTTCTTCCGCTAGACACCGAGACCGACGCCGTTGCTACCAAGACGACTACGGTGTTGACCCTCTCTCTTGCGGAGCAACCAGGCAAGCCCCCTTTGATCACCGGATATCGCCTACTCTTCTCTATCTTGCTTGCATTAGAGTAGTGTAGCATATTCTTGCTTTCGATTAATCCTATCTTCTTTGCATAGCTTTGTCCTTGCTACTCATGTTGTTACCTTTACCGCTATCCTCTGCTTAGTATAGGATGCTAGTGTTCCATCAGTGACCCTACACTCTTGTCAAATCCGCCATGCTATACTCTTTGGGCTGTGATCACTTGGGAGGTGGTCACGGGCATATACTATATACTTTACCTTTGTTACATTACCGTGATACTGTTCGGAGATGGAAATTTGAAAGGACAGGTGGCTCCATCTGGTAGAGGTGGGCTGGGTTCCCGACGGCCCCCGACTGTTACTTTGTGGCGGAGCGAAAGGGCAGGTTGAGACCACCTAGGAGAGAGGTGGGCCTGGCCCTGGTCGGCGTTCGCAGATACTTAACACGCTTAAAGAGATCTTGGTATTTGATCTGAGTCTGGCCATTTGGTCTATCGCACTAACCAACTACTGAGGAGCGATTATGGGCACTCGGCGTCGTGGTATCACCGAAACGCCGTGGCGTCGATGTCGAGCGGGCGGCGGATTGGATTGGAGCGCTGTTAGGCTAGGTCTGCTTCGGCGCGTATGCAATATGCGAGGTGTGCTAAGGCGATGGGCCGGCACCCTGGCGCTTAGGTTTAGACCGGTGTCTTGACCTCTCTGTTGAGCCTAGGTGGGGCTGCGGACGTGTTGATCTTCAGCGGCGGGCATGACCCAGAAAGTGTGTCCGGCCAAATGGGATCAAGCGTGTTGGGTTATGTGGTGCACCCTGCGGAAGTTAATCTATTGAATAGCCGTGATCTTGATAACAGGATGACTTGGAGTTGTACCTTGACCTTATGACAACTAGAACCGTATACTTAATAAAACACACCCTTCCAAGTGCCAGATACAACCCGGTGGTCGCTCTCTCTTAGGGTTACGAGGAGGGGATCGCTGGGTAGGATTATTGCTATGTGATGCTACTTGGAGGACTTCAGTCTACTCTCTGCTACATGCTGCAAGGCGGAGGCTGCCAGAAGCGTAGTCTTCGACATGATTAGTTATCCCCCTCTTATTCTGGCATTCTGCAGTTCAGTCCACTGATATGGCCCTTTACACATATACCCATGCATATGTAGTGTAGCTCCTTGCTTGCGAGTACTTTGGATGAGTACTCACGGTTGCTTTGCTCCCCCTTTTCCCCCTTTCTTCTTCTCTCCGGTTGATGCAACCAGATGTTGGAGCCCAGAAGTCAGATGCCACTGCCGATGTCTACTACTACGTGGAGGCCGCCGACGACCAGGAGTAGTTAGGAGGCTCCCAGGCAGGAGGCCTTGCCTTTTCGATCGATGTTGCTTTTGTTCTAGGCTTCTTAAGGCAAACTTGTTTAACTCATGTCTGTACTCAGATTTTGTTGCTTCCGCTGACTCTTGTGTATTCGAGCTTATGTATTCGAGCCCTCGAGGCCCCTGGCTTGTAATATAAAGCTTGTATTATTTTAATTTGTGTCTAGAGTTGTGTTGTGATATCTTCCCGTGAGTCCCTGATCTTGATCGTACACATTTGCGTGCATGATTAGTGTACGATTGAATCGGGGGCGTCACACAACTCACCCCCACTAAACAAGAATCTCGTCCCGAGATTCAAGTCGTGAGGTAAGAAGATAGAGGGACACAAGCTAACACAAACTTCACGATCCAGATGTCTTTCTCGAGGATGTTGATTCTTTGCATCACCTTGATCTTGACGTCTTGCTTTGAGAACTACATCCAACATGACAACGGGTAGAAAGGGAGAATTTTAGAAGAATCAATCTTCCTGAGGTTCGAGCAACTTAGGATCACCTTAATGATCACAATATCAACTCACGGAATGGGACATAGAAACATCTATGGAGCTGAGAGGCAAAGCATGCATCAGGAGGGACGGAAGAAACAAATTGACGAGGGTTTCAAAGTAGCGAGGAAAAATTTCCATGATTCCATAATGGGGCACCTTAGGGTAGGTGACTCATAGAATTATTCCCTCAAGTGAAAAAAAGGAATTAATTTTGATACATAGATCACTGGAACTCTTCTCATCAGCCTGAGGCAATTTATGAATGATCGTTTGACGGAGTTCGGCAGAGCGACACACTCGGGCTAGAATGGATGATGTGAACTACCTTGTTGAAGACAACGCAAGGGATGATTTCGCTTGCGCGTGCTCTCCAGAACTTGAGCATTTCCATATTCATCAAGGTTCTACCAACATCCGTAACGAGGATCCTGGCAACACATCTTACTACCTTGACGAATAGTGATGGACAACGCAGATGCATAGAAAGACAACCCTTTCTCAGATTTCACCTTAGCGAGGCCAAGGGAACGAAATCTGGATAATCGATCGAGAGACATTTAGCACTCCGCTTCTAATGTTCTCCTTGATGTACTGGTTACTACGGTCATGCTTAAAGCATCAACATAGCCATCAAGTAGTGGTCGGACTTCGAAATACAAAGGATCCATAAGAACAACTTCTGGAGTAAATCCTACGAAGTCCTTATGGGGAGGTGGCCAACTTCCTCAATCAAGTTTCTACAATAATAGGTCTTCCGGCTGGGTGTGTTGGCCATGACATCCACTTTACCGGTTACAGAGAGACCAACATTATAGTTCTTGGAGTACGTTCCAACCATCATATCTGCCTGAGATTCAGATCTGGTTGGTGTCAGGATATTCCAGACTCATCAAGTCCAGAAAGAAAAATGGAAGTTTGCAACGCAATTTGACGAGACGATGTTGCGAGATTCTCGGGGAATGAGCTACGATAGCAAGCTCCAAAACATGAGCTGCTTCTGCTAGAAACCTGTGAACACGCTATCCAAGACAAGCATGACCACGTGGTAGTCTTATAATAAAACACTACCGAGTTCAGTGGGGAACTATCATCGAGGATATCGGAGTCCTTGTGCATTTGTCGATGAACTTCCTATCCTTGAGCAAGTCAATCAGTGGCTTGGTGTGCTAGGAACACATATAGAATGGAGGCGGCCAACCTATCAAACCATATAGCACTTCGCACGTGCATGACTAACTTGGGATGATTCCAGAGGAGGCAAAAATAAACTTTCTCGAATTCACGGCGGCAACTTGCATTGATTGCACGTGAACCAGAAGAAGTCACTTCTTTCATCCAGACAGATACTTCATGAACGGGGCATGAAGAAAATGCTTACACAAGTTTCCAACACTAGCTGGATGTTCAACACGAATCATGGAGGAGACAAAATGCTGCTGATGGGCTCACCAACAACTCATCAGAATTTCCATATCACTGGACTTCCACCATTATGTGAACAATGTGATAGTATTGGTCAGACCAAAGATGTAATGGTGTATGCTCGAGGAATCAACCACGAGTAAGACAACATTACAATTATCGTTGGTTCTAACTTTATTTGACGATGGCCCACACTCAAATCAAGGTTTGGGCAAGACGATAGGTTCAACAACTGATCTCGAGGACCAATCGATGAAGAAATCATCCTTCTACAACAAACACACAACACAAGATATCCCTTTGGAAATGAACCAAGTTAGACAAGCTTTTATCTTCCAACTCTCCAAGTTGTTGTTTAGCTTGACTAACTAGCTCAGGGTATCCAACACAGATTCTTGGACAAGGGGTGGTTTATAAGAAACCAACTTGATCACGAGCTCAACATAGCGGTCAGGTGACAACCTGGTGATACTTCCGAGAAGATATTCAGAAAATCATGAACCACTGAAATGTTATTAGGCTCGGGAGCAATCTTGCTTTCAAGGCAAGATGATATGATCAAAATAGTGAGGGTTGACACAATCCTAACTCATTGATCGAAGAGTGCACCGAAAATAAGGACTAGGTAGCACGATCAATCTTAGGATGATGATTTAATAACCAACACGCTAAGAATGAGAATATTGTCCATTAACTACCAAGCAACGAGGTTGCTAGGAGTATCGATTTCACACATCACAGTTCACTTGTCGGCCTTCCGGTTGCGACAACACGACACCGAGGAATGAATAATAATGGCGAGAAGTATCACTACGTCAAGAATTCATAAGAGAAGGTGCAATTCTCATGACATTCCTGACATAAAGTGGGTAATACTTCAGGGTAGAACAGACCAAAAGCTTGATTGCATTTGATCTGCGGAATACATCTGCTTTGACCCAATCCTAGAAATGGATGAGGTACTGGAGTTTGTTTCTCCTAGTCATTCTGAACTAGAATGGCTTGACGGACCACAAGAATGATATGCACCGATGAACGAATGCACGCATACTCTTGACTATCAGTTCATAGGCGAAGATCAGAAGACAACTAAAGAGGGACAACTCAAGGAACATATGTTTTTCTGAGTTGTGGATGCATGGATTAGTATGCCGAACAAATTCAACATATTTCTTCTGGATACCCCATGCAAAGAGGTAGGATTGGCAGAGTCACAATATAGAATGGGGAACTCATCGAGAGCACTCTTGTTGTGATCTTTTGGTTCAACGAGGAACTCCTGCCAAGGATGGTTCATGGTATTCGGAAGAATGATATACCATGGACCTCGAAGACTATCGCAAAGGTTACTAATATCCTAAGGACTAGCAAACACTATCAACATGAAGTAAGTAGGGTGAATTTTGGTCTCAAAAACCCAGGAATAGAATGCCTACTAACTAAATGGCATCACAGGATGAATAATGGCCAGAATCATCACACTGGGGATACAAAACATTGCTAGATTACTAGGTGATCCTCTAAGACACATAGGGTCATAATAATAGCTCCAACATATATGCCGAGGCAACATAGTACCTCAACTCACCAATTAGTGTGGTTGAACTGGCCCAAAGGGACATCGGGAGCGGAAAGAAGGGATTTGATTTTCTATGATTTTTAGAAGTTTTGGCTATTTTTGGAATTTCCAGATAAGAATAAATCCAGTAAAAAGAGTTATCACAACAAGACTACGCCACCGATGTCAAGAGGTCAACGGGCGTGTCCAGTCAAACCGACATGTGGGTCCCCATGTCAAGGTAATTAGCCTAACTAATTTTTAGTTAGCACTAAACCTAACTTAGTTAGCGTATCGCCCCACCGGCCATGGACTGTGGGGAGTCAACCTGGCCCACCCAAATAACGGTCCGGGTCAACTCACGGTGTTTAGACGCCAAGCAGGCCAGATGCAAGTGGGGTTTGTTTCATGCCCGTGACCAAAGGGAGAGCATCTACATGACGCGGGAGCAAGCCGCTGCTTGGTGGCAGTAGGAGCCTCGGTGTTTGAATAACGCATGACGACCTTGGCGGTCGCTGAGTTCGAGCGAGGTCGAACCCGAGGCTACGGGCACACAGCAAAGGGGTGGTGTACTGGTTTCGCGAAAAGGGTGAAGATGATGCGTGCGTTTCGGAATCAAGCTAACGTGGTTGTGGCTAACGACGGCGACGTATGGCAGCATGGGTGCGGCCGAGTCGCGGCAGTCACTACGGGCGCGAGAGCGAGAACGGGAAGGATGGAGAGGTAATAGCTTCACGATCTCAACGGAATAAACGGCAAGGTCGGGTCGACCGCAAGGCCGGAGACGGCGGCGGGGATTCGCGTGCTCGTGAAGTCGAGCTCAAGAGGACGGCAGGTGCACAAGCGCCGGGGCTCAGGCGCGACGGAGACGACGACGGTGAAGCTGTTGGGCACGGCAGCGCGGCACGGGGACGACGGCGGACGCGAGTTTCACGATGGCGCTGGGCAGCGCCCGCAGGTGCGGGAGAGCGAGGAGAGATGCAGGGAGCGGGCGACGTGGTCTGCGGGTCGGGCGCGACGGAGCCTGCCCAGGCCCAGGGCGCAGCGGTAGCAATGCGCTGTGGATGAAGCCTGGCCGACGCCGCCTCCCCGCCGCTTCAAGGGATGAGAAGCTGGCCGGCATGGGCCAAAGACAATAGGCCGCCAGGCTGGTTGGTGGGTTGCTGTGCAGGATTCTCTCCTCTCTTTATTCGTTTTTTGTTTTCTATTTTTATTCCTCCTGCTTTGGATTAGTAAAATGTTAATTCATTTTTAAATCAGGAGCCAAATTGTGGACACTAGTTGGTTTATTCCAAAGGCCCACAAATTAATCCAGAATATTTGGAGCATTCAAAAATATAAATAGAATTCAAATGCCCCAATTCAAATACATTATGATTTAACTCAGAAATCCAGGAATGACCTTTATCGTAAATCATGAACATTTCCAAAGGCATCTCTAGGTCATTGAGAAAATTATTTAGTAACTAGTTGGTTTAGGTGGTGTCAAGTGTTTTGAATCATCCCCATTTCAAGTTTCTCGAAAATTTAAACATGATGCAACACCGATGCTAGCACTGCATTGTCGTAACTAGGATGTGACAACTTGTGACGCCAGATAATCAAGCCACAAGAACCTTCATAATGATGCCACGTCACCACTCTTATTGCTGCTAACTCGCCATGATCCAAACCTTTTAAATTCAAATTCAAATTAATGTCAAGCACAAAGTTTTCAAATATTAAACTAAATGTTCGGAGGTGCGCTAAATGCCTAGGTGATTATAGCAACAAACACCTTTTTGAAAATGTCTAAATATATTAAATGAAATAAAACAAAGTGAAATAAACAAAAGGAAAAGACTAATCTAACTAAAATAAAAGGAGGCACCCCTGCCATCTGTGTGGCCTGCTGGCCATTCATCTGGCAAAGGCTCACTGACCGCCCACTGGCCGACTCACCCTCCATATCCCCACTGTGGAGGAAACCCAGCCCACGACCACCACTTCCAGACGATCCCCCGCCCTTCCCCGACCTGCTCGTCCCCCACCGCCTCGAGTGGATCTCGATTGGAGCGGCGCCTCCTGGCCCTATCGCTGCCGTTTTCCTCCCATCGCTGCTGCTTCCGCTGTCTCGACTTCGCTGACCGCCTCGACCTGCCCGCCCATCGCCGACGCTCGTTCTCCGTTTCTCCTGCGGCAAGGCTTCTCGACGCGATCGATTTACGGCGATACGCGGCGGCCGAGCCTTGACGCTGTGCTATCGCTGTTACTACCACTCGCCGCCGTTTTCGCCCTCCCCATCGGCGCGCCGCTGGCCACCTCGCGCCGCCCGGATCGCTGATGCCGCCGCTTCCATCGCCTTCGGTCGTCTCGCCCACATCTCGATAATTCGCTGCCGGACCGCAGCCTTCGTGAGCCGCTATTCCCTATTTTCTCTTCGGCTCACGCTGCTTCGCTGCCACAAGGACACACCCTCCCGCCGATATGCGTGACTGGCCGCCACAAGCAGATCCATGAAGGCCCACTGTCTGCTCCTCAAGACGTCGACCACGCTGGTCACTTAACCGGGTGACGGGGCCACCATCACACATTCTGCCTCTCGTGGGCCAAGGCGGGCGGCGCGAGGCCATGACCTCGCCTAGTGCTCTCGACCGCCGCCTCGCGACATCTCCTCCCCTAGCCTCGCCGCTGCCCGCTGTGGTCAAGGTTCCCTCAAGGCCATGGCCGCCCACCACACTGCCCGGCCGCCTGGCCTCAGGACTGACAAATGACGGGCCTGCTAGCTGGCCAAGACCAAGGCTAAGGGCCATCGACACGAGGGGCCCACGCCCACAACGCTTTTAATTAAAAAAGGAATTAAAATAATAATAATAAAATATGATAATAAATAATAAAATAAATAAATAATTAATTAACTTAATTAATTATTAAATTAACCAACAGTATTAATTAACTAATGATTAATTAACCTAATTAACTAATGTTAATTAGTTAATTAATTAGCAGGGCAAAGGGGCCCACCCACTAATTAATTTTTATTAATTTAATTAACTGCTTAATTGTATGTGTCATCGACTGGAGGGGACCCACTGGTCAAGTTGACCAGTCAACCTCGTTGGATCGTCGACAAAGATGACATCATGTCGATGTCATTTATCCATTTTTTGAATTTATTTAAATAATTAATTAAATTCTAGAAATTAATAAAATCTTTAGAAAATCATAACTTTTAATCAGAATTCGGATTAAATTATTTTCAACATGATAGTTGCTCGTAACCACGAGATTCATTCCGGATACGCACTGCTCGTCTGGCCACACATCCCTAGTATAGCAAACACGCAACTTTCCCTCCGCCTCCTCTCATTAAAACGCCAAACCGAATACTTTCCCGGATGTCCCCTTCACCAGATCACCTCATACCGCCGTTAGAACACGCCTAGCTCTGGCTCTGTCCTATTATGCACTTGCTCGCTATGTATTTACTGCTTTTCCCTCTCCTTCCGCTAGACACCGAGACCACGCTTACCCAAGACGACTACGGTTGACGATCCCTCTCTTGCCGTAGCAACCAGCAAGCCCCCTTTGATCACCAGATATCGCTACCTTCTCTATATGCTTGCATTAGAGTAGTGTAGCATGTTATCGCTTTCGCTAATCCTATATCGCTGATAGCTCAGTCTTCTACTACATCGTTGTTACCTTTTACCGCCATCCTACCGCTTAGTATAGGATGCTAGTGTTCCATCGTTGACCCTACACTTGTCCGCCCGCTGCTATACTACTGGGTTGTGATCACTTCGAGGTGGTCACAAGCATATACTATATACTTTACAATCGTTACATTACCCGTGATATCGCTCGGAGATGGGGGGTGAAGGACAGTGGCTCCATCCTGCGAAGGTGGGCCCGGTTCTCGACGGCCCCGATCACATTTTGTGGAGGAGCCGGTTGCAGGTTGAGACCACCTAGAGAGAGGTGGGCCTCAATTGGTCGTCAGGACACTTAACCAGCTTAACGAGATCTTGGTATTTGATCTGAGTCCGCCATTTGGTCTGCGACGCGACCAAACCAACCACAGCTTATGGGCACTCGACGTCGTGGTATCACCGGCACTTCGCGGACGTGCCGATCGAAGCGCGCGCCCGATTGGATGAACGCCTGTTAGGCTAGGTTCGCTTCCCGCAGACGCAACATGCAAAAGCTAAGGGTGATGGGCCTGCACTTCGCTAACTAGGTTTAGACCCCGTGTCGACCTCTCTGCTGAGCCTAGGTGGGCTGACGTGTTGATCTTCCGCTGCCGGGCATGACCCAGAAAGTGTGTCCGCCAAATGGGATCAAGCGTGTTATATGGTGCACCGCAGGGAAGTTAATCTATTCAATAGCCGTGATCTTCGTAATGGGGACGACTTGGACAACTTGACCTTATGACAACTAGAACCGGATACTTAATAAAACACACCCTTCCAAGTGCGTGATACAACCCGGTGGTCACTCTCTCTTAGGGTTACGAGGAGGGATCGCGGCAGGATTATTGCATGTGATGCTACTTGGAGGACTCAGTCTACTCTCCGCTACATGTCATGAGGCTGCTGTAAGTAGTCTCTCTTACATGATTAGTTATCCCCCTTATTCGGCATTCTCAGTCACCCACCGATATGGCCCTTTACACATATACCCATGCATATGTAGTTTCCTTGCTTGCAGTACTTTGGATGAGTACTCACTGCTGCTTTGCTCCCCTTTTCCCCTTTCTTCTTCTTTCCTATTGATGCAACCAGATGTTGGAGCCTGTAAGTCGATGCCAATTGATGTCTACTACTACGTGGAGGCCGACGACCACTGTGAGTAGTTAGGAGGCTCCTCAAAAGGGAGGCCTTTCGATCGATGTTGCTTTTGTGCTAGCCTTCTTAAGGCAAACTTGTTTAACTCATGTCTCAGACTCAAATTTTGTTGCTTCCTTGACTTGTGTATTCGAGCTTATGTATTCGAGCCCTCGAGGCCCCCTGGCTTGTAATATAAAGCTTGTATTATTTTAATTTGTGTCTAGAGTTGTGTTGTGATATCTTCCCCGTGAGTCCTGATCTTGATCGCATACGCTTACGGCATGATTAGTGTACGATTGAATCGGGGCTACAAGTTGCATCGAGCCGACTGCCTGTAGAAATCCCCTTCCACACTCCTTAACAAGTCCAGTCTAGACTTTACAAAACTTTATTAACATGGCTGTGTGGCCCATGGGCCCACGCCGCCATTGTGGTATTAGGATCTTTACCCTCGATCTTTACTCGGGACTCGAGCTCTTTTCTATTCGGGTTAAATGATTTTGCTAAAAACAAAACTAACTTTAGGTTCTCGCTAAGTACTTTCTCCCGGAGAGCCCTTGTTACCAATGACCACCACGCACTGTAAGATTCCAAGATACTCTACGATGTGCCTTAGACTATGTGTCATCACTACAATTCACTTCCATCGATAAATCCTCCGATAACTACTTACACCTATTGTTCATATTGTCATCCCCGCTGTTTCGTTATTACAAGATGTCCCGAATACTCTTCGATATTCCGAGAATTATTTATGCCATCGCCTTGTTGCTCTTGTCACATGAATACCCCTACGGATAATTTCAGACTTATCGGCATCCGCCATCCCAAGTTGATTCATGTATTTCACAAAGTCTTCAAATGCCATTCGATCTTTCAAAATCCTTCCAGCAGCCTATTCCTCTTGAAATTCTTGCTTGCTTGCATTATGGTTAATCCCATAAGTCTCGTAGTCTTATTGGCATCCTTGTCATTATCATTCTCGAGTCTCGATGACTCAATATGTTTCGTAATACACGCAATCATCATTGATCCTTATGAATTACCTTCGCTGAGCCGCCATTCTTTAATCGAATTGGTTCTACCAATCCAATTGTCGTTGATTGTACCTCAAGGCTATTGCACTTATCCATCCCTAATCGAGCATTGCTTCGGTCCCTTGATTTGGAAATCATAACCTTTGCATTTGAGATTTGAGTTAGTCACGTTTCTATAATCCGATCTCCTTGCATTCTTCTTCCTCTAGTTAAGCACCGATGCTCACGCCAGACTTTGTGGACCATCGGTCCTTTATTGGATTTTATCCTCACAAGATCCTTCACATTCAATAACTTGTGAGACCTTCCCCGATACATAATGCCTTTGGTAAATTGTATCCTCTGCTTTGTCAACCATGCTCTACCTCCAGCTTGAGTTATTTACCCCTGTTGATGGTATATCCTAAGATGCCTTGATGGGTTGAACTTATGCCCTCCTTAATATGTGTGAACTCAAAAATTTTCACGAGTCATACTCTTCCAAAGGTTTTGGTCGATAAAGTTTAAATATTACAACTTCTCCGAAAAATGAGAAGTGAATGGAAGGTTATGCATTGAGGAAGGGAGCTCGACTTTGAACCTTTGTGTTCATGCCCATGGACACGATGTAGATCCTATCATGGAAGCTTCTTGAAATAATAACTATTCCTTGGTATAAGTTCATCTTTTATATCTCGATTTGATCATTTATGATCGTGGTTTCACCATGTTCTCCTTTAAATACCATTTCTCGCAAGTTTAAGAACTTGTCTTCATGAGTAATACCCCAATCCAACCTCTACTTTGATTTGTCACGAGCATACCCCCGTATCTCAAGATTATCACGGAACCGCATAACTTCTTATGAGTTCTTCATCAAGTGCTACATTCTCATTGATTCCAATTGTTCACGGCTCGAGTTATTTAACACTCAAAGACACCGATAATCGACTCGAGTCCGCGATCGCGATTAAGCAACTCTTGGTAACCTTCTTCATTACTTACGAGTTTGAACTCAATCACGCCATTCCTAGCCTGCTTGGCTATATCCTTGTCGCGTACGATTTTAATCGTATACCGGTCCTCTTCCCAGAAGTATAATTTCGATGAGCAAGCTTGTTTGCCGATCTTCCTCATCATATCATTTCGCTTTGGACAACAAGCTTGATTTTGAGTTTGTGTCGTATTTATGGTTCCAATAACCTTTTGCTTCATAATTCCTTTGACTTGATAAAGACGATCGATTACTTCATGAAATCTTCTAGAAATGTCGCGGATCATCATCAAAGATTCCGAGCTTTTCAGGATATCAATTGAATTCATGATGAATACCATCCTTGCCCTCGCTGATTTGTGCTGTCATCGACAACTTTATTGCTTTCCTCCAGCCCAAACTTGTTCGTGTTCGGGTTATACCTTGACTTCCTTGCTATCCAACATTTGTTCTTCTTTAGCTTGAGTGTTACCATCTTTTATCTCAAGAATGTTGTTAGAATTTCACCACTTAAGAATTTTGGTATAGTGATACTTTCACCATCACCATTCTTTCTTGGCCCTCGTGGTTGATTCGATCCGCTGTTTGGATTCTGCCTCCTAGCAACCATATTGCTTTGAAGTTAATGGTCGGCCATTCACTCTTATACTATTGATTATGAATCACCATTCGACATTGGTCATGCAACCCAACCCATATTTCGGTAAACCTTCAATCAATGTTTAATTGTGTATGTTTTCGTCGAGTATACCTCATTATAACATTTGATCCGAAAAATGTTATCTCCTTGTCACATAATTGTGGAAATCAATCTTTGGAAATCTCAATGATTTGCCGCTGAGTTCATCAGCCACCCTCATCCTCACAATGGTTTAATGATGAACTCATGATTCGGAACTTGCTTCATAGTCCATTTCCAGAATCTTGCAACTCCATCTCATCAAATTGTGTTGCCCCCTTTCCTTTCCGAGGCATCATGAGTCTCGAGTTATCCTCGACACCAATCAGATCTGAATCTCGGCCGATATGATGGTTGAACATATTTCCAAGAGTTATAACAATGGTCTTTATGTGACCCGTAAAGGTGATGTCGTGCCTAGCACACCTGGTCGGGAGGCCCTATTGTTATGGTTTCCTTTTCAACAAAGCTATCCTTCTTCCATGAGGAAATTGTAAGACTTATTCTATAAGTTCTTCCGATTGACCCTTTTTGTTTCCAAAGTCTGAACTTTGCTTGAAGACCATGCAATGCTATCTCAAGCATGTTTGTGGTATTCGATTTTCAACAAGGACATTTGAAGCCAATGCTAAATGTTTCGCTAATTATCCAAACACCGCTATGGATAATGTCATGAAATTTCTCTCCCTACCTAAAGAGTTTTCTACATTATATCATGTCATGGATATCATGCTCATTGTCCTGGGAAGGATATACCTTGAAATATGTGTTTAAACACATTTTCCTTTCCATTGTTCGTTTAATCTGATAATCTTATTTTCCTTTCCATTGGTTGGTTTAACCTTCTTGAGGTCTATATAATCTAAGCAGATTATTCTCCGCTTATGTAAGCACCTCGTGGTACAACTCGCCAAGAAGACCCTCACATTATTGTGGTGACATTTCGTAACCACCGATGGACGAGAACTTTGCCTATTGGTCCGCATCGATGCAACGAAAGCGTGAAAATGGTTCTCTTCGCCCTCGCCTTGGTACCAACGTTGTTGCTTACATAATCCACATGGTACTCTCTCGACATGCCTTGCTATCATGACCGTGCAAGATGTCACCGCCTTATTAAAAAAACCACATGGTGGGCCCATAACCCACAGCCCACAGATCAAACCCGACCGTCCAGACACCCCTATTCCCAAGGTTATTCTTCGCGGGCCTCTAAGTAATTTACGAGCCACCGAGAGGTCATCAGCCTGCTATCGCACGCAATACTTGTTCCCATTGCTCAACCCCTTTCACACTTTGTTTCGTGCAACTAACGACCTTTGCGCGCTCAAACTTCGCTTTGCACATTCTTACTTTTGCTCACGATATTTTCAAGTTTCAATTCGAGTTGCTATCCGCCACCCTTCCCATGTTATCACTTTATAGTCGACCTTGCAAAGGTCTGTTCTCCCGTAATGCCCACTCTTTATTCTTTTCGTAAGCACGATGGAGTTCCCAAGAAAGGATCGATCTTCATCAAGATGACCTAAAGCGTAGAAATGAAGACATCAATATATTGGACCCTCTTCGAACAGCAAGCTAGAATGAGAAGACTCGCTAGATTCACATTAAACCTTCCCCTTCACTACCTCTTAAATCTCGACAAGATTTCTTGTAGTGGAGGAGAATTGTGACGCCTTAATAATCAAGCCACAAGAATCTCCGTTAATGATGCCACGCCACCACTCTTATTGCTGCTATAACCTCATGATCCTAAACCTTTTAAATTCAAATTCAAATTAATTTCAAGCTTACAAAGTTTTCAAAATATTAAACTAAAATGTTGAGGTGCGCTTAAATGCCTAGGTGATTATAGTGCAACAAACACCCTTTTTGAAAATGTCTAAATATATTAAAATGAAATAAATGTAAAAGTGAAATAAACAAAAGGAAAGAAAAATCTAACTAAAATAAAGGAGGCACCCCCGGCCATATGTGGCTCAACAGCCTAATGGGCAAGGCCCACCGTCAATTCCACCCTCCATATCCCCACCAGGAGGAAACCCTAGCCCACGACCACCACTTCGACGATCCCCGCCTTTTCCCCCTGACCCGTTCATCTCCCCACCCCGCCCCGAAGGACTCCGATCGGGAGCGGCGCCCCGCCTCCTATCGCCGCCGCTTCTCCGCCATCGACGCTCCTTCGACCCTTGCCGGGATCGCTTCCTCACCTTACTTTCGCATCGCCGACGCTGCTCCGCCTCTCCTGCAGGCGGTGCCTCGACGCTGGATCGGATCGGGCGCTGACACCGCTGGGCGCCCGAGTTTTGACGCTGCCATCGCTTTTCACTACCACCTTGCCGCGCGCCTCGTTTCGCCTCTCCCATCGGGCGCCGCTTTCGGCCACCGGGCGCCATTGATCGCTGCCGCTTCCCCCGCCCGGTCGCCCCGGCCCACCTCTCGACTTCGCCGCTGACTTCAGCGCTTGGTGAGCCGCCATTCCCTATTTTCCTCCTCGGCGCGTAGTTACGCCAAGGCGGACATCACCTGCTGCCGACCCACGTGACTATCAACATGTCAGATCAATGAAGGCCCACTGTCAAGGCCTCGACGCTCTCGACCACGCTTTTTGTCATACCAATCGGCTGGCGTTTACTGCTACCACATGCCTCTCGGTTACAAGGCCGGGCTTCGCGAGGCATGACTCGCCTAGTTTCGATCGCTGGCCTCGCGACTCTCTCCTCTCATAGTTTCGCCGGCTGTTCGCTGTGGTTGCGGGTTTCTCTCATGCCTCGCTGGTTGCTGGCCCAGCCTTCACGCCTGCTCCAAATACTACCTCAGACCTGACAGAAGCATCATATCAAGAAGGCCAGCAAGATTGCTAAGGCCATGGGCTATGACACGAGGCCCACCATAACGCTTTAATTAAAAAGGAATTAAAATAATAATAATAAAATATGATAATAAATAATAAAATAAGTTAATTAATTAATTAACTAATTAATTAATTTAATTAATTTGATTAAATTAACCAATCAAGATTAATTAACCTAATTAACTAATGCTAATTAGTATGACACCGGGCCCACCCACTAATTAATTTTGATTAATTTAATTAATCTGCTTAATTAAAATGTGTCACTCCAAAGGGGACCCACTGTCAAGTTGATCAACAACCCTCAATGATCTACGATTGCCAAGATGACATCGCCGATGTCATTTATCCATTTTTGAATTTATTTAAATAATTAATTAAATTCTAGAAATTAATAAAATCTTTAGAAAATCATAACTTTTAACGTAACTTGATTAAATTATTTTCAACATGATAGTTGCTCGTAACGACCAGACGATTCCTGACGCAGCCCGCTCGTCTGGCCTACACATCCCAGCATAGCAAACACACAATTTCACCTCCGCTCTTCCGCCGAAAACGTGAAACACCGGATTTTCTCGGATGTTTCAATGCAGATCACCTACCGCTAGGAACATCGCTTAGCTCGTCTGTTGTCCTATTATGCACTTGCTCGCTATTTACTGTTTCTTCCCTCTTCTTCCGCTAGACACCGAGGACCGGCCGCCATACCAGTACGACTCACGTGTCGACGCACTTCTCTCTTGCCGTGAGCAACCGTGCAAGCCCCCCTTTCATCACTGGGACATCGCCTACTCTTCTCTATACCGCTATTAGAGTAGTGTAGCATGTTAACGCTTTCGCTAATCCTATATCGCCGCATAGCTCCTTGCTATCATCAATTGTTACTTTTATTGCTATCTACTGCTTAGTATAGGATGCTAGTGTTCCATCGTTGACCCTACACTTTGTCTGCTCCGCTATGCTATACTATCGGGCTGTGATCACTTCAGAGGTGGTCACGGGCATATACTATATACTTTATTAATCGTTATATTACCGTGATAACGTTTGAGATGGGGGAAAGGATGTGTGGCTCCATCCTGGTAGAGGTGGGCCCGGGTTCCTCACTACCCGATCGTTACTTTGTGGCGAGCGGGGCAGGTTGAGACCACCAGGAGAGAGGTGGGCCTCGCCCCGTCGGCTACTGCAGACATACTTAACACGCTTAAAGAGATCTTGGTATTTGATCCGAGTCCGCCATTTGGTCATACGCACCAACCAACTGCTGGAACAGTTATGGGCACTGACGTCGTAGATCACCGGCACTTCAGACGCTCTGGATCGAGCGGCGCGCCACGATTGGATTGGAACGCTCGTTAGCTAGGTCTGCCCGTCACAGAGTGCAATATGCAGGTGTGCTATACGAGGGCCTGCACTGCAGGCTTTAGGTTTAGACCGTGTTTAATTTCTCTCGTTGAGTTTAGGTGGGCTGCATGTTGATCTTCCGCGCTTCGGCATGACCTGTGAAAGTGTGTCCGCCAAATGACTGCTGTTGGGTTATGTGGTGCACCGCAGGGAAGTTAATCTATTCAATAGCCGTGATCTTCTGTAACAGGATGACTTGGAGTTGTACCTGACCTTATGACAACTAGAACCGTGATATTTATTAAAACACACCTTCCAAGTGCCGACACAACCCGTGGTCGCCTCTTAGGGTTACGAGGAGGGACTGGTAGGATTATTGCTATGTGATGCTACTGGAGGACTTCACTTACTCGCTACATGTCAGCATGGATGAGCTGCTGTAAGTTTAGTTCTACATGATTAGTTATCCCTTATTCTGCATTCCGTAGCCTACCACCGATATGGGCCTTTACACATATACCCATGGCGCATAGTGTAGCTTTTCCTTGTTTATGGTACTTTGATGAGTACCTCACGGCTGCTTTATTTCCCTTTTCCCCTTTCTTCTCTCCTGCTGATGCAATCAGATGTTGGAGCCTGTCGTGATGCCACCGCCAAGTGTTCATTACTACGTGGAGGCCATGACCCACCAGGAGTAGTTAGGAGGTCTTGCAGGTGAGGCCTTGCCTTTTCGAGACGATGTTGCTTTGTTTTAGGCTTCAAGGCAAACTTGTTTAACTCATGTCTGTACCAGATTGTTGCTTCACGACTCTTGTGTATTCGGAGCTATGTATTCGAGCCCTCGAGGCTCTCGGCTTGTAATATAAAGCTTGTATTATTTTAATTTGTGTCTAGAGTTGTGTTGTGATATCTTCCCTGAGTCTCGATCTTGATCGCATACATTTGGCGTGCATGATTAGCGGTACGATTGAATCGGGGCGTCACATAACTCACCCTGACTAAACAAGAATCTCATTCCCAGATTCAAGTCGGAGGTAAGAAGATAGAGGGACACAAGCTAACACAAACTTCGATCCGGATAAGTTCTTCGGTGGATGTTGATTCTTTGCATCACCTGATCTCGACGCCTTGCTTTGAGAACTACATCCAATATGACAACGGGTAGAAAGGAGAATTTAGAAGAATCAATCTTCCCAGGTTCGAGCAACTTAGATCACCTTAATGATCACAATATCAACTCACGGAATGGGACATAGAAACATCTATGGAGTCGAGAGCAAGCAGCATCATGAGGGGACGGAAGAAACAAATTGATTTAGGGTTTCAAAGTAGCGAGGAAAATTTCCATGATCCATAATAAAACCTTAGGTAGGTGACTCATAGAATTATTCCTCAAGCAAAAAAGGAATTAATTTTGATACATAGATCAACGGAACTCTTCCTCATCGACCGACAATTTATGAATGATCGTTGACGAGTTCGCAGAGCGACACACCTGCTAGATTGATGATGTGAACTACCTTGTTGAAGACAACGCAGTGATGACGGCCATGCTGCTTTCCGTAACTTGACATTTATATTCATCAAGGTTCTACCAACATCCGTGAACGGATCCCGCAACACATCTTACTACCTTGACGAATAGTGATGGACAACGCAGATGCATAGAAAGATAACTCTTTCTCGATTTCACCTTAGCGAGGCCAAGGGAACGAAATCGGATAATCATCGAGAGACATTTAGCACTCCGCCTAATGTTCTCTTGATGTAATCGTTACTACGGTCATGCTTAAAGCATCAACATAGCCATCAAGTAGTGGTTTGACTGAATACAAAGGATCCATAAGAACAACTTCGGAGTAAACCAAGTCCTTATGGGAGGTGGCCAACTTCCTCAATCAAGTTTCTACATTGTAATGGTCTTCCTGCAGTGTGCCATATGACATCCACTTTACCAAGTTACAAGAGAGACCAATATAGTTCTTGAGTATCGCCCAACCATCATATCTGCCCGAGATTCGAGATCTGGTTGGTGTCGGATATTCCGCACTCATCAAGTCCAGAAGAAAAATGGAAGTTTGCAACGCAATTTGACGAGACGATGTCATGAGATTCTCGGGAATGAGCTACGATAGCAAGCTCCAAAACACAGAGCCGTCATAGAAACTCGTGAACACGCTTATTCAAGACAAGCATGACCACGTGGTATCTTTATAATAAAAACACTACCGAAGTTCAAGGGGAACTATCATCGAGGATATCGGAGTCTTGCATTTGTCGATGAACTTCCTATCCTTGAGCAAGTCAATCATGGTTTGTGTGCTAGGAACACATAGAATGGAGGGCCAACTATCAAACCATATAGCACTTCGCACGTATGAGACTTTGGGATGATTCCAGAGGAGGCAAAATAAACTTTTCTAATTCACGGCGCAACTTGCATTGATTGCACGTGAACCGTAAGAAGTCACTTCTTTCATCCAGATGATACTTCATGAACGGGCATGAAGAAAATGCTACACAAGTTTCCAACACTAGCTGGATGTTCAACACGAATCATGGAGGAGATGCCGTGATGGGCTCACCAACAACTCATCGAATTTCCATATCACCGGACTTCCACCATATGAACAATGTGATAGTACGGTCAAAGATGTAATGGTGTATGCTCGAGAATCAACCACGAGTAAGACAACATTACAATTATTTATTCTAACTTTATTTGACGATGGCCCACACTCAAATCAAGGTTTCAAGACGATAGGTTCAACCGATCTCGAGGACCAATCGATGAAGAAATCATCCTTCTACAACAAACACACAACACAAGATATCCCTTTGAATGAACCGTTAGACAAGCTTTATCTTCCAACCTCCAAGTTGTTGCTTAGCTTGACTAACTAGCCAGGTATCCAAACACGATTCTTGGACGGGTGGTTTATAAGAAACCAACTTGATCACGAGCTCAACATAGCGGTCAGTGACAACCCGTGATACTCCAGAAGATATTCAAAATCATGAACCACTGAAATGTTATTAGGCTCGGAGCAATCTTGCTTTCAAGGCAAGATGATATGATCAAAATAGTGAGGGTTGACACAATCCTAACTCATTGATCAAGAGTGCATCAAAATAAGGACTAGGTAGCACGATCAATCTTAGGATGATGATTTAATAACCAACACGCTAAGAATGAGAATATTGTCCATTAACTACCAAGCAACGAGGTTGCTAGGAGTATCGATTTCACACATCATAAACTTCACGGCCTTCCTGCCGCGTATAACACGCACACCGAGGAATGAATAATAATGGCAGAAGTATCACTACGCCAAGAATTCATGAGAAGGTGCAATCATGACATTCCCCGACATAAAGTGGGTAATATCATTAGGTAGAACAGCATCAAAGCTTGATTGCATTTGATCTCATGGAATACATCTGCTTTGACCCAATCCTAGAAATGGATGAGGTAATCGAGTTTGTTTCTCCTAGTCATTCCGAACTAGAATGGCTTGACGGACCACAAGAATGATATGCACCGATGAACTAATGCACGCACCTTGACTATCGGTTCATAGGC
Source organism: Aegilops longissima (assembly GCA_021605205.1). Lineage (NCBI taxonomy): Eukaryota > Viridiplantae > Streptophyta > Magnoliopsida > Poales > Poaceae > Aegilops > Aegilops longissima. Next base: position 160,640,230 of record CM038677.1, read on the forward strand.
TAAGATCAAGACAACTAAAGAGGGACAACTCAAGGAACATATTTCCGAGTTGTGGATGCATGGATTAGTATGCCTAACAAATTCAACATATTTTCCGGATACCCCATGCAAAGAGGTAGGATTTAGTAGTCACAATATAGAATGGGAACTCATCGAGAGCACTCTTGTTGTGATCTTTTGTTCAACGAACTCCTGCTAAGGATGGTTCATGGTATTCAAGAATGATATACCATGGACCTCAAGACTATCGCAAAGTTACTAATATCAACTAGTAAAACATATCAACATGAAGTAAGTAGGGTGAATTTTGGTCTCAAATAAGGACAAGGAATACCCGCCTCCTTTGAGGGATTGGGACGCCTCCGCTTGTTTCCACCATTATAGGTGGCAAGTCCTCCTCGAACCGGGACCATGTAGGCTGGGGAGAAACCCTTGGCTTGGAGCTTCACTAGCTCATGTGGTGGGATGGAGCATCTCTCCCAATCTCCAGCCGAGGGCCGGGAGGGCGAGAGGAGGAGCCGCGCCAAATGGCCATGATGGAATGGATCTCCGCTTGACGCGCCCCATGAATGCTCAAGGGAAGGTGGTGTGATTTGGATCTAAACTCGCCTTCTTTAATAGACAGCTCATTTGTGCAGCTAGGGGGTAATTGTAAAACACCTGGCATTTTGATCTGCTTGACACGTGGAAGATGGCCATTATTACTGGAAGCCAAGGAGCTTAATATTCACAAGGAGCCGGACACTATTGAACAGGTACACGAATTTGAGAAGAACCCGCTTTGCAATGTGCAAGACAATCATGCTACCGACTCCGCTTGCCATTGAAGCCTGTTCAGGCCAACAGGGAGTCCCGGATTAGGGGCTGTCCGGATTATCGGACTATCAACCTTGGCCGGACATCCTCGGACTATGAAGATACAAGCATGGAAGACTTTCGCCCTGAGGTCCGGATGGGACTTTCCTTCGCGTGAAGGCAAGCTTGGCGATACTTCGGACATGCAGATTCTCACCCAATGTAAATCGACTGTGTAGCAACCTAGCCCTCTCCGGCACTATATAAAACTGGAGGGTTTTAGTCCCTGAGGACAAACAACAATCATAACATAGGCCAGCTTATAGGGTTTAGCCTCTCCGATCTCGTGGGTAGATCTACTCTTATAATTTCCACCATATCATCAATATTAATCAAGGTGAGTAGGGTTTTACCTCCATCGAGAGGCCCTCAACCTCGGTAAAACATCGTGTCTCCTTGTCTCCAAGCTTCCATCCGCCTAGATCGCGCATGTTCGGGACCCCTAACCAAGATCCGCCTGTTTTTGACACCGACAACCAAGACGCAAGGTTGCGCGAGGTGAAAGAATCCGAATTAACTCGGATGCCTCTTGGCCCGAAATGGGAGTTGCCATAGCCGTATGTAATTCCCGCTTTTGTTTCTTCTTTTCTCCCGATCAAAGGGGTAGAGGGCCTGCAGTCTGTAATGAACTAATGACGCTTATGCCTAATTTATGTTATGCTTTTTATTTTGATATCGTGCCGCTGATACCTGCAGTTTCTACTAGGGTGCGTTTAGGGTAACTTAGCTCTGATAAGCTTGTGGAAGTCTCCCCATGTCGCGAGGCCGTGCCTTTCCAGGGGTATCTTACTGTGGCTTCTTCTTGACGCTCAAGAGCTTCGTTGGAGAATCAGAGACGTTGCGTAGTCACAGAGTCTTAGAAGGCCTCACGAGGAGCCTCGTCTTTCCACGCACAAGCCCCGAGCGGCAGTTGATTTTGGCTGCACATCTTATGTTGCGATTCCCCGGGAGGCATGGACTTAAGAGGGATGCATGCCCACGCAGCTCAATCGAGAGCTGCCTCGCTAGGATTAAGTGCGCCAAGCTCTGGGCCAACATGGCTTCAAAGGAGGAGTGAAATACGCCTAATATGCGAATTCCTATCCAAAAGGAACTCAAGGTCCCACCAAGGATAGACCAAGATATTGAAACGCTTTTGCAAGGTGGATATCATTACATCAACATTACATAATAGATGGGATACATACATAAGGCACAAATGCCACAAGAATACATCAACATCATAACAAGATCAACATCCGACCACGGATGAAACATAAACAGAAACTCAAACGACATCCACCTCGCTAGCCTGTGCTGCCAATTCGAACCTATCCCCGATCGAAGAAGAAGCGTAAGAAGAACTCCAAACAAGCAACATCGCCTCAGGCCATGATCATCGCAAACCTGTACCTGCAATCGGTGGTGTAGTAACTGTGAGCCACGAGGACTCAAAGAATCCCATTACCATGGGTATCAAGACTAGCAAAGCTTAAAGGGTAAGGAAGAGGTAAAGTGGTGAGGTTGCAGCAGCGCTAAGCATATATGGTGGCTAACATACGCAAATGAGAGCGAGAAGAGAAACAAAGGAACGGTCGTCAACTAGTAATGATCAAGAAGTGATCCTGAACTCCTACTTACGCCAAACATAACCCTTAAACCGTGGTTCTCTCGATCAACCCCAAAAGAGACACTCACGGTTACGCATTACGGTTGGTGTATTTTAGAAGAGTTTGCTTCAAGTTTACTACAACCGGATATTAACAAATTCCCATCTGCCACATAACCGCTGGCACGGCTCTCAAAAGTTCAAACCTGCAGGGTGTCCCAACTTAGCCCATGATAAGCTCTCGCGATCAACGAAGGATATTCTTCTCCCCGGAAGACCCGATCAGTCTCGAATCCTGCCACAAGACATTTCGACAAAGAATAAAACAAGACCAGCAAAGCCGCCCTGATGTGCCGACAAATCCTGATAGGAGTCGCACGATCTCGCCTCAGGCACACCGGATGAGCCAGCTACAGTAAAACCAGCCCTCAAGTTGCCCTGGTGGCCACCGCAGCTTCTCGTTTCGACCAACACTGAGAGGAGCACCGCCCGGGGGCTAAATAAAGATGACCTCGGGTCGGAAACCCAAGGGAAAAAGGGTATAGGTGAGGCAAATGGTAAAACCAATGTTGGGCCTTGCCGAAAAGTCTTATTCAAAGCGAACCGTCAAGGGGGTCCCATAAATCACCCGATCAAGTTAGGGACGCAAAATCCGGAACATAATACCGATATGACGGAAACTAGGGCGGCAAGAGGAACAAAACACCGCATAAGGCCGAGCCTTCCACCCTTTACCAAGTATATAGATGCATTAATTAAATAAGATATATTGTGATATCCCAACAAGTAAACATGTTCCAACAAGGAACAACATCTCCATGTTCCAACAAGGAACAAACTTCATCTTCACTGCAACTAACAACGCTATAAGAGGGGCTGAGCAAAGAGGTAACATAGCCAAACAACGGTTTGCTAGGAAGGGTGCAAAAGGTTAGAGGCTGACATGGCAATTTGGGATGGCTTGAGCAACAAGTGATAGGTAACGCAGCATAGCGATAGAACGGGCAACTAGCATAGCAATGATAGTAGTGAGATCCAGGGTAGCGGTCATCTTGCCTGAAATCCCGCAAGGAAGAAGAACGAGTCCATGAAGAAGACGAACGAGTGAAGCCGAACCAAGCGTAGACGAATCTAATCCTCACGATCGCAACGAAACCAGAACTAACAAGAAGAAGCACACAACATAGTAAACACACCACACATGAACAAGACATGATGCACAACAAGCATGATGCATGACAAGACTACATGAAGCTACTCATGGCAAGAGATGATGCAAACAAGAGCAACACATCAAAGCAAGTTTAAATGAGGCCTGAACAACATATAACAATTCCGTAAGTCCTCATATGCAAATTTCGAAATTGGTCCAGATCTGAATAAACCTTATGTTCAAGTTGTTAAACAGCAAGTTAAGATGCACCACGATGATCTACACGAAAATTCTAGTCAAGTTACATATAAAGTTCATTAGATTCGAGCTACGGCCTAGAAGATATGAGCAAAACAAGATAAACATGGCATTGATGCAAAATGCATACAAACATCAAGCAAACACCTCAAAACAAGGATGCAACATGATAATATGAAGCTACATGCAAAACAAGCAAGTTTCATATAGAGCACACTCAAAACGGAGCAACGGTTCAACACATACACATGAAACAAGTTATGACAACAATCTGTCCATAACAAAGAACTAGGCATATTGCAAGCATCAAAACAACATGCTACAGGACCTCAACATGAAAACAAAAGGCATGGGCATGATGTACAGGTAAAGCATTACAAAACATGAACACTGAGCTATCTCCAGAAACAACTAGAACATGCTCAAAATGACATGGCAAGATTGCAAATAATAACAGCTTCAGACTTTTAGTAAATAACATCAAAGTTGCAATGTTTAGAGCTATCAAACAACATGTTACAGGAACTTATCATGGCAAATAAAGGCATGGCATGAATCTACTAAATGCATAGAACAAAAGTCCCTTACTGACCATAAGCCAAAAAGGATCAGAAAATATGATGGCACCCATGTAAACATGGCAAGTTATATTACAGATTCATACATGGCAGAACAACAATAAGTAGGCATGTTGGTGAGCTTGAACCACTCACCACAGAGCAATACATGGCATGGCAAGGCAACCAACAATAAGAAGACATGGCATAGAAGCTATACATGGCAAGAACAACATCATAGCATACACGGATCAACTACAACAACCTTGGCAAAATTGAATAACATGTAAACAATCCTGAGGAAACATTTTATAGCAAAAGTAGAGCTCGATTGACTCAAGCTATGGCACTCCATAATTGCAAACAAGGGCATGGATGGATAGAGCAAGACATGTATAACAAAACATCCTTACTGAAGTATCTCAAAATATGCATGGATCTCTCAGAGCATCAAGTTAACATGGCATCAAAATATCAAGAAAAAAAATGAAAACAACAACATCATGAAGCCTAGTTTGCATGCTTGTGCTAGTCACCACATAGATCACAAAAATACATGGCATACACCTCTGGAAAGATGGCATGGCATATTACAAAACACATGTAGGACTCAAGTTCATAGGGTGCACACATCAATCATGGCAAAATGACAAAGTGCATATTCTCGATAAGAATGAAACTAACATCACATAGCACTCTTCTAACAGCATTTCGCATCAAGATGAGCTCAAATGAAAATGATGCAATGAGATGAAATGATCTACTCATCGAGACGAACAATTTGACATATATACGCACAAAACGGAGCAACGATGACAGAGTTATGATGCAATGAAAATGCAACAAAATACTGCAAACGCCGGACTTAGATGAATTTGGAGGGGGGAAAGGTCAACCGCAGACGGAAATCGAAGATGGCTGGATCGAGGCTTCACGGAGTTGGGCGGATCCGCCTTCCTGGCCGGATCTGGCCGGAGATGGGGGCGGCGAGGGCGCGGGCCACCGAGGCGACGGGCGGAGGATTCCTGGAGGCAAGGCCGAGGAGCTGGGCACGCCCGACGCGGTATCCGCCGCCGGCGGCGTTGGGACGAGGGCGGCGGGGCGGCGGCGGGCGGGCGAGGCGCAGGGCGGGCGGCGCAGGTCGCTGGCGGAGGTAGCGCAGGCGGGAACGTTGGCGGCGGCGGCGAACGGCTGGGCGGGCGCGCCTGCCGGCCCGGGCGGCGGCGGCGGGCCGAGGGAGAGAGAGAGGCGTGGCGGTGCGGTGGCGGCGAGGCTGCTGGCTGCGGCGGCGGGAGGATGACGTGGCGCGACACCATCTCGCTTGGAGTGAGGTGGCGGCGACGGATGGACATTGGTCCCGGGGACGAACAACGGCGCCACGGGACGAAGGTTAGGGTTAGGTTTTGATCATGAAAAATCCGGAGGGGTACATATTATAGGTAGAGGGAGCTAGAGAGTCCAAATGAGGTGCGGTTGCCACGCCGATCGTGATCGAACGACCGAGAGCATGGAAGGAGTTTGTGGGTTTTGGGCCACTTTGAAGGTGTTGGGCTGCACACAAAGAGGCTCTTTACATTACCTGCTAACTGCTGAGTACCAAACGACCTCCAAATGACCGAAACTTGACAGCGGTTCACTGTGCTATACCAAGGCCGCTGACAAACCTCGTCCATTCCGAGACCGCTTAATACCCACACACTAAAAGAGGTAAAAGGGCGCCGGAGACATAGGAGTGCTTGATTGCAAAACGGACAACGGGAAAATGCTCGGATGCATGAGACTTAACACGTATGCAAAATGAAATGCACATGATGACATGATATGAAATGCATATGATGACATGGCAAAATGCAACACGCAAGCACATGACATGGCAAAGACGATTGAATAACTGACGACACTCAACGCGATCGAATCCGGGCGGACAACACTCCTCCACTAACAAGAGATCTCGCCCGAGATCTTAGGACCGAGACGGAAGGAAAAAGGATGAGGTGAAACAAGAACTCAAGAGAAGAAGCAAAGAATCGAGAGCACTCGAGAAGAAGAGAGGAACGACGAGAATGACGAGAATCGAAAGCTCACGGAATCGATAGACTATGAAACCACTGCTCTAACCGGAGTGGTTAGAATGAGAAAAGAAACAGATAAGACTGAAAGGATTTAGGCAGCACACCGCTGAAACATGGAGGAATAGAACACCTAACTTCAGAAGATGGAATGACACTTGACGAGATAAACAACGCAATGCCTCCTAAGAATTGAAAGAATTTGAATGAAAGGAATTTAGAAGGAAGGTTTGAATCGGGTTGTTGAGAAAATCAACAACGAAAGAATAAGCTTGTTGTGGACTTATGGAAAACATCTCAAAATTATAAGGTGATAACCACCACAAACGGAAATGATTGATAGCTGAAGAACGAAGAAATGAAAAACTCCACTTCAAAAGAATACGGAGAATTAAATGCACTTCGAGATGCGAGAAGAAAAATACTTGAACTCCACCAACAAAAATCTTGATGAACTCTTGAAGAATGAATTAAATCATGAAGAACTCCGTAACTAAAAAGGATGATGAGATAAAATGAAGGAAGAAAGAATAAGATGAGCCTTGTGATGATTTAGATGGAGGTTCCACGAAATGGCCGAGAAAATTTGAACTCGAAAAGAAAAGATGAAAACACTTGGAACTAGAATTTATTCTCAAGAACAAACTCCAAGAAAGGGATTAATCACTTGGATGAAATAAGAATAAGATTTATTGTATGCTTATCCTTCATCAAATTAAATTGATGACAAGAAATGGATTTGGCATAATACTTATTCTCGTGAGAAAAAGGATTAAGGGGAAACATCGCACAAAACTTGAGAAAGTCTTCATGAACCAATCGGTAGGATGAAAAGAACGAATGAATTAAAATGATAATCAAGGAAAAGAATCTTGAACTAACCACCGTAAGAATTCGGAAATGAATGAAGAGAAGAGAACGAATCACGGAAAGAATTAGAAACCACGAAGATACTTGAGGGAAAAATTAGAGACAAGAGAACGAAGAGATCGCGAATCGATTAAGAATGCTTGAACGCAGCACCGAAGAATATTGAGATGAACGGAACGCATAGATATAGAATAATTGAGAACTAATCTGAAAACTTGAATGACGAATCTTACTTAAAAGACGGCTCCGGATGATCGAGAGAGAAAAAGCAACTCCTGAAATACTCCGGATGGATGAAAAGAATTTGCATGACTAGAAACAATTAGATAGGATAACATCGAGCTAGCAGCATGAATCTCCGGAGAATGGACAAGATTTAGAGGAAAATTCTCTTCAATCTTCAAATGATGAGGAGAAACACCACCAAAATTAATGAGATATTCCGAAGAATGAAAAGCGAAGAGGTTGAGCCAACAATGAAAAATGGTTTGAAATCGATGTTGGAAAGGCATCCGATCGATGGAATCCATTCTTACGCCACACTTGAAAAGAATTGAGAATAACTCCGGGAAATTAGAAGAGTCGTAAGATCCTCGAAAAACCTGTGGGTTAGGGCCCACTAAAAGAAAACACCATTAGAAAGGGATGTTGAATGATAGATGATGCACCGAAGAACTGAAATATTTAATGAGGTGACAACCTCAATTAAATGGAACATCGATGAATCTCCGAGATGTCTTGAGCACTCCGAAGGATAAATCACGAGAGGCTAACGAGCAAGGGGAAAACACTTTAACCAAGGAAAAGAATGCGATCAACTCGAAAAACTTGAATTGAATCCACCGAAAAGAAAGGGATGAAGAATGACTAACGAGACGAGAATTCACCGTTGAGATAATTGATGGAAGACTCAAGAGGCTCCACACGAATGAAATTGATGGTCAAAACAGACTCAAACTGGGAAGAAAAGGGTGGAGGGCGGAAAACAAACGAACTTGGAAGGGGAAACCGATGAATAACTTGACGAAAACACCGTTGAAATCATTGATGAAAGAAAGCAAAGACTTCACACGAGTAGGATGGATACTCGATTACGGACCGTTCCGAGAAGAAGAAGGTGGTCGGTGGAAAAACAAGGACAACTTCGGACAAGGAAAACAACGACGCCGGAGGAAGAACTAAGGATTGAACTTGGCAAAGATGAAGATGGTCGAGTCGACTTGACGAGAAATGCACCGATGAAAGAGGACGGACAACTCACTAAACTAACCACGTGATCCTAAAGAAAATTTGAACGGGAAGAGGAGTAATTCAAAACACCTACGCCAAGATTCCTTACCAGAGCGATTTAAGGGGCTGAGGAGTAAAAGAATTCTACTCCGATATAACTAGACCAAATCAGTTTACTTCTAGACTCAACAACGCCAAACTACACGATCAATCAAGGGGCCTTAGGGTCGGTCGAGGCTCGATAATAACTTGAACACGCCCAATATGCGCACCCTATCCAAAGGAACTCAAGGTCCCACCAAGGATAGACCCGATATTGAACGCTTTTGCAAGGTGGATATCATTACATCAACATTACATAATAGAGGGATACATACATAAGGCACAAATGCCACAAGAATACATCAACATCATAACAAGATCAACATCCCACTACGGATGAAACATAAACAAACTCAAACGACATCCACCTCTGCTAGCCTGGAAGGCCGACCGAACCTATCCTCGATCAAGAAGAAGCGTAAGAAGAACTCCAAAACAAGCAAACATCGCCTCGGCCATGATCATCGCAAACCTGTACTGCAAATCGGTGGTGTAGTAATCTGTGAGCCACGAGGACTCAGAATCCCATTACCATGGGTATCAAGACTAGCAAAGCTAAAGGGAAAGGAAGAGGTAAAGTGGTGAGGTTGCAGCAGCGTGCTAAGCATATATGGTGGCTAACATACGCAAATGAGAGCGAGAAGAGAAACAAAGGAACGGTCGTCAACTAGTAATGATCAAGAAGTGATCCTGAACTCCTACTTACGCCAAACATAACCCAAAACCGTGTTCTCCTCTCGATCAACCCCAAAAGAGACACTCACGGTTACGCACACGGTTGGTGTATTTTAGAAGAGTTTGCTTCAAGTTTACTACAACCGGATATTAACAAATTCCATCGCCACATAACCGCGGCACGGCTCTCAAAAAGTTTAAACCCTGCAGGGTGTCCCAACTTAGCCCATGATAAGCTCTCGCGATCAACGGCGATATTCCTTCCCCGAAGACCCGATCACCTCGGAATCCCGCCACAAGACATTTCGACAAAGAATAAAACAAGACCAGAAGTCACCGATGTGCCGACAAACTCGATAGGAGTCGACGCATATCGGTCTCGTGGCACACCGGATAAGTCAGCCTACGAGTAAAACCAGCCTCGAAGTTGCCCTCTGGTGGCCCCGCAGTTGCTCGGTTCGGACCAACACTGGAGGAGCACCGCCCGGGGCTAAATAAAGATGACCCTCTGCCCTGAAACCCAAGGGAAAAAGGGTATAGGTGAGGCAAATGGTAAAACCAATGTTGGGCCTTGCCGGAAAAGTCTTATTCAAAGCGAATCGTCAAGGGGTCCCATAAATCTCCAACCGCTGTTAGGGACGCAAAACCGGGAACATAACACCGATATGACGGAAACTAGGGCGGCAAGAGTGGAACAAAACACCGTGCATAAGGCCGAGCCTTCCACCCTTTACCAAGTATATAGATGCATTAATTAAATAAGATATATTGTGATATCCCAACAAGTAAACATGTTCCAACAAGGAACAACATCTCCATGTTCCAACAAGGAACAAACTTCATCTTCACCGCAACTAGCAACGCTATAAGAGGGCTGAGCAAAGCGGTAACATAGCCAAACAACGGTTTGCTAGGAAGGGTGCAAAAGGTTAGAGGCTGACATGGCAATTTGGGATGGCTTGAGCAGCAAGTGATAGGTAACGCAGCATAGCGATAGAACGAAGCAACTAGCATAGCAATGATAGTAGTGAGATCCAGGGTAGCGGTCATCTTGCCTGAAATCCGCAAGGAAGAAGAACGAGTCCATGAAGAAGACGAACGATGAAGTTTTAACCAAGCGAGTCGAACGAATCCTCACGATCGCAACGAAACCGAACTAACAAGAAGAAGCACACAACATAGTAAACACACCACACATGAACAAGACATGATGCACAACAAGCATGATGCATGACAAGACTACATGAAGCTACTCATGGCAAGAGATGATGCAAACAAGAGCAACACATCAAAGCAAGTTTAAATGAGGCCGAACAACATATATCAATTCCGTAAGTCCTCATATGCAAATTTCTGAAATTGGTCCAGATCTGAATAAACCTTATGTTCAAGTTGTTAAACAGCAAGTTAAGATGCACCACGATGATCTACACGAAAATCTAGTCAAGTTACATATAAAGTTCATTAGATTCGGAGCTACGGCCTAGAAGATATGAGCAAAACAAGATAAGCATGGCATTGATACAAAATGCATACAAACATCAATCAAACACCTCAAAACAAGGATGCAACATGATAATATGAAGCTACATGCAAAACAAGCAAGTTTCATATAGAGCACACTCAAACGGAGCAACGGATCAACACATACACATGAAACAAGTTATGACAACAATCTGTCCATAACAGCAACTAGGCATATTGCAAGCATCAAAACAACATGCTACAGGACCTCAACATGAAAACAAAAGGCATGGGCATGATGTACAGGTAAAGCATTACAAAAATGAACACTGAGCTATCTCCAGAAAACAACTAGAACATGCTCAAAATGACATGGCAAGATTGCAAATAATAACAGCCTTTCATTTTAGCAGTAAATAACATCAAAGTTGCAATGTTTAGAGCTATCAAACAACATGTTACAGGAACTTAACATGGCAAACAAAGGCATGGTATGAATCTACTAAATGCATAGAACAAAAGTCCCTTACTGACCATAAGCCAAAAAGGATCGAAAATATGATGGCACCCATGTAAACATGGCAAGTTATATTACGATTCATACAAGGCGTGAACAATAATAAGTAGGCATGTTGGTGAGCTTGAACCACTCACCACAGAGCAATACATGGCATGGCAAGGCAACCAACAATAAGAAGACATGGCATAGAAGCTATACATGGCAAGAACAACATCATAGCATACACGGATCAACTACAACAACCTTGGCAAAATTGAATAACATGTAAACAATCATGAGGAAACATTTTATAGCAAAAGTAGAGCTCGATTGACTCAAGCTATGGCACTCCATAATTGCAAACAAGGGCATGGATGGATAGAGCAAGACATGTATAACAAAACATCCTTACTGAAGTATCTCAAAATATGCATGGAACTCTCTCAGAGCATCAAGTTAACATGGCATCAAAATATCAAGAAAACAGGGCTGAAAACAACAACATCAGAAGCCTAGTTTGCATGCTTGTGCTAGTCACCACATAGATCACAAAAAATACATGGCATACACCTCTGGAAAGAAGACATGGCATATTACAAAACACATGTAGAACTCAAGTTCATAGGGTGCACACATCAATCATAGCAAAAATGACAAAAGTGCATATTCTGTTAAGAAACAGAAACTAACATCACATAGCACTCTTCTAACAGCATTTCGCATCAAGATGAGCCTAAATGAAAATGATGCAATGAGATGAAATGATATACTCATCGAGACGAACAATTTGACATATTATACGCGACAAAACGGAGCCATGATGACAGAGTTATGATGCAACGAAAATGCAACAAAATAATCACAGCTCGGACTTAGATGAATTTGGAGGGGGGAAAGGTCAACCGCGACGGAAATCAAGCACGGCCGGATCGAGGCTCGCGGAGTTGACGGATCCGCCTCGCCTGGCCGGATCTGGCCGAGATGGGGGCGGTGAGGGGCGCGGCCACCGGAGGCGACGGGCGGAGGATCTCATGTTTCGGGGAGGAGTTCGGCCGCCGCTGGTGCGGGTCCGGCCACTGGGCGGCGACTGGGACGAGGGCGCTGAAGGGCGGCGGGCGAGGCGCAGGCGGCGGCGCAGGTCGCCGGCGACAGCGAGGCGCCAGCGGGCAACAAAGGGCGGCGGCCGAACTCGTCGGGCGGGTACCGCTTTGCCCGGGCGGGGCGGGCCGAGGAGAGAGAGAGGGTGGCGGGTGAGGTGGCGGCGGCCGCTGGCTGGCGGGCGGGCGGGGAGGATGACGGCGCGACGCCATTCGTCGGAGCGAGGTGGCGGCGACGGTTGACATTGTCCGCTGGGACGAAAATGTCCGGCGGCGGGAAGGTTGGGTAGGTTTGGACCGCGCGAAAATCCGGGTGCACACATATTTATAGGTAGAGGGAGCTAGGAGACTCCAAATGAGGTGCGGTTACCACGCGATCGCGGATCGAACGATCGAGAGCATGGAAGGGAGTTTGTGGGTTTTGGGCCACTTTGAAGGTGTTGGGCTGCACACAAAGAGGCCTTTGCGGTTACCCGTTAACCGTTGAGTACCAAACGACCTCCAAATGACCCGAAACTTGACAAAGCGGTTCACGGTGCTATACCAAGGCCGCTTGACAAGCCTCGTCCATTCCGAGACCGCTTAATACCCACACACGAAAAAGAGGTAAAAGGCGCCGGAGACATAGGAGTGCCGGATTGCAAAACGGACAACGGGGAAAATGCTCGGATGCATGAGACGAACACGCATGCAAAATGAAATGCACATGATGACAAGATATGAAATGCATATGATGACATGACAGAATGCAACACGCAAGCACATGACATGGCAAAGACGACAAATAACTGACGGACACCTGGCGCATCGAATCCGGGGCGTTACATGTGGTCATGGGCGAGCCTGGCAAGAACATCTACTTTAGCCCCCCTGCAGGGACGCGCGAGAGGAGCGAGCGGGCAACCGCCGCTTCTTCCCGGACAAGGTTGGAAAGGCGAACGAAAAGAGAGAAAATTTCAACTCTGGCGAACGAAAGACACGAAAGCTTCAAACTTCATTCAAGAAGTTGCAAACCAGCATGTAGCAAGCAAAAGAATAGCCACGCCCCAAGCACCTAGACTAGTCTTCTTGTCTTCCCACCAGCGCGGAGCATGGGGCATCTAGTAGGACGTGGATGGAAGCCCCTGTGAGGCCCAAGGACGACCTCAGGAGACTCCGGGGCATGTACAACCCCAATTCATTACTACGTGAGAGTGTCATGAGAGGAGACCTTTACAGGCGCGGGGGCTTGATTCATGGGTAGAACTTCCGGAGGTGCTGGATTTTCCAGACGTTCTGGATGGGAATCCCGTCCCTCGTCTCCAGGCGAGCAACGCCAGGCCTGGAGACACGGGCAGTCCTGAGCGGGCCCTCCCACATGGGCGAGAGCTTATGCAGCCCTTCCCTGGAGAGCACCCGCCTCAGGACGAGATCACCCACCTCGAGCATCTTGGAGCGACGCGCGACAAGGGGTACGGCCAAGCAGTACTGCTGGTACTTCGCTGTTCTGGAGCGATGCTTGGCGCGGCTTTCTCCCCAAAGATGAGGTCCATCCTCACAAGGCGCTCCGGCGTGCCTCATCAAACACCAAGACCAAGGAGCGATGCTTGACCTCGTGAAGGAGAACCGCTTCAGCTCCATAGACGAGGAAGAATGGAGTCTCGCCTGTCGGCTTGGTCGTGGTGGTGCGGATGGACCACAACACGGATCGGAGCTCATCGAGCCAACCCCGCCAGATGCTTCGAGCTTCTTCTTGAAGGTCCTTGCCTCGAGGTTTCTCGACCTCTCGTGATTGCGCCACCGCCATTGTTCGGGGTGCTCCAACGGTTTAGTATATCTGCTGCTCCAAGGTTAGCACAATATGTTTTGAAAAGGTTGCTGGTGAACCGCGATCCATTGTCGGTGATGATGCGATTAGAACCCCAAACCGCTCACGAGGCCCTTTGATGAACTTGATGGCCGAGCCGCCGGGATGGTGCGACGGCCTCGACCTCCACCCTCTTGGTGAATTTTTCAATGGCGACATAGAGTAGCGGTAGCCCCTGACGCCGGGGAACGGGCTCAGATGTCCAGCCCCTGCATCGCGAATGACCGTGAGAGCGAGATGGTCCGAGGCCCCGAGCGGGCTGGTGGATCTTCTTGGCATGGAATCGGCAGACATCACATGTGACCTTACCAGCTGTTAAGGCATGTCTCTCCTAAGTAGTTTTGGTGATTGATGACAACGCTTTTGCGGACTAATCGTAAAGCGCTGAGTATTTCGTAGATTCAGTCTTGGCACGAGACGATTCCTTCCCTCGAGTTTTAAGCGAAGACGTGTAGCTCTTTCATTTCAATTTTGGTGGACTTGTTTCGTAGGAGTCACCGTGACTATCAATAGGGGGCCGCATTGGAAAGGCTAGGTGGAATCAACACGCACACATCTCCTTTGCACACACCGAGCCTTCCCACTTTGATGGAGGATCTTCGTTTCCTGTGGTGAGCTATGGTCCCAGCGGTAGTACTCACAGACCAGCCGGGAAGTACCGCCAAGAGCCATAGGCGTAATATCGCTTCCCCAGCGGTAGTACCACCTGGGCTCTCAGCCGTAGTGCCGTTGTTTTGTTTGCCACTACCGCACCGACTCGAGAGTGTCGCCTCATGTCGGGTTTGCGGCACTGGCAGCGGCAAGAGAGGCGTAGTACCACTGCAAGCGGTAGTACCGCCCCTAACACCGCTGCTAGTACCGCCCTATGTCCTGGTCCTCACTCCGCCTAGTTTCCTCTATCTACACGGTAGTACCACGGGGGAGTGGTACCACAACACCAAGTAGTAGTACCGCTGCCCAAATGGGTAGTACCACTGCATGGGCTGAATGGTGGTAACGGTTGGATTGTTTCCCCCACTATAAAAGGAGGCCTTCTTCTCCAAGTTGACGGACCTCTTTTCCCCCAAGCTCCATTGTTGCTCCAAAGCTCATTTTTGCCCGATCTCTCTCCCTAGCCAATCAAACTTGTTGATTCTTTAGGGATTGGTTGAGAAGGCCCAGATCTACACTTCCATCAAGAGAAATTTGATTCCCCCCACTAGTCCCTTGAGGATCTTGTTACTCTTGGGTGTTTGAGAACCCTAGACGGTTGAGGTCACCTCAGAGCCATATTCCATTGTGGTGAAGCTCCGTGGTACCGTTGGGAGCCTCCAATTGAGTTGTGGAGAGATCCCCAACCTTGTTTGTAAAGGTTCGGTCGCCGCCTTCAAGGGCACCAATAGTGGAATCACGACATCTCGCATTGTGTGAGGGCATGAGGAGAATATGGTGGCCTAGTGGCTTTTGGGAGCATCGTGCTCCACACCGCTCCAATGGAGATGTACTTCCCTCAAAGGGAAGGAACTTGCAACACATCCTTGTTCCACCGCCCGCTATTGGTTATCTCTCACCTTTACTTCTGCAAGCTCATATTGTGTTGTATTCTTTGCTTGCTTGTGTGCTTGTTGTTGTTGCATCATATAGGTTGCTCACCTAGTTACATATCTAGACAACCTATTTTGGTGCAAAGTTTAATTTGGTAAAGAAGAGCTAAAAATTGTTAGTTACCTATTCGCCCCCCTCCCCTCTAGTCAACTATATCGATCCTTTCAATTGGTATCAGAGCCTCGTCTCTTTATTAAGGACTTTGTCGTCTGAAGAGTATGGTTGACGCCGTAGATGGTGGGGAGGAGTACTCCGTGTGAACTGCTCGCTCACGGCCGATAGATCCTCGGTCTCTCGTGAGGAATTCAATGCGGCTTTGGACACATTGGAAACCTCCATGACGACCGAGGTTGAAGGCATGTTTAACAAGTTCTTAGATGTCCTTAAATTATCCACCGCACTAATGAAAGTGGGTGATCCCGCTTAACAACGTGACATATGCTAACTCGCATAAGGGGAAGCTACTAGTGACAAAGTTCCTTTATCTAGTGGTAGAAATGGTAGTGGCATCTTTGCCCATGTTGAACCTCCACTTACTTATGGAGGACCGTTCCTCCACTCATTTGAATCATGTTGGTCCTCCTCCTAAGATTGTGAAAATGAGGATTTTGACTTGGGTCTATCGCTTAAACTTCATTTAAATCATGTTAATACTAATCTTTGGAGAATCATTGAGCAAGGTTTCTATCCGCATGACCCAAGCAACTTCACCCCTAGAGAAGCCATGATCATCAATTCAACGAGAATGCTCTTCATCATCCAAGATGCAATTCCATCCAAGATATTGCACATCTCCCGACCTTTCACCGTGGCCAAGGAAGTATGACACCATGTTGTTTCCATTTATAAGGGAAGCGTAAGCATTCAACGCCCAACTATGAAGTGGTGCAAGATGAAGCAGATGAGTTCGCAATGAATGAAGATGAAGAACCTCATGAGCTTTACCGAGATTAACCACTCTTGCGGTCTCACTCGAGATCATGGGAGCAAGGATATGGATGACAATTGATCAAGTGTAAGTTCCTCAAGGCCATGATGCCTTACCACAAGGCCATGTCCTCCGCCATCCGTCAAAGGCCGGACTTCCACACCTTGTCCTCAAGTGAAGTGTTGGATGAGTTTATGGCGATGAGGATCTTGGACAAGATGCCGATAATGCGGTGTTATGCTCTCAAAGAGCAAAGCCCAACCTTGCCTTGAAGGACAAGGCTAGTGTGGAAGAATAGGACTAAGAGGAAGAAGAGGAGAGCAACTCAAGATACAAAATATGCTTATCATGAGCACATGGCTCTCGCTTCAAGGCAATTTTGGAGCAGAAGAACACAAGGTCCAACTTCAACAAGAACAACTCATGGCGCCAAGGGCAAGCAACGTGTGAGGACTTGCTATAATTTCGGCAACGTGAGCCACTTTTTTGCGGAATGCCCATATGAGAAGAGGGGAGACAATGGTGGCAAGCTCATCCGAAAAGACAAGGCCAAGTCCTTCCCCAACAAGAGCAACTTCACCAAGAAGACTCCTCCCAAGGGGTTGGTGGCACAAGAAGAGTACAATGAGGATGATGATTGTCGGGGTTGTGCGTATATGCCAAAGGATGGCTTATCATGGTGGGAGCGAGTAGAACGTCACCGGTGCCTCGAAGCGGATGAGGCGAAACACTAACACCAGCCGACTTTACCTGTGTTCGGGCCTCCTAGGATATAACACCCTAGTCCTGCTCTCAGGGGTCTCCAGATGATCACTAAGGCACTATTGAGTACAATGGTGCTCCTCGAGTTGTATGCTAGAGGTAGAAGAAGGCAGGCACGCTCTCCTTCCTCTAGGTGTGAGTCTAGTTCAACAGGATGGGAACCCTTGGCATGGGTGCCCTAGGGGTTTATAGAGCCTGCCTCTGTGGGTACAATGGTAATTTGGCCGGGTGTAGGACCCGGCAGTAGCCGTGATGTAATGACGCAGGCTTGGTCAGGAGCGTACAGTCCCGCCGCCTGGTGGGATATCACTGTAGCCACACCGCGTCTTATATGGTTAATGGCGCTGGGCCCCGAGGAGGAACGGGCCGCCTGCTAGAGGCCGGGCTTCCTCGGGTCCGACTGGCTAGGCTTCCGCCGCCTTCCGGCTCGCTGCCTAGTAGGGGGCCTCGCGGGCTGCACTGACAGGTCGCTAGGGAACAGGACTACCGCCAAAGAATGACGCCAAGGGCAGAGTGGCAATAGTGCCGCTACCGGGCGGAGATCTCCGCCAGACGGAGCACCGTGGGCCACGCCCGACCCTCGATATGGGGGGTGATGGGCTACACTGTAGCCTCACCATGTCTTGTCTTCTTGATGGGGGCACAGACTCTGAGGGCGCCATGGACCGCCTGCTAGAAGCCGGCCTCTATGGAGGCCGCCTGCAAGGAGTCGGCCCGTCTTGGTGCCGCCGAGCTTAGCTGCTTCAGCAGCCGGGATCGCTTGGGCCAGCTGCTATTAGAAGGCGGCGCTCATCTCGAGGCTCGAGGCGCGAGCCGCCCTGGCGTCTTGAAAGAGTTCAGGACTCGGGTTAGGCTACCTGTGGCCCATTACTCTCGGCAAGAGTCCCCGGCTCGTGGAGGCACCGCTGGCCGAGGAGCAAGGAGCCTCAACAGCTTTTTTCTTCGGTGTTCAACAGAAGTTTCATCCCACCTCGCGAGCTGCTGGGTGAGTCGGCCACGCCCAATGGATTTGTCTAAAACTTCAATGCAACGCGGAACTAGGTGGCGGTTAGTGAAGCCTCTAGGCCTGCCGCCTGGCCAAGAGCCCGCCACGTGGCATCACCAGCCGGGCCAGCTGCTAAACCACGCCAAGAATGGGACTCCGACAAGAAGGCTGGGCCCGCCACCACCGGGCCTCGCCACATGAAGCGGATCTGCCGCGGTCGAGGCGGGCGGTTAGCTTTTTCATGAGTTATCGCGGCAAGAATCATGGCGCTTAAACGCTGGGACGGGGGTCGTGGGCATAGTTAATCCCATGATCCCACGCCTGGCCGCCTTTCAGAGTCTGGCCGGCTATAAGTAGGGGGGAGGGGAGAGGCAAAGCACGCGCACCCTCTGATACGCCTCCAACGATCTATAATTTTTGATTGCTCCATGCTACTTTATCTACTGTTTTAGGCAATATTGGGCTTTATTATCCACTTTTATATTATTTTTGGGACTAACCTATTAACCGGAGGCCCAGCCAGATTTGCTGTTTTATGCCTATTTCAGTGTTTCGAGGAAAAGGAATATCAGACGGAGTCAAAACGGAACGAAATCAACTGGAGAAGTTATTTTTGGAAGGAAACCCACCGATGGACTTGGACCCCACGCCGAAGATACGGAGGTGCTCACGAGGGTGGGGGGCCACCCCTGGGCGCGCCTCGCCTCGGGGGCCCCCGTAGCTCCACCGACGCATTCTTTCACCCATATATACCTACGCACCTAAAACTTCCGAACAGAAGATAGATCGGAGTTCCGCCGCCGCAAGCCTCCAGAGCCACCAAAACCAATCGGGACCCCTTTCCGCACTCTCCGGAGGGGGAATCCATCTCCGTGGCCATCTTCATCATCCCCGCTATCCATGACGAGGAGGGAGTAGTTCACCCGGGCTGAGGGTATGTACCAAGAGCTATGTGTTTGATCTCTCTCTCTCTCTCTCTCGTGTTCTCTATGGCACGATCTTGATGTATCCCGAGCTTTGCTATTGTAGTTGGATCTTATGATGTTTCTCCCTCTACTCTCTTGTGATGAATTGAGTTTCCCTTTGAAGTTATCTTATCGGATTGAGTCTTTTATGAGAACACTTGATGTATGTCTTTGTGATTATCTGTGGTGACAATGGGATATCATGTGCCACTTGATGTATGTTTTGGTGACCAACTTATGGGTTTCGTGACATGAACCTATGCATAGGGGTTGGCACACGCTTTCTTGATTCTCCGTAGAAACTTTGGGGCACTCTTTGAAGTACTTTTATGTTGGTTGGATGAATCTGAGATTGTGTGATGCATATCGATAATCATGCCCACGGATACTTGAGGTGACAATGGAGTATCTAGGTGACATTAGGGTTTTGGTTGATTTGTGTCTTAAGGTGTTATTCTAGTACTAACTCTTTTATAGATTGATGATTGAAAGAATAACTTTGTGGTGGTTTCGCACCTACCATAATCTCTACGTTTGTTCTCCGCTATTAGTGTCTTTGGAGTGACTCTTTGTTGCATGTTGAGGGCTTGTTATATGATCTATCTATGTTATTATTGTTGAGAGAACTTGCACTAGTGAAAGTATGAACCCTAGGCCTTGTTTCCTATCATTGCAATACCGCTTACGCCACTTTTACCGCTTGTTACCTTGCTGTTTTTATATTTTCAGATTACAAAACCTATATCTACCATCCATATTGCACTTGTATCACCATCTCTTCGCCGAACTAGTGCACCTATACAATTTACCATTGTATTGGGTGTGTTGGGGACACAAGAGACTCTTTGTTATTTGGTTGCAGGTTGCTTGAGAGAGACCATCTTCATCCCACGCCTCCCACGGATTGATAAACCTTAGGTCATCCACTTGAGGGAAATTTGCTACTGTCCTACAAACCTGCATTTTGCAGGCCCAACAACGCTCTACAAGAAGAAGGTTGTGTAGTAGACATCAAGCTCTTTTTCTCGCGCCGCTGTCGGGAGGCTAGGTAAGTGAAGGTATATCTTTAGATCTTGCAATCGAATCTTTTTGTTTCTTGTTTTATCACTAGTTTAGTTTATAAAATAAAACTACAAAAAATGGAATTGAGTTTGTCTCATACGCTTCACCTTTTTAATATCTTTCGTGAGTATGATGGAAAAGAAAATTGTGCTCAAGTACTAGAAGAAGAATTACATAGAATGCTTGGCATAAAATATGTGAATGATGAGCATGATTGCAATGTTGTTAGTATGAATTCCTTGAATATCCATGATGCTAATGATATGCAAAGCCACAAGCTTGGGGAAGCTATGTTTGATGAAGATGATATTTTTGTCCCCCAAGCTTTGATGAGCAAATTTACTATGATGAAAGCATGCCTCCTATCTATGATGATTATTGTGATGACACATATGCTTTAAAGAATAATGATAACCATGAAACTTGTCATCTTGATCTTAATTTTCAATCACATGATAGTTATTTTGTTGAGTTTGCTCCCACTACTATTCATGAGAAGAATTTTGCTTATGTGGAGAGTAGTAAAATTTCTATGCAAGTAGATCATGAAAAGAATGCTTTAGGTGCTGGTTATATTGTTGAATTCATTCATGATGCTACTGAAAATTATTATGAGGGAGGAACATATGCTTGTAGGAATTGCAATAATATCAAGTTTCTCTCTATGTGCTTAAAGTTTTGAAGTTATGTTGTTTTACCTTCCTATGCAAGTTGATTATTGTTCCCATAAGTTGTTTGCTCACAAAATCCCTATGCATAGGAAGTGGGTTAGACTTAAATGTGCTAGTCATATTCTTCATGATGCTCTCTTTATGTTTCAATTCTTATCTTTTATGTGAGCATCATTGAAATCATCATGCCTAGCTAGGGGCGTTAAACGATAGCGCTTGTTGGGAGGCAACCCAATTTTATTTTAGTTTCTTGCTTTTTGGTTCTGTTTAGTAATAAATAATCCATCTAGCCTCTGTTTAGATGTGGTTTTATGTTTTAATTAGTGTTTGTGCCAAGTAGAACCTTTGGGAGGATTTGGGTGAAGTCTTTATGATCTTGCTGTTAAAAAACAGAAACTTTAGTGCTCACGAGATTAGCTAAAACTTTTTATGGAGAGTGCTATTTAGTTGATTATTTTTTAATATGATTACTAGACAAATTCCTCAGGTCCACCAATTTATTTTAGAATTTTTGGAGTTCCAGAAGTTTGCGTTAGTTACAGATTACTACAGACTGTTCTGTTTTTGACAGATTCTGTTTTCATTGTGTTGTTTGCTTATTTTGATGAATCTATGGCTAGTAAAATAGTTTATAAACCATAGAGAAGTTGGAATACAGTAGGTTTAACACCAATATAAATAAAGAATGAGTTCATTACAGTACCTTGAAGTGGTTTTTGTTTTTTTCGCTAACGGAGCTCACGAAGTTTTCTCGTTAAGTTTTGTGTTGTGAAGTTTTCAAGTTTTGGGTAAAGATTCGATGGACTATGGAATAAGGAGTGGCAAGAGCCTAAGCTTGGGGATGCCCAAGGCACCCCAAGGTAATATTCAAGGATAACCAAGAGTTTAAGCTTGGGGATGCCCTGAAGGCATCCCCTTTCGCCTTCGCTCATCGGTAACTTTACTTGAGCTATATTTTTATTCACCACATGATATGTGTTTTGCTTGGAGCGTCATTTTATTTTGTTATTATTTGCTTTCTGTTAGTTAGAATAATGTTTTGCATCTTTAGTTTCAATAAAAAGTCAAGGATAGCCTTTGCCATGCTTATTTTGCTAGTATACATGTTGCTGTTTGAAAACAGAAAGTTTACCGCTGTTGCAAAAATTCTCTAGAAAAGTCAGAGAGTGGTATAATGTTGAATCTTTTTGCATATTGAGCTCTGATAAATTTATTACAGTGGGAATTTTAGTTCATAATTTTTGGAGTTAGGGAAGTATGATGAATCTTGCATTCTTTACAGACTGTACTGTTTTGGCAGATTGCTGTTATGTTTGCATTGTTTGCATATGTTTGCTTGTTTAATGATTCTATTTGAGGATAGGAGTATTAAATATGCAGAGGCATTTAGTATGCAATGTTGAATAATAATTTTAGTGATTTGTTACAGTAGGAAATGATAAGGTTTTGCATTGGTTTATACTAACCTATCTCACGAGTTCTTGTTGAGTTTGTTGTGAATGAAGCTTTTGATAAAAAGAGAAACCATGATATGAGAGGAATTAAGGAGACACAAAAGTTCAAGCTTGGGGATGCCCAAGGCACCCCAAGATAATATTTCAAGAAGTCTCAAGCATCTAAGCTTGGGGATGCCCCGGTAGGCATCCCACCTTTCTTCTTCAACAACTATCGGTTAGTATCGGTTGAGCCTAAGTTTTTGCTTCTTCACATGAGTTGTGCTATCCTTGCAATGTAGTTTTATTTAGCTTTGCTTGCTGTTTGAATAAAGTATCAAGATCTGAAATTATTAAATGGGAGAGTCTTCACATAGTTGCATAATTATTCGGCTACTCATTGATCTTCACTTATATCTTTTGGAGTAGTTTGTTGTTTGCTCTAGTGCTTCACTTATATCTTTTAGAGCACAATGGTGGTTTTATTTTGAAGAAATATATGAACTCTCATGCTTCACTTATATTATTTTGAGAGTCTTAAATAGCATGGTAATTTGCTTAATGTTAATATACTTGGTGTTCAAGATATGTGAAACTTTCTTTTGAGTGTGTTGAATACTAAGATAAGTTTGATGCTTGATAATTGTTTTGAGATATGGAGGTGATAATATCAAAGTCATGCTAGTTGAGTAGTTGTGAATTTGAGAAATGCTTGTGTTGAAGTTAGCAAGTCCTATAGCATGCACGTATGGTTAAAGTTGTGTAACAAATTTGAAACATGAAGTGTACCGGCTTGTGCATCCTTATGAGTGGCGGTCGGGACGAGCGATGGTCTTTTCCTACCAATCTATCCCCCTAGGAGCATGCGCGTAGTACTTGATTTTTGATGACTTCTAAATTTTTGCAATAACTATATGAGTTCTTTTGACTAATGTTGAGTCCACGGATTATACGCACTTTTACCTTTCCGCCTTTGCTAGCCTCTTCGGTACCGTGCATTGCACTTTCTCACCTCGAGAGTTGGTGCAAACTTCGCTGGTGCATCCAAACCCCGTGATATGATACGCCTATCACACATAAACCTCCTTATATCTTCCTCAAAACAGCCACCATACCTACCTATTATGGCATTTCCATAGCCATTCCGAGATATATTGCCAAGCAACTTTCCACCGTTCCATTTATCATCATTATGACATACATTACTTTTGTCATATTGCCATTGCATGATCATGTAGTTGACATCGTATTTGTGGCAAAGCCACCATGCATTATTTTTCATACATGTCACTCTTGATTCATTGCACCATCCCCAGACATCACGGAGGCATTCATATAGAGTCATACTTTGTTCTAAGTATCGAGTTGTAATCATTGAGTTGTAAATAAATAGAAGTGTGATGATCATCATTCAATAGAGCATTATCCCCAAAAAATAGAAAGGCCAAAGAGAAAAAAATAAGGTACAAAAAAAAAAAAAAAAAAAGAAATAAAATAAAAGGGCAATTCCTACTATCCTTTTTTCCACACTTGTGCTTCAAAGTAGCACCTTGTTCTTCATGTAGTGAGTCTCATATATTGTGCTTCAAAGTAGCACCATGTTTTTCATATAGTGAGTCTCATAAGTTGTCTTTTCATACTAGTGGGAATTTTTCATTATAGAACTTGGCTTGTATATTCCTACGATGGGCTTCCTCAAATGCCCTAGGTCTTCATGAGCAAGCAAGTTGGATGCACACCCACTAGTTTTCTTTTGTTGAGCATTCATAGCTCTAGTGCATCCGTTGCATGGCAATCCCTACTCCTCATGTTGACATCAATTGATGGGCATCTCCATAGCCCGCTGATTATCCTCGCCAATGTGAGACTTTCTCCTTTTTGTCTTCTCCACACAATCCCCATCATCATATTCTATTCCACCCATAGTGCTATATCCATGGCTCACGCCATGTATTGCGTGAAGGTTGAAAAAGTTTGAGATTATTTGAGTATGAAACAATTGCTTGGCTTGTCATCGGGGTATAGAAGTTGGGAACATTTTTGTGAAGAAAATGAAGCATAGCCTAACTATATGATTTTGTAGGATGAACTTTCTTTTGCCATGCTATTTTGAGAAGACATGATTACTTTGATTAGTATGCTTGAAGTATTATTATTTTTATGTCAATATGAACTTTTGTCTTGAATCTTTCGGATCTGAATATTCATATCACAAGTAAGAAGAATTACATTGAAATTATGCCAAAGTATCACTCCGCATCAAAAATTATCTTTTTATCATTTACCTACCGAGGACGAAAGGTGAATTAAGCTTAGATGCTTGATACGTCTCCAACGTATCTATAATTTTTGATTGCTCCATGCTACTTTATCTACTGTTTTAGGCAATATTGGGCTTTATTATCCACTTTTATATTATTTTTGGGACTAACCTATTAACCGGAGGCCCAGCCCAGATTTGTTGTTTTATGCCTATTTCAAGTTGTTTCGAGGAAAAGGAATATCGACGGAGTCAAAACGAACTAAATCAACTGGAGAAGTTATTTTTGGAAGGAAACCCACCGATGGACTTGGACCCCATGTCGAAGATACGGAGGTGCTCACGAGGGTGGGGGCGCCCCTGGCGCGCCGCCTCGCGGGGGGCCCATGTAGCTCCACCGACGCATTCTTTCACCCATATATACCCACGCATCTCTAAAACTTCCGAACAGAAGATAGATCGAGTTCCACCGCCGCAAGCCTCCAGAGCCACCAAAACCAATCGGGACCCCTTTCCGCACTCGCCGGAGGGGGATCCATCTCCGTGGCCATCTTCATCATCCCGGCGCCTCCATGACGAGGAGGGAGTAGTTCACCCGGGCTGAGGGTATGTACCAAGAGCTATGTGTTTGATCTCTCTCTCGTGTTCTTGAGGTCCTCTATGGCACGATCTTGATGTATTCCGAGCTTTGCTATTGTAGTTGGATCTTATGATGTTTCTCCCCTCTACTCTCTTGTGATGAATTGAGTTTCCCTTTGAAGTTATCTTATCGGATTGAGTCTTTTATGAGAACACTTGATGTATGTCTTGCCGTGATTATCTGTGGTGACAATGGGATATCACGTGCCACTTGATGTATGTTTTGGTGATCAACTTATGGGTTTAGTGACATTGGGAACCTATGCATAGGGGTTGGCACACGCTTTTCTTGATTCTCCGGTAGAAACTTTGGGGCACTCTTTGAAGTACTTTTATGTTGGTTGGATAAATCTGAGATTGTGTGATGCATATCGATAATCATGCCCACGGATACTTGAGGTGACAATGGAGTATCTAGGTGACATTAGGTTTTGGTTGATTTGTGTCTTAAGGTGTTATTCTAGTACTAACTCTTTTATAGATCGATCCAAAGAATAACTTTGTGGTGGTTTCGCATCTCTACCATAATCTCTACGCTTGTTCTCCGCTATTAGTGTCTTCGGAGTGACTCTTTGTTGCATGTTGAGGGCTTGTTATATGATCTATCTATGTTATTATTGTTGAGAGAACTTGCACTAGTGAAAGTATGAACCCTAGGCCTTGTTTCCTATCATTGCAATACCATCTACGCCACTTTTATCGCTTGTTACCTTGCTGTTTTTATATTTTCAGATTACAAAAACCTATATCTACCATCCATATTGCACTTGTATCACCATCTCTTCATTAACTAGTGCACCTATACAATTTACCATTGTATTGGGTGTGTTGGGGACACAAGAGACTCTTTGTTATTTGGTTGCAGGGTTGCTTGAGAGAGACCATCTTCATCCCACGCCCCACGGATTGATAAACCTTAGGTCATCCACTTGAGGGAAATTTGCTACTGTCCTACAAACCTGTGCACTTGCAGGCCCAACAACGCCTACAAGAAGAAGGTTGTGTAGTAGACATCACTGCCTCCGCCGAAGTTCTTCCTCCCCGAGCCCTCTTGGCCTTGCTCGATCCCCATCTCCCTCTCGCGCCATTAGCCTCGCTGGCTTCTTCATGGCGCATGAAAGGGAGGAGATCGACGGGTCGAACGCCCATGAAGACCACATCGCTTCTTCGCGACACGCCGGCGCCTTCCCGGCGCAAACTACGGAAGGTGCGCGCCTCCCGAGAGGAAGATCTCACCGCGCCGGGAGAACGAGCGGTCGCCTTCCGCCGACTTCATCCGTGGCTTCGCCGCCGGGCCAGCGGCTTCTCCGCTTGTTCCTCAAATTCTACCATCTCCAACCTCATCACATCACGCCCAACACCGCGGATGCTTCGCCGCCTTCGCCATGATGTGCGGAAGGTTACTCGCATCCTCCCCACCATAAAGTTGTGGGAGCGTTTCACACTGCTGGTCACCTCCGTCCGGAGGTGGCAGCCTAGTGCGGCGCTTCGTCGCGGTGTGCCGTCTGCTCGAGGAACGCCTTCCTCCATCAAGCTGCCCAATGGTCAAGATGTGGCAGCAATCTTACTTTATGTGGAGAACGCCAACCCGCTGTCGACTTCATCAACCTGCCGGCCTATGAGGCCGGCCCACCAGCTGAGCCTCGGGCCAACTAGGGCTACAAGCCGAAGCCGGTGTCAGCAGACGGCGCCGCCGCCATCAACTGACTCCGGGTGTTGACCGAAGCCGAAGGCCTCAAGGCGTCCGACCTGCTGGTTGCCTTCGTCGCACGCCGGGTTCTCCCGCTCCAAGGCTGGCCTCACTTGATCAGTCGGATGAGCGGGCATCGTGACCCGTGCCGGCTGAGCACCAAGGAGATGCCGGCTGCTGAGGTGGCGAACTTGGTGAATGAGATCTCCGACCTCAACTCGAGGGGTCCCGCGGTATGGCAAGCAACAGATTCCCCGCTGACCCGCCACCACCGTAAGTCTTTCAATCTCCTTTCTTTAATACTTCATCTTGATTCCGCCTTGCGGGCTTGAACAACAGCCTCTTGCCCTTTGAAACAGATCTACATGTCTGAGGCGACAGCCGCAATCGTGGGGCCGGGTGGCCCCGATGCGCCGGACCGGGCTGTCAGCGACGTGGACGACCCCGACCTGGGGGCGACCGCCTTGGAGGACGATGCCACAGGCGGCGTCTATGGAGCCGGCGGCTCCGAGGAAGGCGGCATCGAGACTTGGCCCGATGACGATGATGAGGACGACGGGCCGCGCCCTTCACGAGGCGCCGGCAAGGCGTACGCGGGCCCCTCCGTCGAGCCGACTGCTCGAGGCGGCACGCGGAAGCGAAAAACAGGGCACCGCTTGTTCGGTAGCGTGCCGAAGAAGGCCAAGAACCTGACCGCCGCGACCAGGCGGAAGGAGGCCGCAGGGAAGGCGGCCAAATACCGTGGCCCCCCGGCGCCCCATGGTGTTGGCGTGATTACCCTTTCTTGTACTTTTTCTTTCTTGTTGATTCTTTCTGAGCTTCCTCTCTTTGTTTTTCTTGGCTTACGACCCCGCTCTCTCTTGAGAAGTTGGCCGCCGCCTCCCTCATTGGGTGTCGGCGGAGACCTCCACCACCACCCGGCGAATCGATCCGGGCGCCGACCTCCGGGAGGCGCGGGAGCGAAACGCGCGGGAGGTGCACGAGGAGCAGGAAGCCGCCCGCATGGAGAAGGCGGATGCCGCCGCGTTGAAGAAGCTGTCATAGGTTGAGGCCGCTGCCGCGGCGAAGAAGCAGGCCGAAGAAGCCGCGCGCCGTCGGTCGGCGTTGTTCGTTGTCCCCTTAAACTCCGCGCCACCGCCACCAGAGTTTGTGGCCGGCTGGGGGAGCCGGCGACGAGCACCCGATCATGGAGAGGGACGGCGGCGATGTCATCATGCCGGACGTGACTGCGTTTCGCCACCACCTCAAGAGGCGCGAGACAAGCAGCCGGGCGGATCGCCGGTGCCACCAGCCGGAGACGAGATGGTGATCGCCCGACTTCGAGGTCCGCGACACCATCACGCCGCCGTTTGCAAAGGCGGCT
Source organism: Aegilops longissima (assembly GCA_021605205.1). Lineage (NCBI taxonomy): Eukaryota > Viridiplantae > Streptophyta > Magnoliopsida > Poales > Poaceae > Aegilops > Aegilops longissima. Next base: position 160,668,835 of record CM038677.1, read on the forward strand.
TCAAAGACCACGCCCTGAAGTCGGCGCGCGAAGCTCTTCGATCTCAGATGCCGAGGCGACCAGCGCCCCGCCCGCTGATTGGGTGCGGGGAGGCGGGACGGGCCCTTTGAACCGGGCGATCCTCGACGTCCAAGGCAAACTCCGAGCCGAGGCCGACGCCCTGAAGCGGTGCAACCAAGCGTTCCTGGAGTAGCGAGCAGCCGTCCGGGTATACTTCTTGGTTCTTCATTTTAATTTTGTATTTCATCAGGCGCCAACGACTCCACTTGGTGTAGTCCCCAGTTTCGGGTCAAGGCCGAGGAGGTGGCACGAAACTTTAATTGGCAAGCTCCGAGCACTAACATTATTTGACATCTTCACTATAGGATTATCATAACATTCGCACGGCCGCCTTCAACTCCAAGGTCCAGAAGCTGAATCAACGGACCACCAACTTGTCGGAAAGCCGGAGTAAGTCTTTGTTTTGTTTCTCTGTGGGGGCACGCTGGCGCACCCGCGGGCTGTAGTCCCCGAGATTCGGGCCGACTGCTGAACAGACGGGCCGGATCTCCCTGGCAACTATTCTTCTTCTTTGTTGGTATTGATAACTTCTTTTTCTGCGGGGGCGCGCTGGCGCACCCGCGGGCTGTAGTCCTCGAGATTCGGTCGATCACGAGCAGCCGGGCCGGATCTCCCGACGATCGCATTTCTTCTTTGTTGGCTGCTGACCCTTTTTCTTCTTCTACTTTTGCAGAGGCTAACACCGCCTCGCAAGAGTAGCCGGGGGCGGCTAACACCGCCTCGCTGCGCTAAGGAGGCGATTGCAGCAAGTTGGGTGAAGAGCGGACCGCTAGTCACGCAACTAGTGGAGCAGCGGAGCTTCTCAAGAACACCTGTAGGAGGCGGGACAAGGAGGCCGGTCTCCTTGCTGAGTTCGAGACTGAATGTCCGCCGAACCGATAAGGAGGCAATGCCGATCTGCTGGCTTCGCGGGATTGAAGACATGGTTTACGGTGAGCTTCCTTCTTTACTTTTTTTCGAGCCGACTTCTCGAGCAAGGCCGCTTGTTTCTAATTTTGTCTTTTTGCTTTCTCGCTTGAGCATAATTGCTCCAATCAGGCCATCGAGACCGATCGCGAAGGGCGGAGGGTGGAAGTGTGGAGATCGCCACGACGCCCCGACCCTTAGCTTAACAGCTTCAAAGATCCGGGCCCGCTTCGCCGACTCATCGGATGCTGCGCCGCCTTCAACGTGTCGGCACCCAGGCAATCGCCGCCCTGAGGCCAGACATGCCGGCTCCACGTACACCCAGCCCGACTGCCGACTGGCGAGAGGTGGTGGCCGGCCGCATTGAGGCTTGAAGGGTTCTCGGCCCGCTGGGGCACGCGGCATTGAGTTCGCCAAGGCATGGTACCTGGCTAACCCAGCCTAGTTGGCCATGCTTTGACTGGAGGCCCAAGAGGAGCTGGTGGCGGTGGAGCGTGAACTTGTCCAGTGCGCCGCGGCGATCGCCGAGTACACCAACACCAGCGTCTTTGTTCCTGAGCTGGCTGAGAACGGCGCTGAGGCGCCGCAGGAGTGGTTCGGGCTGAACCCAGAGGATGGCGAGGACTCGGCCGAAGTGATCGACTCCAGCGACGAGGGAGAAGACGAGGAGGACGGGGAAGGCGAAGAGGAAGCGCCAGAGGTTGAAGCGGACGGCCAGCCTTAGCTCGATCAAGGCCTCCCAAGAATGAGCAACGCCTGAGCGAGCCGGGCTGCCATCAAGGCGCACTAAGCGGAGATCGACCGCCGACCGCTTCCACCAACCGCACCACCGACTCCATCATTCCACCGAACCTGCTCGCTACTCCCTAGGCTGCCAATTTATCTTTGTTTTACCGCTTATCAGTCCCAACAAACTTTGTTAACATCGCACAATTCCACCCCGGGTGTATTTCAAACTTCGCTGAATGCTAGCCAAGGGCCTTTGATATGTAAATATGCTCACGAAGTTCTATCTTTCCTTGCTTTTCCTCCTTGGCTTTTTCCTTTGCCGCTTTCCTCTGTTGTCGCCTTGTTACCAACAGCCGCTCATGATCGTGGCTAGGTCAAGTACTTAGCCACTTTCTGGAGGTGCTACCTCTTGAGCACTGCTGGTTTTCCTTGAAGAGGAAAGAGTGATGCAGCAAAGTAGCGTAAGTATTTCCTCGTTTTTGTGAACCAAGGTATCAATCCAGTAGGAGGTTACGCGCGAGTCTCTCGCACCTACACAAACAAATAAATCCTCGCAACCAACGTGATAAGGGGTTGTCAATCCCTACACGGTCACTTACGAGAGTGAGATCTGATAGATATGATAAGATAATATTTTTGGTATTTTTATGATAAAGATGCAAAGTAAAATAAGAGCAACGGAAATAACTAAGTGTTGGAAGATTAATATGATGGAAGATAGACCCGGGGGCCATAGGTTTCACTAGTGGCTTCTCTCAAGAGCATAAGTATTTTACTTGGGTGAACAAATTACTGTTGAGCAATTGATGAATTGAGCATAGTTATGAGAATATCTAGGTATGATCACGATATAGGCATCACATCCGAGACAAGTAGACCGACTCCTGCCTGCATCTACTACTATTACTCCACACATCGACCGCTATCCAAAGATGCATCTAGAGTATTAAGTTCATAAGAACAGAGTAACGCTTAAGCAAGATGACATGATGTAGAGGGATAAATTTATGCAATATGATAAAAACCCCATCTTGTTATCCTCGATGGCAACAATACAATATGTGCCTTGCTGCCCCCATCACACCGGAAAGGACGCCGCAAGATTAACCCAAAGCTAAGCACTTCTCCTATTGCAAGAAAGATCAATCTAGTAGGCCAAACCAAACTGATAATTCGAAGAGACTTGCAAAGATAACCAATCATACATAAAAGAATTCAGAAGATTCAAATATTGTTCATAGATAAACTTGATCATAAACCTACAATTCATCGGTCTCAACAAACACACCGCAAAAGAAGATTACATCAAATAGATCTCCACAAGAGAGGGGGAGAACATTCTATTGAGATCCAAAAAGAGAGAAGAAGCCATCTAGCTAATAACTATGGACCCGAAGGTTTGAGGTAAACTACTCACACTTCATCGGAGAGGCTATGGTGTTGATGTAGAAGCCCTCCATGATCGATGCCCCTTCCGGCGGAGCTCCGGAACAGGCCCCAAGATGGGATCTCATGGGTACAAAAGGTTGCGGCGGTGGAATTAGGTTTTTGGCCCGTGATTCGATCGCTTGGGGGTAATGAGGTATATATAGGAGGAAGGAGTACGCCGGTGGAGCAACATGGGGCCCACGAGGGTGGAGGGCTAACTGGGGTAGGCGCACCCCTACATCGTGGCTTCCTCGGAAGCTTCCTTGACGAGGGTCAAAGTCTCCGGATCATGTTCGCTCCAAAAATCACGCTCCCAAGGTTTCATTCCGCTTGACTCGCTCGATATTCTTTTTCTCGCAAACTCAAATAGGCAAAAACAACAATTCTGGGCTGGGCCTCCGTTAATAGGTTAGTCCCAAAAATAATATAAAAGTGAGCCCAATCATGTCCAAAATGTAAGATAATATAGCATGGAGCAATCAAAAATTATAGGTAAATGATAAAAACAGAATTTTGATGGAATGCTACTTGGCATAATTCCAATGTAGTTCTTCTTAATTGTGGTATGAATATGCAGATCCAAAGATTCAAGATAAAAGTTCAATATTGACATAAAATAATAATACTTCAAGCATACTAACTAAGCAATTATGTCCTCTCAAAATAACATGGCCAAAGAAAGTTCATCCCTACAAAATCATATAGTTTGGTCATGCTCCATTTTCGTCACACAAGAATGCTCTCATCATGCACAACCCCGATGACAAGCCAAGCAATTGTTTCATACTTTAGTAATCTCAAACTTTATACACCTTCACGCAATACATGAGCGTGAGCCATGGATATAGCACTATGGGTGGAATAGAGTATAATGATGGGGGTTATGTGGAGAAGACAAAAAAGGAGAAAGTCTCACATCAACGAGGCTAATCAATGAGCTATGGAGATGCCCATCGATTGATGTGAATGCAAGGAGTAGGGATTGCCATGCAACGGATGCACTAGAGCTATAAATATATGAAAGCTCAACAAAAGAAACTAAGTGGGTGTGCATCCAACTTGCTTGCTCATGAAGACCTAGGGCACTTGAGGAGGCCCGTTGTTGGAATATACAAGCCAAGTTCTATGATGAAAAATTCCCACTAGTATGTGAAAGTGACAAAACGAGAGACTCTCTATCATGAAGATTATGGTGCTACTTTGAAGCACAAGTGTGGTAAAAGGATAGTAGCATTTTCCCTTTTTATTTCTCCTTTTTTTGGGCCTTCTTTTTTTTTGCCTTTCTCTTTTTTTTGGGACAATGCTCTATTAAATGATGATCATCACACTTCTATTTATTTACAACTCAATGATTACAACTCGATACTAGAACAAGGTATGACTATACGAATGCCTCCGGCGGTGTACCGAGATATGCAATGAACCAAGAGTGACATGTATGAAAGAATTATGAACGGTGGCTTTGCCACAAATACTATGTCAACTACATGATCATGCTAAGCAATATGACAATGATGAACGTGTCATGATAAACGAAACGGTGGAAAGTTGCATGGCAATATATCTCGGAATGGCTATGGAAATGCCATAATAGGTAGGTATGGTGGTTGTTTTGAGGAAGATATAAGGAGGTTTATGTGTGAAAGAGCGATCATATCACGGGTTTGATGCACCGCTAAGTTTGCACCAACTCTCAATGTGAGAAAGGGCAATGCACGGCATCAAGAGGCTAGCAATGATGGAAAGGTGAGTGTCGGTGTCAAACCGCGGATATCGGGTAGGGGGTCCCAACTGTGCGCCTAGGCGGATGGTAACAGGAGACAAGGGACACGATGTTTTTACCAGGTTCGCCCTCTCGATGGAGGTAAAACCCTACCCCGCTTGATTAATATTCATGATATGGGTAGTACAAGAGTAGATCTACCATGAGATCGAGGGCTAAACCCTAGAAGCTAGCCTATGGTATGATTGTTGTTCGTCTCTATGGACTAAAACCATCCGGTTTATATAGACACCGGAGAGTTCTAGGTTGTTTATCCGACCGGTGGCTTTCTTTATTTTTTGATTGCGGGGCTCTAAGGCCTCCTCATCAAATTCGCAGTAATTTTCGCTTCGATAGTTTTTGTGTGGCGACTATCGCCAGATTTGTCTCATGTGTTGAGTACATTGCTCCATCTAATTCTGAGTGCATCCTCCGCTGTTTTGAGCTTCGCTTCGCTTTTTCAGTTACGACAAAGGGCGATGAACCTTTGTGGAGGTTCTTCGCCCAGAACTTGTCCGGGCGTGAGGTCGTCCGGATCTGTTATCTTCGCCGGGACGGGTTGTTCGGTTTGTTTATCCAAGTTGCCCTGTTCGGACGGTTTCTTGATGGCATGTTCGCCGTCCGCCGGTTCGCCCCGCCTGCGTGGCTGGGTCTCAGATGGCTGATGTCTCTGCCGAGGTGGGGTTTGGGCGGCGCTTACGCCGCCGCTTTTGATCGCCGAGGAACGATCCTCGCGCGCCCCTTTGTTCCTTGTCGCCGCTTTTTAGGTGTGTCCACCATGTATACATCGTGAGATGAGGTGGTTGTCCGTGCCCTATAGGCGCTGGTTCTCGTTGTTCCTACATCGCCGCCCATACCGCCGATGTCTTCGAGTCAAAGTCCAGCATGTCGGTTAAATCGCCGACGCTGCTACGGCGGGTGGTGGTGGGCGCCGAATTTCTTCGCCGTCCACATCCCAATCCTGCCGTCATAATCCGCCAGACTCTCCGACAAAGAGAGAGACCTTAGTGATCAGAATGTCGCCAAGGGCGAGTGCCGAAGATGTTCACGGGCGAACTCCATTATCGGGCGCCGATCGGATTCGATTGGCAGGGGCGGAAGATTCGGAGTCCGAGAGGAGTCCGCACCATGGAGTCACGGGCTTCGCAGAGGACAAGGTTGGTATTCGCCCGATCGCCAGAGATTGCAGCCCCGAGGCGGTGTCCAGCCACCCGCCCTCGATTGAGCAGCCGGCCCGAGCTAAGGGTCGGAGGTCACGGTGCGCCTCCATGGCACTATTCGCGGCAGAGCTAAATCATGCCCATCGTGACAAAGGCGGCTCGCCGGCCGTGGCTCGATCCGTCAAGGTCAAGTCTCCACGACGCCAGCCATGTAGTTTAAACTTCCAAATATGACCTGATGGCCAGGGCGAGCTTTCGATCTGCTCCAGATGGCTGCTTAATTGGCCCGCAGCAAAGCCGCCGAACACGAAGATCTATCCGGGAGAAAAGTCTCACCCGACCGCATCGTTGTTGATGATCAAGGAGCCATCGGCCTAAAGATGACGGCTACGAGGAACTCTCAATGAAAGCACCAATGTCGGGTCAAACCGCGGATCTCGGTAGGGGATTCCGAATCAAGCGCCTAGGCGGATGGTAACAGGAGACAAGGGACACGATGTTTTTACCCAGGTTCGGGCCCTCTCGATGGAGGTAAAACCCTACTCCTGCTTGATTAATATTGATGATATGGGTAGTACAAGAGTAGATCTACCACGAGATCATAGAGGCTAAACCCTAGAAGCTAGCCTATGGTATGATTGTTGTTCGCCCTTCCGATCACAACCTCCGGTTTATATAGACACCGGAGAGGGCTAGGTTACACCGAGTCGGTTACAATGGGAGGAGATCTACATCTCAGATCCCCAAGCTTGCCTTCCACGCCAAGGAAAGTCCCATCCGCATATCGGACGTAAGTCTTCAATCTTGTATCTTCATAGTCTAGGAGTCCGCCAAAGGTTATAGTCCGCTATCCGGACACCCCTAATCCAGACTCCTCAAGAGTTCCCGAACCAGGCTTCAATGACGATTTAGTCCGCGCTGCAGATTGTCTTCGACATTGCAAGGCGGGTTCCTCCTCCTCAATACTTCATCAAGATTTTGAACACAAGGATAGTGTCCGCTCGCAAAATAAGTTCCACATACCACCAGAGAGAGAATAATTTTACACAAATCCAACTCGTCGACGATTCCGCAGGTGACATCACACCACCACCAAGCCTTTATTGAATCGCTTTTCCTATCCCACCTCAGCCGCTTAGCGAGGCGGTTTCTTGGCACGCCTTGTCAAAGCAGAGATCGTGTCCCCTTATTCAGGATTCTCATCAATACGGGCGTAGAACCCAATCGTGTCTGCTGGTATGTCTCCTCAATCAAGGCGAGTCCCAAACGGTCACGGGAGGGCTCTTGGTATTCAACCTCTTTATAAAGAGACCAAGGCTCTACCTTTCTTTCAATCTCAATCGAATCCGCCTCACCTCGAGTTCCAACACCCAAAGCTCCAGATTCATGCGCCGACCTTCGATGATGTCCGCTCGACCTTCAAGGCAGCAGTATGCCTTCCTTCGCTATGTAAGAAGACGGTTAAAGCTAAGAGATGCCAGGTATCTAACCGCGAAATCCTCGATAGGCTGCCTGCTCAAGGGCAGGTTATTCCCACCCCAAGCCCGGGCGAGAGCGTGGTGTTCGCCTCATTTCCTTCGGGGCTAGGCTTCCGACGGACCCTTCGTGAGGGGGCCTTATTTTATTATGGGCTGAATTTCACGACTTGGCTCGAGTCCATCCTCCACATCTCATCGCTCATTGTCGTAAGCCTTCCTCCAGACACTCCTCACTTGGATTGTGGCTTAAGACCTTCAAAGTAGAGCTGAAGATGATCGAGGGGCAGCACGCGGAGTGCGGAGGTGCTGTTATAAGCAAGAATGCTGACGCTCCATGGCCCGAGGGCTATTTCCAAGAGGAGTTCAGCTTATGGCAACGGAGTGGTTTTATATCACAGCTCCCAGGGGCACCAAGTGGGTGGTGCCACCTGCCTTTCACTCGGCTCCCCCACCACAGCTAGCGTCATGGGTCAATAAAGGGTTTAACTGGGGGCCGTCCAAGGACGTGCCCTTGTTGCAGGGCCGCATTCGAGATCTCCTAGAAAGAGACATCAATCTGGTCGAGTGACGCAGTCATGTTGATTCGCCGCACCCTGCCCCGCAAACGCCACCCCTCCGCCTGTGGGAGTTTAATCCGAGGACCACGAGCCTCCAACATTTTACGGGCGCGACGCCCATGGAGATGTACAAATTCTTCTTTGGATCACAAGCAATGTGTCCAAACTCAACCGAGGACGCAGGTCTGAGCTGCAATCGCCCGGATACTCAAGTAAGTAGCCCTGTACCCGGACACGCTATCCGTATATTTATCATAAAATTGCCCTTAAAAGAGTTGTCCCTTAAACAGGAGCGAATAGCAAAAGCAAAGCTAATCAGGCGTCCGTCCCCCCTCTGTGAGACCACGCCGGATCCCGTGTTAACCAGGATGCTGGAGGTTGCGCCTTTGGAAGAAGGGGAAAGGGGGGAACAAGGAAGCTACCGCCACCCCGAAGGAGGCTGTCAGGAAAGGAGGAATCGAGAATTCCTCTATCCAGGGGAAGAAGAGGACCGCCTCAAGACTTGGAGACCATGGTCTCAAAGCGGGAAGAAATCTTCGCCGAGGGTCTCAAGGCGGGGATGCCTCGTCAAGACTGCTGCCCCTAAGGGATCAGCCTCCACCAAGCCGTAAGTAGAGAGGGAGTTTTAAAATGAGAGACATCCTTGTTTTATTTCCGAGGAAGATAACCAAATTTTACCTTGTAGTTCGGATCTCAGCCCTTCTCAGCAGAGCTCATCTTCGTGGGATCTTCGTCCGAGATGATGGAGAGCGAACGCCTCTGCCGCATCGCTTTATGGTAGGCGGGCGACCGAGGTGTCGCCACGGAGGGTTTTCCAAATACGGCAGGCCGGAAGGTAGTCGATGGCCCCCAAAGTTCTTCCGTGTCCGCCTTCGAAAAGGCCATCGGACGAGTCCGGCACCATCCGTGCACGGTCGGAGGAGCTGAAGGATCTACTCGGCAGTGTCTATCTCGTAAGAACACCGTATGTTGATGGGTATGGTGATTGAAAGGATTCCATCCGCTGAGAGCGGTTGAACGGGCCGCCAGAGTTTATCGACAGGTTTTGAGGTACGCGAAATGATGTACCTTTTGACAGTTCCGCATATATAAGATGCACCTCGTAGATAGTAGCCCCGAGACTCGTGGCATTGTCAAAATGACGGGCGCCGAGGATCATAATCCTGTGTATAATATGCCGCCTTCCTATGTAGGTGGCGGCGTCCGTGGCTAGCCGGACCGATGGATTTGCCGAGCTAAAGCGGCAACTTGACGTGGCAGATGCGACATCGCGCTTTGTCTACAAGCGGCTTGACGAGGCACAAGGTATGTATCTCAAGACACCTGGTAAGAGGAGCTTGATGCCCGTGATCTTACAACATGTGTGCTTTACGAGATGGTGCCGCTGCCATGGAGAACCTTCAGCGGAAATTGCCCGAGCCAAGGAGCAGGCCAGAAAAGCGGCGCGGCTGCCTTAAAGGCGGTCAAGAGGTGAAGGCCGAACAGGCTGCTCATCGCCAAGCAAGAAGGAAATGGCCGAGATGGCTATGAAGTTGAAGAATGCTGCCGATCGCTGCAAGCTTTTTGAAAAGAAGATCGGGCGGAATGAAGGATTCGGAGAAGGCCACTACCGAGGCTAAGGATACTCGCCTCGCGGCGAGAGCTATGAAGGAGGAGCTACGCCAGCCGGAGATATCCTGGCCGGAAAGCCCTTTATGTTGCGGATGAAGTTTGGGGATCCTAAATATGCTCGCTGGACCGACCGTGGAGTGCGGCGACACTTATCTCAACTTATGGGCGAAAAGCCGCGGACGCGATTTAACACTTCCGAGATCAAAAGGATCACGGCGGAAAAGCTTTTTGGTTGCGCCCACAATCCGAGCGCCCACTTCCATTAACCGATCGCTTGCCGCATGGGCGGAGCTGAATAGGTTATCCGGACTCGCCATGAAGTATGTCGAGTCATCTGTGGCGGAAAGGCCCGAGCCAAGAGTTATTTTAGCTCGTGCAGCAGCCTTTGTGCGGTGCCGCATATCAATACAATGAAGAGGTCAGCGGCATAGAGGGTGCGCGATGGCTCTTGCCCGTGTCAATACATACCGGGCGGAGATGAAGGCCATCACTGTTGCATCCCAAGATTCGGACGGAGCTGAGTACCGCCAGCACTATTTTCGTGAAGTTCTGCAGGCGCTGCTTAATAGAGACGCTGTGCTCAAGGATATTATGTTCAAATAACATGTATTATTGTAAAACAATGTTTCGAGGGAATATAAAAGCTTTTTATACTTGTGCCTTCAAGAATTAAAATACCTCCCGTGCGGTCGTTAATGTATATGTGTATATAACCTGAAAGATGGGAGTCTTCGCTTCATTTCACGCATATAATGCGGGGTGTTCGCAGTAGGCGATTTTCACACTTGATCCAATGTCTTGGTCCTATTAAGGAGGTGATAGCGCAGCTTAACTAGGCAACCGGACTATAATGCTTTATCACTTTCACTTAGCCATAGGAGTTTGACAATGGGGCTACTATATAGCCCCTAAGGGCACCGCTACCACCCAATTCGGGCGCTGTGTGCCTGGCCGGAAACGTCCTTCGTTAATGCGGAGGAATCCTAAAGATTCCGGCGGTCATCGAGTGGTTGACCAGTCTCACGCTATATCATGACATTCAGTTTTCGCTTTCATCGAGGTGCTCGCCGCCGAACCAGGGCACAATCGCAGAGTTCTTCCGGTGCCGCTTTAGCCGATAGAGCGGAACGAAGGCAGCAAAACACAGAGCCGGCAAACCCAACATTTGACCAAAGACATGATTCAGAGCTGATGCATATAAGGCCAAACTCGCGGTCGAAAACTCCCTAAGGTATTCGGTCTTTATGAAAACGGGCTGAACAACGCCCTTGGTAATAAGCCCTCGTGTCTGTGCACGCAAAATTCGACGGGCCCCATGCCAAGACGCCAGCCTCCTCCTCGGTTATACCAAGAAACTGGGGATGTATCAACAAGAGTCAAGAAAAGGTTTACGCAGGTCTTAATCTAAAAAGAATCCTTGAACGGGTCCTCATCGCACGCTCGCTACCGTGTTCCGCAGCCAGATCTCGACGGGTGTAGCACGGTGTTCATCTGTAAAAGAGAGGAACTTAGTTGAAAAGACCGTATGTAAAATGTATGTTATATTAAATAAACAAAGTATAATTCAAAAAATGAGTAAAATTGAGCTTTATTGTCCCTTGTTGTACATGCGCGGAGCCCCTTGTACGGGGGTATGCTGCTAGTAAGCTCTTGTATGTTTATGCCGGACTCGTCTAGCCATGTCCGGGGTCTGAACGACCTGTTTAGGTGCTTTGGTTAGTGAAGCCGGTTTAGTGTGTGGCTGCCAAGGCAGCCGACAGCATCTCTCGCGCCGAGGAACACTCGATATTTCCTTTAATGAGATGATGCCTCATGGACCGGCATTTTAAGTGTAAGAGATGCATAATGCGGTATTATGTTAAAGCGGGCGAAGCTTCAAGGCCCCAAAGAGTGCTTGATAGCTACTTGTAAATGGGGCGATGTGGAAGGTTAGATTTTCGCAATGAAGTTGTCGGGAGCCAACATCACTTCTAGCGTGAGAGTACCCGCATAATGGGCATCTGGCCCGGCGTTACCCTTGAAAGGAAGTGTTGCTATGGCTAATTTTTGTTGGGTTTATCCCCATTTTATGGATTGTGTCCCGATATAGCAGGTTTAGACCATCGCCGCCGCCCATTAGGACTTGTGTAAAGTGGAGTCCGTTAATTATCGGATCTAATATCAAGGCAGTCCAGCTTTACGCTCCGGATACTTATAAGTAATCTCGATGGTCGAAGGTGATTGGTTTTAACAACCAGTATGGACTCTCCGAGATAGGCCGATGGCACGATTCTATAGGCGCCACTGCTTTTTCCCTTTTGTCATGTGAAGTGAGTTTACTGCTTTGACTTCTTGTGGGAAATTCTTTTGTTTTCCGGTGCTCGCTTGTGGGGTTCGCCATCGCCTTCGCTTGGTGTGTCGAGCCCTTGTGTTCGGGCGTTGAGTTTGCCGGATTGCTTGAAGACCAAAAATCTCGTGGGTATGGTTTGCGTGCTTCCCGAGAGTACTGTGGATTTGGCATATCTTGTCCAAGATTTTGTTTAGGTTAGATAGCCCGTCCCTCGTTATCCTTGAGGGCAGCTTTTTCTCGATTCTGCCGAGAGCTTTTGAATCGGCGCTGATCGCCGTGCTCGCGGGCTGTTTCCTTGGTCCGCGCTGGTCCTTGCTGCGCTATGTTTCCTGCTTCCATCCCTAACTTCGGATGTACTTGGGTCATCGGTATCGCATCTTGCCAACCAGCTATCCTCTCCGCGCAAAAGCAGGTCATGAGGCTTGTTAATGCGCCATTGTTCTTGGATTTTCTTGGCCGAGGTGTCCGGCGAGCCATTCGCCTTTAACGCTGTGTTTGAAAGCTGCTAAGGCTTTGGCGTCCGGAAAGTCGACTATCCGGTTCTTTTAGTAAGAAATCTGTTCCGAGTTTCCGGCTGACTCTCGGGTTGTTGAGTTATATGACTTAAATCGCTCTCAGATCCGGAGGTCGGACATAGGTCCCTTGAAAATTTGCCCGAAAAGCATCCTCGAGCTCTTCCCAACTTCCAATGGTGTTTTCGGAAGGCTTTTAAGCCAATGCCGGGCTGGCCTTTGAGCTTGAGGGGTAAGTATTTTATGGCGGAGGTCGCCTCCTCCGCCATGTGTATGTGGAGGATATGATCTCAATCCGCACCTGTGGTCTGTTGTTCCGTCAGATGCCTATATGTTTATGGGCTTGAACTCACTGAAATTCATGGTCTAGCACCTCATTGGTGAAACATAGTATGCGGCACCCTGCATTTGGGTGTGCCGTGTTGTTCGGATATTTGTTGTGTTGCATTGCTTTAGAGCTTGCTTTCTTGGCCTGTAGATAGATCTGGTTGGGCCATCTTTGTGATGCTAATCCTTGGGTGGATCGCGGTCGGCTTGGGTGCGGCGCCGCTTGCCGCCTATGTTGGCCATGGGGTTGTTTATCCGACCGGTGGTTTTTATTTTTTGATTGCGGGGCTCTAAGGCCTCCTCATCAAATTCGCAGTAATTTTCGCTCAGATAGCTTTTGTGTGGCGATCGTCGCCAGATTTGTCTCGCGATGTTGAGTACTTTGCTCCATCTAATTCTGAGTGCATCTTCCGCTGTTTTGAGCTTCCGCTTCTGCTTTTTCAGGCTACGCGCAGTGGTGACGAACCTTTTGTGGAGGCTCTTCTGCTCCAGCAACTTGTCCGGCGTGAGGTCGTCCGGACTGTTATCTTCGCTGGGGACGGGTTGTTCGGTTTGTTTATCCAAGTTGCCCTGTTCGGACGGTTGCTTGATGGCATGTTCGCCGTCTCGCCGGTTCGCCTCGCCTGTGGCTGGGTCTCAGATGGCTGTTGTCTCTGCCGAGGTGGGTTTGAGCGGCGCTTACGCCGCTTTTGATCGCCGAGGAACGATCCTCGCGCCCCTTTGTTCCTTGTCGCCATTTCTTTTAGGTGTGTCCACCATGTATACATCGTGAGATGAGGTGGTTGTCCGTGCCCTATAGGCGTTGGTTCCTGCTTGTCTCCTACATCGCCGCCCATACCGCCGATGTCTTCGAGTCAAAGTCCAGCATGTCGGTTAAATCGCCGACAGCAGCTACAAAGTGGGTGGTGGTGGGCGCCAATTTCTTCATCGTCCGCGATCCCAATCCTGCCGGTCATAATCCGCCAGACTCTCCGACAAAGAGAGAGACCTTAGTGAATTCAGAATGTCACCAAGGGCGAAAGGCCGAAGATGTCCGCGGCGGCGAACTCCATGATCGGCGCCCGATCGGATTCGATTGGCAGGGCGCTGAAGATTCGAGTCCGGAGAGGAGTCCGCACCTTGAGTCACGGGCTTCGCAGAGGACAAGGCTGGTATTCGCCTCGACGCCAGAGATTGCAGCCCCGAGGCGGTGTCCAGCCACCCATCCTCGACATGCAATGGCCCGAGCTAAGGGTCGAGCGGTCACGGTGCGCCTCTGTGGCACTATTCGCGGCACAACTAAATCATGCCCATCGTGATAAAGGCGGCTCGCCGGGCTGTGGCTCGATCCGTCAAGGTCAAGTCTCCGCGACGCCGCCATGTAGTTTAAACTTCCAAATATGACTCGATGGCTAGCGAGCTTTCGATCCGCTCCAGATGGCTGTTAATTGCCCGCAGCAAAGCCATCGAATACGAAGATCTGTCCGGGAGAAAAGTCTCACCTGGACCGCATCGTTGTTGATGATCGGAGGAGCCATCGGGCCTAAAGATGACGACACATAGGAACTCTCAATGAAAGCACCAATGTCGGTGTCAAACCGCGGATCTCGGTAGGGGGTCCCGAATCAGCGCCTAGGCGGATGGTAACAGGAGACAAGGGACATGATGTTTTTACCCAGGTTCGGCCTCTCGATGGAGGTAAAACCCTACCCTCGCTTGATTAATATTGATGATATGGGTAGTACAAGAGTAGATCTACCACGAGATCATAGAGGCTAAACCCTAGAAGCTAGCCTATGGTATGATTGTTGTTCGTCCTATGGACTAAAACCCTCCGGTTTATATAGACACTGGAGAGGGCTAGGGTTACACAGAGTCGGTTACAATGGGAGGAGATCTACATATCCCTATCGCCAAGCTTGCCTTCCACGCCAAGGAAAGTCCCATCCGGACATGGGACGAAGTCTTCAATCTTGTATCTTCATAGTCCAGAGTCCGCCAAAGGTTATAGTCCGCTATCCGACACCCCTAATCCAGACTCCTCAAGAGCTCCCCTAACCAGGCTTCAATGACGACGAGTCCGGCGCGCAGATTGTCTTCGACATTGCAAGGCGGTTCTCCTCCTAATACTTCATAGAAGATTTTGAACACAAGGATAGTGTCCGCTCGCAAAATAAGTTCCACATACCACCGTAGAGAGAATAATTTTACACAAATCCAACTCGCCGACGATTTAGCAGCGGACATCACACCACGCCAAGCCTTTATTCAATCGCTTTTACTATCCCACCTCAGCGCTTAGCGAGGCGGTTTCTTGGCACGCCTTATCGGGCAGAGATCGTGTCCCTTATTCAGGATTCTCATCAATACGGGCGGTAACCAAATCGTGCCTGGTATGTCTCCTCAATCAAGGCTAGTCCCAAACAGTCACGGGAGGGCTCTTGGTATTCAACCTATTTATAGAGAGACCAAGGCTCTACTCCTTTCTTTCAATCTCAATCGAATCCGCCTCACCTCGAAGTTCCAACACCAAAGCTCCAGATTCAGCGCCGGACCTTCGATGATGTCCGACCGACCTTCAAGGCCTGGATGCCTTCCTTCACATGTAAGAAGACGTGCTAAAGCTAAGAGATGCCTGTATCTAACCGCGAAACTCGTGATAGGCTACCTGCTCAAGGGCAGGTTATTCCCACTCCCAAGCCCGGCGAGAGCGTGGTGTTCGCCTCATTTCCTTCTGGGGCTAGGCTTTCCGACGGACCCTTCGTGAGGGGGGCCTGTTTTATTATGGGCTAGAATTTCACGACTTGGCTCCGAGACCATCCTCCACATCTCATCGCTCATTGTCGTAGCGAAGCCTTCCTCCAGACATTCTCACTTTGGATTGTGGCTTAAGACCTTCAAAGTAGAGCTGAAGATGATCGAGGGGCAGCACGCGGAGTGCGGAGGTGCTGTTATAAGCAAGAATGCTGACGCTCCATGGCCCGAGGGCTCTTTCCAAGAGGAGTTTAGCTTATGGCAACGGAGTGGTTTTTTATCACAGCTCCCAAGGGCACCAAGTGGGTGGCGCCACCTGCCTTTCGCTCGGGTCCCCCACCACAGCTAGCGCCATGGGTCAATAAAGGTTTTAATGGGGCCGCCCAAGGACGCAAGCCTTGTTGCAGGCCGCATTCGAGATCTCCTAGAAAGAGACATCAATCTGGTCGTAGTGACGCAAGTTAAACCCTAGAAGCTAGCCTATGGTATGATTGTTGTTCGTCCCCACTTGACTAAAACCTCTGCTTTATATAGACAACGGAGAGGGCTAGGTTACATGTAGTCGGTTACAATGGGAGGAGATCTACATATCTCAGACGCCAAGCTTGCCTTCCACGCCAAGGAAAGTCCCATCCGACACGGACTAAGTCTTCAATCTTGTATCTTCATAGTCCAGAGTCCGCCAAAGGTTATAGTCCGCCATCCCGACACCCCTAATCCAGACTCCTCAAAGGAGAGTGAGTATAATCCATGGACTCAACATTAGTCATAAAGAACTCACATACTTATTGCAAAATCTACAAGTCATCAAAAACCAAGCATCAGCCAGCATGCTCCTAGGGGGTAGATTGGTAGGAAAAGACCATCGCCGCCCCCACCGCCACTCATAAGGAGGATAATCAAAGAACACTTCATGTTTCAAATTTGTTACATAACGCTTACCATACGTGTATGCTACGGGACTTGCAAACTTCAACACAAGTATTTCTAAAATTCACAACTACTCAACTAGCATAACTTTGATATCACTACATCCATGTCTCAAAACAATCATCAAGCATCAAACTTCTCTTAGTATTCAACACACTCATAAGAAAGTTTTTAATATTCCTGAATACCTAGCATATTAGGATTATTAATTACCATGCTATTTAAGACTCTCAAAATAATCTAAGTGAAGCATGAGAGACCAAAAGTTTCTATAAAACAAATCCACCACCGTGTTTCTAAAAGATATAAGTGAAGTACTAGAGCAAAACTATATAACTCAAAAGACATAAGTGAAGCACATAGAGTATTCTAATAGTTTCCAATCACGTGTCTCTCTCAAAAGGTGTGTACAGCAAGGATGATTGTGGTAAACTAAAAATCAAAGACTCAAATCATACAAGACGCTCCAAGCAAAACACATATCATGTGGTGAATAAAAATATAGCTCCAAGTAAAGTTACCGATGGAAGTAGATTTAAACAGGGATGCCTTCCGGCATCCCCAAGCTTTGGCTTTTGGTATCCTTAGATTATCTTGGGGTGCCATGGCATCCCAAGCTTAGGCTCTGCCACTCCTTGTACCATAATCCATCAAATCTTTCACCCAAAACTTGAAAACTTCACAACACAAAACTTAACAGAAAATCTCGTGAGCTCGTCAAAAAGAAAACAGAAGACCACTTCAAGGTACTGTAATGAACTCATTCTTTATTTATATTGGTGTTAAACCTACTGTATTCCAACTTCTCTATGGTTTATAAACTATTTTATTAGCCATAGATTCATCAAAATAAGCAAACAACACACGAAAAATAGAATCTGTCAAAAACAGAACAGTTTGTAGTAATCTGTAACTAACGCAAACTTATGGAACTCCAAAAAATCAGCCAAAATATAAAGACCTAGACAATTTTTTATTTATCAGCAACAATTGGAATCAATATTTTATCATGTTCTGGTGATTTTTAACAATTATTTTCGTGAACAGAAAGTTTCTGGAATTTTCTGCAAGATCAAATAACTATCATCCAAGAAGATCCTATAGGTTTAACTTGGCACAAACACTAATTAAAACATAAAAAAACATCTAACCAGAGGCTAGAACAAATATTTATTCCTAAATAGAAGCAAAAAGCAAAAAAACTAAAAATAAAATTGGGTTGCCTCCCAACATGCGCTATCGTTTAACGCCCCTAGCTAGGCATAAAAGCAAAGATAGATCTAGGTATTGCCATCTTTGGTAGGCAATCCATAAGTGGCTCTCATGATAGATTCATATGTTAATTTTATTTTCTTCCTAGGGAAGTGTTCCATGTCTTTATTTAATGGAAATTGAATCTAATATTCCTTCCTTCATATCAATAAGTGCACCAATCGCTCTAAGGAAAGTTCTACCAAGAATAATAGGGCATGAAGGATTGCAATCTATATCAAGAACAATAAAATCTACGGGCACATAGTTCCTATTTGCAACAATAAGAACATCATTAATTCTTCCCATAGGTTTCTTAATAGTGGAACTGCAAGTGCAAGTTTAAAGAGCAATCATCAAAATAACGGAAACCTAGCAAATCACATAAAGTCTTTGGAATCGTGGAAACACTAGCACCCAAATCACACAAAGCATAGCATTCATGATCTTTAATCTTAATTTTAATAGTAGGTTCCCACTCATCATAAAGTTATCTAGGGATAGAAACTTCCAACTCAAGCTTTTCTTCATAAGATTGCATCAAAGCATCAATGATATGTTTGGTAAAAGATTTCTTTTGACTATAAGCATGAGGAGAATTTAGCACGGATTGCAACAAGGAAATACAATCTATCAAAGAGCAATTATCATAATGAAATTCCTTGAGATCCAAAATAGTGGGTTTATTAACATCTAATGTTTTTATTTCTTCAATCCCACTTTTATCAATTTTAACATCAAGATCTAAAAACTCCGAATTTTTGGAATGCCTTCTAGGTAAAGGTGGATCATATCCAGTCCCATCATTATCAAGATTCATATTGCAAAACAAAGATTTAATAGGGGACACATCAATAACTTTTAGATCTTCATCTTTATTTTCATAGAAATTTGAAGAACACGCTTTCATAAAACAATCTTTCTTAGCACGCATCCTAGCGGTTCTTTCTTTGCACTCATCAATGGAAATTCTCATGGCTTTGAGAGACTCATTGATATCATGCTTAGAGGAATAGATCTAAGTTTTAAAGAATCAACATCAAGAGAAATTCTTCAACGCTCCTAGCCAATTCATCAACTTTAAGCAATTTCTCTTCAAGCAAAGCATTGAAATTCTTTTTAATTCATAAACTCTTTAACACTAGTCTCAAATTCAGAGGGCATCTTATTAAAATTTCCATAAGAATTGTTGTAGGAATTACCATAATTATTTGAGGAATTGCTAGGATAAGGCCTAGGATTAAAGTTTCCTCTATACGTTGTTACCAAAATTATTCCTACCAACTAAATTCACATCCAAAGATTCATTATTATTCTCAATCAAAGTAGACAAGGCATATCATTAGGATCAAGAAAAACTTTACTAGCAAATAATTTCATAAGTTCATCCATCTTTCCACACAAAACATTAATTTCTTCTATTGCATGCACTTTTTTATTAGTAGATCTTTCAAGGTGCCATTGAGAATAATTAACCATAATATTATCTAGAGTTTAGTTGCTTCTCCTAAAGTGATTCCTATAAAGTGCCTCCCCATGGCTGAATCTAAAAGATTTCTAGAATCAAAATTCAATCCGCATAATTTTTTTATAATCATCCACAAATTCAAACCATGTGTAGGGCAATTACGTATCATTAATTTCATTATGTCCCAAGCTTGTGCAACATGTTCATGATCAAGTTTCTTAAAATTCATAATATCGTTCTAAGAGAGATAATCTTATGGAGGAAAATACTTAGAGATAAAAGCATCTTTGCACTTATTCCAAGAATCAATACTATTTTTAGGCAAAGACGAAAACCAAGCTTTAGCACGATCTCTAAGCTAAAAAGGAAATAGCTTCAATTTAACAATATCATTGTCAACATCTTTCTTCTTTGCATATCATACAAATCAACGGTTATTTAGATGAGTAGCGGAATCTTCACCTAAGGTCGGCGAATTGATATTTCATGACAAGATTCAACAAATCAGCATTGATTTCACAAGATTCAGATTGGTAAGAGGATCAATCAGAGTGCTAAGGAAATCATTATTGTTAGTATTGGTAAAGTCACATAATTTGGTATTATCTTGAGCCATCATGACAAGCAAGCAATCCAACACACGAACAAACAAAAAGCAAGCGAAAAAGAGGCGAATGAAAAAGAGAGGGCAAATAAAACGGCAAGGGTGAAATGGGGGAGAGGGAAACGAGAGGCAAATGGCAAATAATGTAATGCGGGAGATAAGGGTTTGTGATGGGTACTTGGTATGTTAACTTTATGAGATCTCCCAAGAACGGCGCCAGTAAATCCTATGGCTACCTTTTGAGCACAGCGTTGGTTTTCCTTGAAGAGGAAAGGGTGATGCATCAAAGTAGCGTAAGTATTTCCCCAGTTTTTGAGAACCAAGGTATCAATCCAAGAGGAGGCTACGCATGAGTCCCTCGCACCTACACAAACAAATAAATCCTCACAACCAACGCGATAAGGGGTTGTCAATCCCTACATGGTCACTTACAAGAGTGAGATCTGATAGATATGATAAGATAATATTTTTGGTATTTTTATGATAAAGATGCAAAGTAAAATAAGAGCAACGGAAATAACTAAGTGTTGGAAGATCAATATGATGGAAGATAGACCCAGGGACCATAGGTTTCACTAGTGGCTTCTCTCAAGAGCATAAGTATTTTACGGTGGGTGAACAAATTACTGTTGAGCAATTGACAGAATTGAGCATAGTTATGAGAATATCTAGGTATGATCATGTATATAGGCATCACGTACGAGACAAGTAGACCAACTCCTGCCTGCATCTACTACTATTACTCCACACATCGACCGCTATCCTGCATGCATCTAGAGTATTAAGTTCATAAGAACAAAGTAACGCCTTAAGCATGATGACATGATGTAGAGGGATAAATTCATGCAATATGATAAAAAAACCATCTTGTTATCCTCGATGGCAATAATACAATACTTGCCTTGCTGCCCCTACTTTCACTGGGAAAGGACACCGCAAGATTAACCCAAAGCTAAGCACTTCTCCTATTGCAAGAAAGATCAATCTAGTAGGCCAAACCAAACTGATAATTCGAAGAGACTTGCAAAGATAACCAATCATACATAAAAGAATTCGAAGATTCAAATATTGTTCATAGATAAACTTGATCATAAACCCACAATTCATTGGTCTCAACAAACACACCGAAAAGAAGATTACATCGAATGATCTCCACAAGAGAGGGGAGAACATTGTATTGAGTTCCAAAAGAGAGAAGAAGCCATCTAGCTAATAACTATGGACCCAAGGTCTGAGGTAAACTACTCACACTTCACCTGGAGAGGCTATGGTGTTGATGTAGAAGCCCTCCGTGATCGATGCCCTTCCGCGGAGCTTCTAACAGGCCCCAAGATGGGATCTCGGGTACGTGTATTGTGGGTGGAATTAGGTTTTTGGCCCGTGATTCCATCATTTGGGGGTACGAGGTATATATAGGAGGAAGGAGTACGTTATGTAGCAACATGGGCCCATGAGGGTGGAGGCGCTGGCTGGGGGGTGATACGCTCCAACGATCTATAATTTTTGATTGCTCCATGTTGTATTATCTATTGTTTTGGACTATATTGGGCTTTATTTTCCACTTTATATTACTTTTGGGACTAACCTATTAACCGGAGGCCCAGCCTGCATTGTCAGTTTTTGCCTATTTCAAAGGTTTCAAGAAACGAATATCAAACGGAATGAAATCTTCGAACGTGATTTTTCACCGTGATAAGATCCAGAGACTTGGACCCGCCGTCAAGAAGTTACGAGGCGGCCCCGAGGTTCGAGGCCCCCTAGGGCGCCGCCTCGTGGGCCCCGGATCTCCACCGACATACCTTCCTCCTATATATACCTACGCACTTCAACAGATCAGATACGGAGCAAAAAACCTAATTCCGCCACAGAACTTTCTCAGATCCACGAGATCCCATCTTGGGGCCTGTCCGAGTTCACCGAAGGGGATTCCACCACGGAGGGCTTCTACATCATCATCATAGCCTCCGATGAAGTGTGAGTAGTTTACCCAGACCTTCGGGTCCATAGTTAGTAGCTAGATGGCTTTTTTCTTTTTGATCTCAATACAATGTTCTCTCTCTCGTGGAGATCTATTCGATGTAATCTTCTTTATGTGTGTTTTTTGAGACCAATGAATTGTGGGTTTATGATCAAGATTATCTATGAGCAATATTTGAATCTTCTCTGAATTCTTTTATTTATGATTGAGTTATCTTTGCAAGTCTCTTCAATTATCCATTTTGTTTGGCCAACTAGATTGGTAGTTGTTGCAATGGGGAAGTGCTTAGCTTTGGGTTCAATCTTATGTGTCCTTACCAAAGGATGTAAAGGGTTGCAAGGCACGATTGTATTGTTGCCATC